>CM057800.1:2711598-3311598 GCA_030145905.1 Populus davidiana | reverse complement strand
TAGTCAATCAAGATGGCTCTCCTATGATATCTAAATCACCACGAACTCATTGGGGCCTAACTTATCATAAGTCATCCTCTTGTGGGCTGCAATGGAGGGTGTCAAAAAGACATTTTTATCATGCAATATTAGTGAATACACACTTAATTATGTTATAATTGATAGAATGATGTTTTTATTTTTTATTATTATATATAATGTCGTGATGATAATATATTATTATTATTATAGATATTCGGACTAGCTTTTACGTATCTCGATTAACCCACGTATCCTAAAATTAATAATTATGCAAACTTTTAATAATTATTATATCAATAATTACAAAGCTCAAACTTTAACTTAGATAAAATATAATCTTATATATACATTCAATGATGCTTCTTAAGTGATGTAACTTTACCTAACGTTAGTTTTGATTATATGAGAAAATCCAGTCACTAAAAGTTATGTGTTCCCCGTATAAACTATATTCTCTCACTATTTTTGAAAATTCAATTATGACAAAACTTTGTTACTCCATTACTAAGATTTGGCTATTACTTGTAATTATAATTTATCATCTCACGATGACGTAAAAGGAATAAAGTCATGCTAAGATTTGGCTATCAAGTTAATAAAATTTACCGTGAGTTGGATAAAAAAATTTAAAATGTAAAAAGAATTAAAAATACATGGATACGCTGTTAATGTCTTTTTGATATACAAGCATTTTTTTGTATGAGCTAAAAAAATAAGGCATACAAAGCAATTTTTTTAAAAAATATCAAAACAATGAAATATTTGATTGACTCATGTAAATCCAAGTTAATTTATTAAATCTGTACTCAAATCATGAACCTGATTTGCTCAATAACATTGTTTTTTTTTTAAATAATTTTATTTAATCATACGATAATAAAAAAATATATTATAAAAAAAAAATTAGATAAAATAAAAAATAATGATAGGTTGTAAAGAAATGCTTGTTAGTATTAAAAACTATTGCAATAAAATCTTATTAGAAAGAAAAATAAAAATTAAATTGTTTTAGACTTTGGTCCTCTTTTTGTTGATGTTTTTCTTTTTTTAATAAATTTTAAGAAATTAATTATTGATTTGATAATAGAAAGTGCAATTAAAAAATTTAAAAGAAAAATTATAAATAAAAAACTTGTTATTAATATAAATCGCTATAATGATTTACCTTGCCGTCTTAATATATTTTGTTATGTACATGTAACATTACCTAGCTTAAAAAAACACAGGCTAAATAATGTTTTCAATAAATTACAATAACATCATATTTATTGAAATTATATGCAGCCATTTAAAATTATATAATAATAATAATAATAATAATAACACATAAACCTTGTGCAAATCACGAGTAAAATCTTCTAGCAAGTTTGTAAATATGTATGGGGTTTTTGTTAAAATTTCAATTTTTTTCCTTAGATGTTTGTAACTTTATAATATCAAAATTTCAATTTATATATATTAGGGATGGATAAATTATTAAAGATTCCACGAGCAATACTTAATTCAATATAATTAAAAAACTAAAATAACATGAAAGTTTTGAATATAATTAAATTGATTTATGATAACACGTAGGATAAATGGTAGATAAAGTATTATACAAACCTTTAACTTTATAAAATCCCAAGTATATTAATAAGGAGAAATAACCTTTTACCCTCTTAAGTTTTTTAGACTTTTTATTTCCTAGATTCGACTACATGAACCTTAATATATAATTACTTTTCTATTAATTAGGCTATTTGTTTCCTATATCCTTTTACACATTAACTATTATATTTTTATAATTATGTTGTATCATGATTAGCTTCTTGAATTTCTTTTTATAAACTCAACAGAAAAAAAAACTTCAAAATTATTGCTATGATTTGGCTATTGGTGTTTCTTGAGGTTCATAGGATAAATGTGTTTAAGACATTATCTAGTTTACTAATATTTTGTTTATTTTTGTATTCAAAAGCGTATTTTTAAAAAATTAAATTTTTTTTTTTTTACTTTAAATTAATATTTTTTTGGTGTTTTAGATCATTTTGATACGCTAATATCAATTTTTTTTAAAATAATAATATTATTTTATACATTTCTGAGTAAAAAATATTTTAAAAAATAATTGCAATTACACTCTCATACCAACTTTAAAAGACATGCAAAATAACGTTTTTGATAAATTACAATAATGAAATTATATGGACACACCGCATTCAAAAGTTCAAAACATTGAGGAAAAAAAAGAGAACAAATAAAACTCTTACTACATTATAAAAATATATCACATCAACCCTACTTAATGCCCAAATTACCTTTGAGAATAAGGATATTTTGAGTGCCAAAGTTAATTAATTTTTCTAGCATGCATGCTTATAAACATGTATGGAGTTTTTTTTTTTTTGTTAAAGTTTCAATTTTTTTCTTAGATGTTTGTAATTTTATGTTATCGCATTAGATTATCACGATTTATATTGAGGATGGATAAATTATTATAGATTTAAGAGCAATACCCATCATAAAATGGAATTAATTATAGATTTTATAATAGAGGTGGCAAATATACCAAATCCAAATCTATTTAAAAAATTAGAGCAAAAAAGAACCCTGATATATAAATATTTCTTCTTTTCTGCTCTGTTAAAGCAATAATTATAATAGTCTCCAACAAAGTATATGCATTTATGGAAAATTACATTGAGTCCTTTTGTTCTGTTTTTTTTTTATTTTGAAAAATTACATTTTATATAAGATGTATAACATTTTACATCTGCTAAAAAAATCAATAAAAAAGTTAGTATTATTTACAAAATTATTATTTTATTTCAATTAATGACTAAAAAATACAACAAAATTATCACTCCATAAATCCCTAACTAGAATATTTCTTCTTTTCTGCTATGTTAAAGCAATAATTATAATAGTCTCCAACAAAGTATATGCATTTATGGAAAATTACATTGAGTCCTTTTGTTCTGTTTTTTTTTTTTTTGAAAAATTACATTTTATATAAGATGTATAACATTTTACATCTGCTAAAAAAATAAATAAAAAAGTTAGTATTATTTACAAAATTATTATTTTATTTCAATTAATGGCTAAAAAATCTATGCCATTTTAAAACAACAAAATTATCACTCCATAAATCCCTAACTAGATTTTTCCATGAGAATTTTTACTAGATCGAACTCTTTGATGCAAGGAGTGACCGATAATTTTTCTTTTGGTAAACGTTTATAGGTAATCAATAATTACAATATCAAGTGGGAATTTTTTTGAGAATAGCAAACATATATATATATATATATATATATATATATATATATATATTTTACGTGTACTTCAATTAATTTCACGAGTCCTGAAATTAACAATTATATAAACTTTTAATAACTCTGAGAAAATTCAAACTCATAACTATTAGAAAATAAATTTAAAGTCTAACCAATTGATATACCTTTAAAGTTTTGAAACCTAGTAAAACGATTAAGTGCTGTGATGATCCAATCCGAATCCAAATTAATTTAAACTCAAGGCAACCCAATCTTAATCCTTTAATTTATAACAATATAATTTAGGAGGCTAGGTGTATATTAAAATAATATTTTTTATTTAATTTTTTTTATATTAATATATTAAAATAATCTAAAAAATAAAAAAATATTAATTAAAAATAAAAAAATAAACTTTTTTTAAAAATACTAAAAAGAAACCGCTTTAATTTCAATTGAGAACTAAATTGAGAATCAAGAAATAGTTAGAGGATCTGTTTGTTGTTTCCCACTAACATGAAATATGTCGAAAACAAAAGCAGTAGAAGGTTCTAATGTGCTCACTCGCTTTCTAGATTCTCCGTAGATAAAGAAAAAAAAAGAAGAGAAGCATATAATATTATTCCAAATGGATTATGGATGCCGCTAAAATAACAGAACGCGAACACTTTATTGATCAGTGCAAGATTTGCCCTTCAATTCTCCACTCCCCATCTCTTGTTTTCTTCAAAGGTATGAATTTCCTACCTCTATCTCTCTAATCATCTTAGTATTTTTTGTTTCTTGTCTTGAGGATTTATTAGTGTTTTGTTTTATTTTGATGTGTTTGCAGCCTAGGTGCTCGAGTTTCTCCAGAGACAAAACCGGTGAGGCATGGTTCCTTCACTTCTAGTTTATAAATTTTTGTATATTGTTGAAGTATTTTAAAGGATGGTTTTCTATACTAATTTACTGGGAAGATGAGGACTCTTTTCCATTTTCTTATGATCATTTCTTGAAATGGAAACAAATGAGGAAAAAAAGAGAAAAGTTACAATTTTTGAACAGAATATATACAAACTAATCAATGTACTACAGAAATTTCTCCTAGCTGATGAAATATTGAGCTGTAAATGATAATATATGGAGTTATTAAAATAGAGGAAAAAGTGAAGGATTCTGTAGTTGAAACATTTCATTAATCTCTTCCTTTTCTTGCGATTTTTACTCTGGAATATCACGCTGTCTTTTATTTCATAAAGAATGTCTTCTTCTTTAGTATTTTTTCTATACTGTTTGATTCTCTGGCAGAAATAGTGTTCTGGGTTTTGGACTCTAGCCTTGTGGATTATGAGTTCACCTGTCCATAACTTACTTGGCACAAGAGAGAGATCAGTAGCACTCATTCTTTTTTATTATGACTATCTCGAGCCTTTTCTTTTTTAGAATATTTTTTTTAATAGCTTGAAGGGTAATTTGCCTTCTACTTGTTCATATGGAAATAGTTATGTGCTGATAGAAGCATGCTCTTATGCAGGTGAAAGGTGATATTAACATGTCTGACTCTGGGGAATGCTATGATTCCAAAAGACCAATTGAAGATGATGATGATGATATTGTTGAGTCTGATATTGACTTGGATAATACTGATGTTGTGGAACCTGATAATGATCCTCCACAAAAGGTGATGGAAAGTGTCTGTTGAGTTCAGCCACTCACATTTAGTTGGTACAGAGGCCTTTATAATGTCTTATACATCGGCTAAGCATACATGTTTTGTGATTACAGATGGGAGATCCTGCAGTTGAAGTTACAGAAGAAAAGCAGGATGCTGCTCAAACTGAAAAGGCAAAAGCTATGGATGCAATTTCTGAAGGTACACCGTAGGCCTTTGCAATTAGATTTTCTGTTTTGAGATTTATCCCATAGTATTCCTTGCCAAGTTTTGTCTTACTTTCCAGGTAACCTGGATGAAGCCATAGATCATTTAACAGAAGCCATCGTGTTGAATCCAGTTTCAGCTATATTATATGCCACGCGAGGTAGGTTTTCTTTTTTACAAAATTATATGTTATCTAATTTGAAATCCAATTTTCAGTTCTCATTTGATGCCTGGCCATACCCTGTTACTTCATTGTTTTCTCAATGTCCTAAGATGCCTTTTATTTTTCCAGCTAGTGTCTTTGTTAAACTGAAGAAACCTCATGCTGCAATTCGTGACGCTGATGCTGCTCTGGCAGTAAGTCTGTGGCTGAGTCCTTTCCACAACCTATTTTGTACAGGCAGCTGAAAAAGTTTTAAGATTTTAGATTAATCAGTTGTCATATGTCTGTATTTATCCCATTGGAAAACTATGACTTACAGAGGTGAATTTTATTCATTAGATCAATCCAGACTCTGCAAAAGGATATAAAGTACGAGGTATGGCCAGAGCCATGTTAGGCCAATGGGAACAAGCAGCAAGTGATCTGCAAATGGCATCAAAGTTGGATTATGATGATGAGATTGGTTCGGTGCTGAAAAAGGTAATCTGCGGCTCTGTACCATTAGTTGGTACAGTAAATGTTTTCTGATAGTACAATTAAATCCACAGGTTGAACCTAATGCGCGCAAAATTGAAGAGCATCACATAAAATATGAACGCCTGCAGAAAGAAAGGGAGCTAAGGAAAGCTGAACGAGAAAGAAAACAAGAAGCTGAACCCCAAGTAAGTTTATTTTTTTCCTTAAAAAAAACTAATAGTTGTACTTTTCTTGTTCACTGGGATGAAAAATAAATCTCTTTTTGTTGACCTACACTTGTTTCTTATCAGAAATTTTGTGTTTATGATGCATAATGCTTCATTCAAGCTAATATATGACAGTTCACAAGTTTAGTGAAAAGATCACGGCTGCTCTTGAGTGATTCATGAGCATTTTGGGTCACGTTATAGCTGATGTTAATTCGAAGAACTGGCAACCCAAAGTCACAAATGAAACAATACTAAGGCAAAACTTGAAATTAGTCTATAATATTATCGCATCATTTAATATGGCTGGCTATCCCCTATTCATATGAATTATTGATTCTTATCTAAGTTTTTGTATTTATGATTTCATGAAATTTTTCTAGATGCTCGTTTATAGGACAAGCAAATGCTAGTCAGATCGGCAAGATTAATCAACAAAGTTGATTTGACTTATCACTTTGATTTATTATCATGCAGGGAAATAGAGTTAAAGGTATATTATAGGTTTGTAATATGGGCATTTGAATAGAAATAACATAAGTTCAATAGCAGATTTATCTCATGCATGCTCACGAGTGCTTAGACTTCTTTGGCAGTTATTATAGAAACTGATGCTATACAACCAACACTGCTTTCTCTTATTCCGCATGGTTGTCTAAATTATGGTTTGTTTGTATTTGATTGCTGTGTACTGAAATACCCTTGATACAATGCAGGAAAGAGAAGCCTTATCTGCTCTTAATGAAGGTATGAGTTTCTATTCTCTTCTGTCTCGTCTGCATTGTGCGCGTGCACACACAAGCAATCCAGCAGTGCATCAGACAAAATTTTCATTTTGGATCAAGTGATGCTAAATTTAACATGATTTCACTGTATGGCGTTCACACTTTTAGACATTGGAATATCTATTCCCTGAATCATTCCTCTGCGGATGGTAGTTTGGTATTATTACTCAGTACCGAGTACTTATCTAGCCAGTGTTTAGATTAAGCACTTCTGGGTCAGTCCTCCCTTTTTTGATACATCACACGTCCCTGCTCAGTTTAGGGCATTTATTTCTTCTTCTTCTTTGTTGGGTGAGGGGGTGGTTTGTATTGGTGCAACCAGGAAGAAGAAATTCATGGATAATCAGGGCCTTTTTCTTTAAGTGATTAAATAGCATAAAAGAATGCTAACAGCGAACAGACTTGCTCTTTGCCAGATGTCTCCAGTCGTCTTATGTCATTTCTGTTCTTGTGTTTGGTTATGTATGTGTCAACTGTTGTAGTTCGTCTGTCATTTAGTGTATTGCTGTAATTGTGTGTGTTTTAGTATATTTTTCATTAGTTTTTGGTGTCCAGCATTCAATAACTTACGTATATTTGTCATGCATACGTTCAAGTACAGTGAAAGGTGAGAGAATAATCATAGTAACATTGTTAGGGCAGAACCAGGAGCAGTGAAATATGTGAACATAGAAAAGCCGTTGCTTGTTCTTAAGTATGTTTATCTGAAAGAGTTAATGATAGTCATTTGTTATGTTTTTGACCACTATAGTTATTTAAGAGTCAAAAGAGACTAGGATATCTCTTGTAACCTTCTGAGTGGAGGAGATCACCTGATAAATTTTTTAGATATACTTGTCATTTTTATGGTGTTTCAAGGAGAATGGTGTCTATAGGTCACCTTATCATGGTTTTTTTTTTTATATGAACAGGGCAAGTTATAGGCATTCATTCTGCTAGGGAACTAGATCCCAAACTGAATGCTGCATCAAAAACTTCTCGCCTTGCAATCTTGTACTTCACGGCAACATGGTGTGGGCCATGTCGTATGATTTCTCCCATTTTCACAAGCTTAGCTGCAAAGTACCCGAAAGTTGTTTTCTTGAAAGTTGACATAGACGAGGCAAGGGAAGTTGCTTCAAGCTGGAATATCAGCAGTGTTCCTACCTTCTACTTTACAAAGAATGGCAAGGAGATTGACAAGGTTGTGGGGGCAGATAAAAATGGACTGGAAAGGAAAATTGAACAACATGCAGGCTAGTCTCGAGCTAATCTACTGCGAGAGCCTTGTATGTGTTTTCTGCAATCAAACTTAACAACGATATTAAGACGTGAGAAATGTATGAGATTATTATATTTTTAATAGAACTGACATGCTCAAGCTATGCTTCTTTTGGGATTTATTCTTGTTTGTACGGACAAAGCATAATAATTATGCTTTTTCTATCGGAGTCCCTAGTTGATTCGGAACTTGGTATGGAAGCTATCCTGATTTAAGTATGGAATGATATAGCAGAGAGAATACATTTTGTTCATGTTGAAAAATGTTTATTTATGTTTATAAGAATAATTACATTTGTCATTGCCTTAATTTTCATTTCTAAGAGCAAAAAAGACAGAGCTTCGTTGTTTGAAAATCCCACCAAGCTTTGCATGCTTCCATGATTTCCAATTATGTTCTAAATAAGCAGACAAGAAATCCCTAAACATTCAACTACATAATTGTCATAGTATATGGATTATATATTGTATTAGTCATGGCCTAGAGTTTAAGACAGAGCGTTGATTTGGAACAAAAACAAATGCAAACGGCAAAACAACAGGAAAAAAAGGCAGCTTCATTTCCTCTGATTGTTGATGTAGAATCTAAGAACCAGGTAGAAGAAGAATCGGTAAAGATCTCCCCAAGCTAACAAGATAGCAATGTCATACCAAATACTTGTTGAAAGCTAAGCTGATTACTTGCGATTGAAGTACTTGAAGATGAATACGTGGACTGTAGCAAGAAGGAAGAAGAAGTTGCAGAAATTCTGTTAAAACAGTTAGAGAGGCAGTTAAAACCGTTATTACTGTTATATCAGTTTTTACTGTTACAAAACTGTTATGAAACTGTTACAAAAATCCAAGAATCACGTCTCTTCATTAGTGTATGGTTGAGATGATGTTGATTATGAAAATAACAAAATCGGTTACATAAGTTGTATAAAAGCAGAGTTCTGCACAAATGAATGAAATATACAAAATACAGAAAATTCATTCTTCTTCTTCTTCTCTGCAAACACTTGTTCTTCCTTTAAACCTGCAAATTTGTACATGGTATCAGAGCTCACAAACTGATTTCTAAGAGGGGCGTAGACTGTGAAAAACAGATTGAATAAACTGTTAATTACTCAAAAATGGTAGGATCAAGTGCAGCTGGAGGAGATTTAAGAACTCCACAGTTTAATGGCACAAACTATGATTTTTGGGCTGTAAAAATGGAGACTGTCCTCATAGCATTCGATCTATGGGAATAATAGAAGTTGGAATAAAATCTCATCAATCACTTGAGATTGCAGGTGGATCAGGCGATGAAGAGAGTGAAGCTGATCAAATTATATTGCATGCATCCACGACATCCAGAGAAGAAAAAATCAAGAATGCAAAGGCATTAAGCCTTATACAAGGAGCATTAACAGATGATCTTTTCCCACGAATAAGAAATGAGAAAACTGCAAAAGGAGCATGTGACATTTTGAGCAGAGAATTCAGAGGAGATAAAAAGGTTAGAGCTGTAAAACTTCAAGCAGTGAGAGCTGATTTTGAGTACCTGAGAATGGCAGAAAACAAAAGCTTAGATGGATATCTAGCTAAATTCTTTGCAACTGTGAATAATCTGAAATCATTAGGAGAAGATGTATCAGAAAACAGAATTGTGCAGAAATTGCTAATGAGCCTAAGCAAAAGGTATAAGTCCATTGTGTCAATCATTGAGGAGACACGAGATCTTGATGTATCGAGAGCAGAAGAAGTCATTGCTTCAGTGAAAGTTTATGACAAGAGGGAGGATCTGCATGATGAAAGGGATAAGCTAAAAGGAACAGAAAAAACATTTAGCAGTGTAAAGATTGGAAGCAATCAAACCTACAGCTCACACAAGGGTTTCCAAGGCAGATCTCCTCCAAGATGGCAATCACAGGACAAGAGAGGACCAAATTCATTTCAAATCAGAAATGAATCAACTACAATAATTCAAGCTGGAACAACACTGCCGGTGGAAGTAGTCAAATGAGTGTAAAACCACAATGCCAAGTTTGCCAGAAGCAACACTTTGGATTATGCAGACACAAAGGAAAGACAAGATGTGGAAGATGCAATCGGTTTGGTCATATTGCCAAAGATTATGAAAGTCAGAATCACAAACAACTTGCAAACTATGCTAAAGAAGAAAGAGTAATCACTGGAACCATGTTCTATGCTTGCCATGCTGCAAGTTTGCAAGACAAGAAGATATGGTTTGTGGATAGTGCCTGCAGCAATCACATGACTTCTCAAGAATCTGAACTAATCAACATTGATAGATCAGTAACATGCAAAGTGAAGATGGGCTCAGGAGACCTTGTGCAAGCTACTGGAAAAGGTACATTGGTTGTGGAAACTCAGCATGGGAAGAGATACATAAAAGAAGTATTGCTTGTTCCCAGATTGGATGAAAGCTTACTAAGTGTAGGCCAGATGATGGAGCATGGCTATTACATTCTGTTTGGAGGTAACAAGGCAGTAATATTTGATGATGAAAGCCTCAACAATGTTATAGCAATAGTAATCATGGGAGGAAATCGATGCTTTCCACTTTCACTTGAGAGTATTACACCTGCAGCAAGGAAAGCTTCAGTGACTGAGGATTCCTGGATATGGCATAGGAGACTTGGACACTTGAACTTTGCCTGCATGAAGAAGATGCAGCAGAAAGAGATGGTGTGTGGACTTCCTGTTCTGACTGAAGTTGAAGATGTCTGTGCAGGTTGTGCATCAGGCAAACATCACAGGGAGAATTCGATAAAGAGCAAGCATGAAGAGCAAGCTATCCACTGGAACTAATCCACACTGATTTGTGTGGACCAATGCAGAATGAATCTGTGGGAGGGAACATATACTTCATCATATTCATTGATGATTACTCAAGAATGTGCTGGGTATACTTTCTCAGAAATAAATCAAATGCACTCAATGTATTCAAAAAATTCAAAGCATTCGTTGAGCTGCAAAGTGGATACAAACTGAAGAAGTTGAGAAGTGACAGAGGTGGAGAATATACTTCCAAAGAATTTGAAGAATTCTGTGAGCAACAAGGGATGGAGAGGCAACTGACAGTTGCACACTCTCCTCAACAGAATGGAGTTGCAGAAAGGAGAAACAGAACAATCTGTGAAATGGAGAGATCCATGTTGATAGAGAAAGGAATGCCAGTGTTCTTCTGGGCAGAAGCTGTGAATACAGCTGTGTATATACAGAACAGATGTTATACAACATGTGTTGCAAAAAAGACTCATTTTGAAGCCTGTACGGGAAGAAAGCCAGGAATCAAGCATTTGAAAGTGTTTGGTTGCTTGTATCACACACATATCCCATCATCACTAAGGCAGAAATGGGATAGCAAAGCTGGAAAGGGAGTGTTTGTTGGATATGGCAGCTGTGAAAAAGGGTATAGGATATATGATCTGAAAACTGAGAAGATTGTTCTCTCAAGAAGTGTGATTTTCAGTGAAGATAGAGCATGGAATTGGAAGGGAAATCTGATGAACCAAATCCACTTGTCCTTCAATCATGAAGGAGGTATAATTGAGGGTGAGAATCTTGAGGAACACTCTTCTGCAGTTCAACCCGACAATGTTGAACATTGCAATCAAAATCTTATAGTTGAAGAGTCAGCTGAGAAGATTGACAGTGTTAACAGTCAACTATCTTCACCAAGTTCTACTCTAGTGAAATTGAAAACCTTGGAAGACATATATGCAAGGTGTCACATGTGCATCATAGAACCTGAAAACTATCAAGAAGCTTGTGGAGATAAAGCCTGGCAGAAGGCTATGGAGGAAGAATTGGAAGTAATAGAGAAGAACAATATTTGGGAATTGGTGGAGAGACCAAGTGATAAGCCTGTGATAGGAGTGAATTGGGTGTACAAAACCAAGCTTCATCTTGATGGATCAGTTCAGAAACACAAGGCTCGCCTTGTAGCAAAGGGTTATACACAGAAATCTGGAATTGATTACAATGAAACCTTTGCACCAGTAGCAAGGTTAGACACAATTCGAACTTTAATTGCACTTGCAACATAAAAGGGGTGGAAGTTGTTTCAATTGGATGTCAAGTGAACATTCCTAAATGGTGTACTTGAAGAAGAGGTATATGTTGAGCAGCCTGAAGGTTTTCTTGTAGAGAAAGCAGGACACAAAGTTTACAGACTGAGGAAGGCATTATATGGCTTAAAGTAGGCACTAAGGGCCTGGTATAGTGAAATTGATGCATATCTCTCTATGTGCAAATTCAAAAGGAGCATCAGTGAGGCTACTTTGTATACAAAGTTTGATCAAGAAGGTAACCTAATCATTGTTTCAATCTATGTTGATGATATAGTATACACTGGCAGCAGTGAAAGAATGCTTAGTGAGTTCAAAAGGGAAATGATGCAGAGATATGAGATGTCTGATCTTGGACTTCTTCATCATTTTCTGGGCATGGGAATACTGCAATCTGATCAAAGAGTATTCATCCATCAAAGCAAGTATGCAAAGTCTTTGCTTAAGAAGTTTGGGCTTGAGGACTGTAAACCAGTTTCTACTCCTTTGGTCACTGGTGAGAAATTGAAGAAGGTGGATGGGAGTGAGTTGGCTGATGAAGGTCTTTATAGAAAAAAAGTAGGAAGCTTACTATATTTGACAGCAACAAGACTTGATTTAATGTATGCTGCAAGCTTACTGTCACAGTTCATGATTAGACCTACCAAAATCCACATGGGAGCTGCAAAGAGAGTCCTAAGATATGTGCAAGGAACTCTAAGCTATGGGATTGAGTACGTAAGGGATCAATCAACAACTCTTATTGGATTTTGTGATGCAGATTGGGCAGGAAGTGAAGATGACAGCAGGAGCACCTCTGGTTATGCATTCAGTTTTGGAAGTGGAGCATTTTCCTGGGCTTCGGTTAAACAGAATACAGTGGCATTATCAACTGCAGAAGCTGGGTATGTCTCAGCATCTGAAGCAACAGCTCAGGCAATTTTGTTAAGATTTGTTCTTGATGACTTTGGTGAAATGCAAGCCGAAGCAACAACCTTGTTCTGTGACAACATGTCAGCAATTTCAATGGCTAAAAATCCTGTTTTCATCAAAGAACTAGACACATAAACAGGAAGTATCATTTCATAAAAGAGGCTCTGCAAGAGGTAGTGATAAATATGAAATTCTGCAGAAGTGAAGAGCAGCTGGCTGACATTTTCACAAAGGCATTACCCAAAGACAGATTCAAGCAATTAAGATCGAATCTTGGAGTTAAACCAGTAAGCAGCTTAGGAGAGGCTGTTGAAAGCTAAGCTGATTACTTGCGATTGAAGTACTTGAAGATGAATACGTGGATTGTAGCAAGAAGGAAGAAGAAGTTGCAGAAATTCTGTTAAAACAGTTAGAGAAGCAGTTAAAACCGTTATTACTGTTATATCAGTTTTTACTGTTACAAAACTGTTACGAAACTGTTACAAATATCCAAGAATCACGTCTCTTCATTAGTGTATGGTTGAGATGATGTTGATTATGAAAATAACAGAATCGGTTACATAAATTGTATAAAAGCAGAGTTCTGCACAAATGAATGAAATATACAAAATACAGAAAATTCATTCTTCTTCTTCTTCTTCTCTGCAAACACTTGTTCTTCCTTTAAACCTGCAAATTTGTACAATACTGTCCATCTTAATATCCATGGAGAATAGAATATCTTGCCCAATCAACATGCAGTTTGGCTCTATTTTGAGTCATTATGCAGTTGGCTGAGTCTGATCTCTCCGAGAGGGCCTGGTGAAAGTTCTGAAGGGTTCCCTGAATAGCATCTTGAGCCTTTAAACTCTTTTGATAGCATTCCCTCAAAGGGATGTTTAATTGCAGACATGTAATGGAGCCACCTCCAGTAGATAGGTATCTGCAAGCGCTTCAAAAAGAACCCACAGGTCAGGAAGAATAGAGCAGTTGTCGCAATCACGATGGCTTAACCTGTGATGTAACTTGGGACAAGCGCGCTTACAAGCATCACATAGGCATTAGTAGTTATGAGGGATGCATAAAGAATCAACCAAAAGTTGAAGAGGTTGCTTTTTAGATGAAGCAAGAATCAGGTGATGGCAGCAAATGTCAAGCCTTGTACAACAAAAAAAGGAGATACACTATGAGTGAGGAGATGACATAGGAAGAAGCACGGTATGAATTGTGGGCGGTTTCTCTGATGAAGATGAACCTTTCTTGGATGAAAGTTGGGACAACATCATTGGATGAGAAGAAAACAAGACAAACTGCGAAGATGTAGAAATTGAGAAGCCTGTTAATGTCTTGGAAAGATGGATGACCCAGGTTCTTGAAAAGTGATGATAGAATGAGTGCCATAACAGCTAATATGATCTCTCTCGAGAGGAAAAGCTCAGAAGTGCGAACCACGTTAAGTACTGTGCGCCATGAAAGAACTGCTACCTCCCGGAGCCATGGGTTTGCAAATTAAGGACCATGATCTGACTCATCGAGCTCTTCCTCACGACTGAATTCTTCGTAAGAAGGGGAATGTGGGTCCAGCGAGGGGTTAGAAAATTCTAGGGGTTTTGGATGAGAAACAACTTACTGTGGTGTTGAGAAGCTTGATCCGGTTTGATACCATCGCGTTGGTAAAACACGAGGGGATCAAGTCCCACGGTTGATTCATCATACTCCTTGATCACGTCCAGGAAATACTCAATGATGTTTTCACCATTAGGAAGAGGCCTTCCAAATCTAGAAAGATAGTTAGGAAGAGCAGCTGGGCTTCCCATATATATCAGTCTTCCCCTGTTTGCATAATTTGATGTCTTAGCAAGCAAGATGTAATAATGCTAGCGGAGAATCTGATGGATACAATTCCAGGGTTTTATAGGAATTGAGTTTTTCAAGTATTTTACCTTGCAAGAATCGTGATACTGTCCAAGAGCATTTGAATCCTGAAAGATGGCTGGTGGATGGTCATCAAGATTATACTACCACCCCGAGCTATGTCCTTCACCTTTTCAACCACACTGTAAGCACTCGTAGAATCAATACCAGAAGTAGGTTCATCAAGAAACAACAGGGATGGCTTATGGATAATATCAATTCCTATAGACACTCTCGCAATCCAACCAGCAATGGCGTCAAGAAAAGTGGACTTCCCAGCATCACTAGGCCCTATAATAGCCATTACCTCACTCCTTATAGCCTGTCTAGAGATATCATTGAGAAGATATGCTTCTTTGGTGATCCACACCCCGTCTTTCTTCTGCTTTTTCATGACACTATATGACAGGTTCTTGAACTCCAGGCCATGTCCTGCCATCATCTTCCGGGGTTCCGCTGGCACTCCATTTTTCTTACCTAACACCGTTTTGTCCATGTCTAAGAGAGTCTCAAGATTGTTATTTGCATCTGACCGCCCTAGGCTTCATCGTCGATGGAGATCAGTGAGCACCTCTTGATCTTGTTTTGGGCTTAGCCAAAGATGGGTTTCAAGAATTCTTTGAGAACTGAAGTTAGAATTCTGGTATGCTATAAAAAGTGAGGGATGAACCATGTGGATTGCAGACAGAATCGAGATGGTACAACCTTTCATTTTCTGGATTTAACCTCCCTTGTTTTCGTCATTAATTTGCCTTGATGTTTCCGGTGCTTGTTCTGTCTTCGTTACATTGTGCGCTAGAAACCAGCCTTTTTCTTTCGTTCTCTGTTTGTTTGTATGTTTCTTTTTCATAACCTTTGGCCTTTCAAAGCCAAAGAATAAAAGCCAGAGCCAGCAAAATTGTGACATAACTGGTTGGTGGGGGTCACGGACAAACCAATAAGATCCAGACAGAATAAATTTAATTCACCTTTCTAATTGTGTTTATTGTTTTTTTTTTTATTATTATTTAAAAAGAAACGAACTTCTAATTATGTCCTACAAATGTACCCCAAGCAACAATTGGAAGTCGTTTTGCTAAGATTCAAAGAGATGGGTAAATTTTATTGCTAATGTATTCATATAATTAAATAAATCTTGAAATATATGTGTAATTAAAAGAAAAAAAATAGCTGTTAATATTAATTATATAGATAAAGATATCTAAAATTGTAAAATAAACCATTGATCTAATTGTATTTAATAACTTTGATTTTTTACTAATTAAATATTAATAAAAATAAATATGCGCATAAAAATAATTGAATAAGTACTAATATGATACAAATGAGCTTATAATAATCTATTAGACAACATCTTGTCCATCAATTCAAGTACAACAAGGAGAAAAAGATCATGAAAACAAATTGCAAGGAAGGAGGATAAAATCATCAAATCTTGATGAACTCTATGAACTATGCAGAAGTTGTGAAGAGCCTAAATAGAAGCTCAACAAATTGTAATTCATAATAGTTAAATGAAATAAGATAATAAAGAATTGTAAATGAAATCTTTATTTGACAAAAAAAATAATACCTTCAATAACTCTTATGGGATGAAATGAAACGATGAAATAAATTTATAAAGGCTTAAAACAACGATTGCATATACAAAAAAGAAAAAAAAAGGAAAACTCAATAAAAAAGAAAATATAAAAGTAAAGTAATGCATCTAGAAGAGGAAACACAAACTAAATAAAAGTACAAGTACAATGATGGCTTAATGATACAAAAATGGAAAAAATGATGAGAAAGGAACATACTAAGTGAATGAGAAAATTATCAAAATGAGCCAACAACAAATCTTCTCCCTTACTCTTCAAGAGACGAGCACCAATCTCTTTACCAATAATATTCTATATTCACCACAAGGCTTTTTATCATTGCTCCACTGTTGTAAGTTGGAACTCTATATACCATGAGATACATATAACATTATGCTCCACGAGGTAAGTGTGATCAAGGTTTATAAATATATATGGTTACTAAGTAAAATATTCAAGTCAAGCTAAGACAATTCAGGCCAACTCATATAATTTCATATAATATCAACAACAACAAGCAACAATACAATAATTTTAGCAACTACAAGCAACCATACAACATTTCTTGAAACCACAAATAACCATTCAATAATTCAAAAAGTTTAGACAGAACACAAAACTTTCATATATACACTTTCCTACTTTTTTTTTTTCTCTCCTGCACATTGTTTCGTTCCTATATGTTTTCTAACTTAAACATTGGAGGGTCTCTTGTTTTGATAAGAAACTTGTTTTGTAAGAAAGCTCGAGACAATCACCCTGTCAACCCACCAGAATTGTGACAAGCCCAATCACTCTACCAGCCTCGAATCATAGTCCACGGAAAGCCCAATTTAGTTTGAAGTTTTCACAACTTCATTAGATATAAATCAAAGAAAAAAGAAAATAAGTATAAAAAAACCCAACAAGAACAACACTTAATAGTTATAAGAAATGTGAAATAATTGGAAAGAAAACTAAAATCTAAAAGAAAAAGATGAAAAATCAAGAAAAAAAAAAGAAAAAAGAAATTTTTTTGAGAATGAAGATAAATAAAACATAAATAATATATCAAAGTGCATGCGTAATAGAACCTAAGACAAAGAGACACGCGAGCATAATTGAATATATTGAAAATCATAAAGGAATAAAATCCAACAATATACTATATTCATTAGCCTAATTCAACGTTTGAATTTCTCTATATACATGTAATCTTATGTAATGATGTTAATAAATGCAACCATTAAATTACTATCAACAATACAATAATTAGTATTAAACAACATAAAAGAAAGGAATTAGTAACTAATTAATTAGCCAAGAAATCACACATGAGATGGGGAGAGGAGAGATGTTGACACCATATTAGTGAGGGGGTTGTAGGAGAAAAAAAAAGGAAATGACGAGAGAAGAGAACGATTTGGTTTTGAGTTTTAACTTCTTTTAAAATCACCAATGGAAATCTTATCGACACAAGTCAACTATGCCAACATGATGTTTTCATTTTTTATTTTGTTGCCATTTTCATCAGAAACTACCAAGTGAAAATTTTCATCACAAATTCCATCGATAAACAACGATAAAATAATAATTTTTATTGGTGTTTTTTTTTAATTTTCTAGAAGTGATCAATCTGACTTGCAGTTGAATAAACTCGTATATTTGATGGAAAATATTTTGAAAAAAAATAAGAGTAGCTCTTTCTCGAACATAGAAGAAACTTGCTAAGATTCGATTGACAAGGATATAATATTATATCTCTTTAAAATTAATGAGGATATATGGAGACACCACTACCACCTAATGCTTTTTTTTTCTTTTATCTTAACGAGAAATGTCAGTGTTGGCTGTTTGAATGTTTGAGTCCAGCCAACTAATTTCTAAAGAACAAGGCCGGCATATAAAGCTATAGACCATCAACTTATGTTCTTAGAAAAGTCTCCATGTGCTTCCCCTAAAATTAACCATCAATATCACAATTTGTTACCAATACTTATGCAAAAACCCTATAAATATTGGTTGATTTCAGAATTAGAATCACTTGCAAACTAACTCAAGATATTGGCACAGTTCATCCTCACAGTGGCCTTGATGAATGATTCCAATCTTTGGTTGGATTTGTTAGGTATGTTGCCATTACATGTGCAACAAATGGTGGCTACAACCATTGACTTTGGTAGCCACCATTATTGAAGAAGAGAAGAAGGTGGCAGCAGC
The DNA here is from genome assembly GCA_030145905.1 of Populus davidiana. NCBI lineage: Eukaryota > Viridiplantae > Streptophyta > Magnoliopsida > Malpighiales > Salicaceae > Populus > Populus davidiana. Next base: position 3,292,923 of record CM057800.1, on the reverse strand, counting down.
CTTTGTTGAAGAAGAGATGAGTTTGGCAGCCACCATTGATGACAAAGAAGCAAGAGGAGCTGCCATTGATACCTATAAAAGAGGCATGCTCTTAGAGAGCAAAGGGTGAGAGAACATGAGAATGAAGTGAAGAGAAAGAGGAGAGAGAGCTGCTGCCATGGGCAGCAACCCTGCAGCCATTGCAGCTGCGTGAATAGTGAGTTGAGTTGAGTGGATGTGCCTCCTCCTCCATGTATTTATTGTATCCCTTCTCTATCTATAATAAAATGACTCTCTCCCGTGGATGTAGGCGGTTTTACCGAACCACGTAAATTATTATGTCTCAGTGTGCTTATCCCTCCGTTGAGCAATTATCAGTACATCACCGGTCGCCGGCATTTCCCAACAATTGGTATCAGAGCTGACGGTTTAAGTGGTGTTTGATTTTTTGCTCAAAAATGAAAGTTGTCAAAATGGTGTTTTGACCATACCATCGTGTAGAGGAGGACGAGAAGAAGCCACTGGTGAAAACGATGTCAAAATCGGACGTCGGACATGGTCGCACTCTCCATCACTCTCTGGCAAGGCGTCTGCCCACGCGTCTTCTTCACCCGGATGGGTGAACAGTAACATGCAGGGGATGATGTCAGCTTGATGTAAGGATGACGTCAGCATCCCATTGACTAGTCAACATACATGCCAGCATAGTGGGACCCACCTGCCACGTCATCAACCGCGAGCCGATAGTGCGCCGAGCCGAGCCGCGAGCCGAGGGATAGGATTCTGTGCAGCAGAGTCTACGTGCAACTGGATCTGAGAGTGAATCTGAGCCGTTGATCAGGCTAGAATTGTTTTGATCAAATCTTAGCCGTCTGAAGTGCGATTTGGACGATTCAAGACATGTTTCCAGCTAATTTGATCATTTCGGATGCAATGGTATGGTCCGATCGTTGAGATCTAAGACCAAAAATGGCAGTGGTGAATAATTAAAGAGAGATTGCCCGATCAGGAGGCATCTGAGGGTCTTGATGGTGGTCGATGGTGAAGAAGAAGAAGAAGAAGAAGAAGAAGGTGCACATGTTTTCCCAATTACATGTGCTGAACTGTTAAATGGAGAAATGTAATGCCTTGATGGAAGGCAAAATTGGGACACTCTGTACACCCGGTTATGTGGACAATCAAAGGTGGAGAGTGAAAACTGACGAAGACCAATCTTGACGAATCTAAGCACTAGTAGTCTCGCTAGATGTTGAGAAATCATGTATTAAACCTGTATATTCCAGATTACTTGTAAAGGAAAGCCGCAACAAAGCTAGCAAATGGTTGTATATACGGAGAGATAGTACGATGGATAGATATGGCCTAAGAAGTTCTGTTTAGGAGATTGGGTTTTAAGTGGGACCAGTGTGACCCCTCCAATCTTTCCTGGGAACTTGCTTAGTGGAAGGATTATCCATACAGTACTATTTTTGTATATATAGCAGTTTGTAATGAAACGGTTGAAGACTAGCAGGAAGACGGCACAAGGGGAACAATTGGGTTCCATATGATCAAGGATCTGATGGAGTGGTGATTTCTCCAAAGAAGGTAGATTCGGTGACTGTGATTTCTCGAGGGGAGAATTGATGAAAACCCTAATAATGGAAGAGAAATACAGCAAGGGGATATAGATTGGCACCCAATTTTGACTTGGACAGGTGTTGTGACGGGATGAGCTGCTGTCAAACATAAGCAAGGAATAGGGAGAAATCTGGAGAACATAAATTGCATGAGGGCACACGGAGATTGTGCAAGAGTACCCGGAGGATCCAACGAGGTACTGTGATGAGACAACAGGTGCAAGGAGAAGAAGAGTTCCAGTTGAAGCTCAGAGCAGAGACTGTGTACAACATGAAGTCTCTTATGCTCTTTATGAAGACAACAGGCGAGGACTTTTCTAATGCATGCAAGGATGGAAAGATGAGCTGTTGCAGAAGCACCTAATTGAGGGGGTGCAAACGCCTGTGATACAAGGCGACCGCCTATGAAAGGCGAAGACACCAAAGAGAGTGGTGTAGGTGGAGCTGTAAAGCAGAAAGATATAGAAGCTCCAAATATAGAAATCGAGGTGGAGGATTGCGAGGAGTATACCGCAACTTTCTCTTTCTATGTCGTTAGTGGCAGTAATCTCTCCCAAGTCCACATGGTGGTAGAGAATCTTGGAGCCACTGAAGCATCCCAGTTGTAGGAGGATGTTAGCCTATGAAAGGCAAAGACTTTGTTGGCTACAACCATTGACTTTGGAAGCCACCATTGTTGAAGAAGAGAAGCAGTTGACAGCAGCCTTTGTTGAAGAAGAGATGAGTTTGGCAGCCACCATTGATGACAAAGGAGCAAGAGGAGCTGCCATTGATGCCTATAAAAGAGGCATGATCTTAGAGAGCAAAGGGTGAGAGAACATGAGAATGAAGTGAAGAGAAAGAGGAGAGAGAGCTGCTGCCATGGGCAGCAGCCCTGCAGCCATTGCAGCTGTGTGAATAGTGAGTTGAGTTGAGTGGATGTGCCTCCTCCTCCATGTATTTATTGTATCCCTTCTCTATCTATAATAAAATGACTCTCTCCCGTGGATGTAGGCGGTTTTGCCGAACCACGTAAATTATTGTGTCTCAGTGTGCTTATCCCTCCGTTGAGCAATTATTAGTACATCATCGGTCCCCGGATTCTGCCCAACAGGATTGAGTTGCGCCAATATTGCGTGCCGCTGCTTCTTGTTTTTTTTTTTTTTGCTTCTCTCCTTCCTACAGCTGTAAAAGCAGTAAGTGGTTATGATCGATCATCATAGTCAATATATGATGGTATACAAAGGGTGGTGGTGTTTGTATATATTTGCTTAATTTGTTGTTGCAAATTGATCTTTTTGATAGTATGGTTGCGGTTACTTTTTAAAATATTTTTCGTGTTAAAATATATCAAAATAATATATTTTTTTATTTTTTAAAAACTATTTTTGAGATCAGCACATTAAAACAATCCAAAACATACAAAAAATATTAATTTTTAATAAACTTTTTTTGAAAACACGGGTACAACTATATTTTCAAACGCTCTCTTGAATTCATGAGATCGGAAGGTAACAAATCCTTAATTTGATATAGAAGTTTTTTTTCTTATAACGTTGGGATATGGTATTTCTGAGAATCAAAGTGTAATTAGACAGGTTACTTCACACAACTCAAACAAATCCTCATCACTAAGTCGATTCCATAAAAAAAAAAAACTATGTTCTTTCTATGAAAAGAATGTTGTATTCTCTCTCCCTTTCTTCATAAAATTTGGTTTGATCATTTGGAAGGGGATTTTTCTTGCTTTTCACTGTAAAATGAGATAATGTTTCATACAATGTTTGGTCATTTTTTCTCAGGAAGTTTTTATTTGATTTATGAAAATCCGAACAATCCTCCCAATACAGATGACAGAAGAGGTAGAAGACCACCAGTCTGGATGGAAGATTATGAAACAGGACAGGGATTCTCTGAAGATGATGTGCCTAATTTATTCATGTTTGCAGCTGCTGATCCAGTTCACTTCGAAGATGCAGTTAAAAATGAAAAATGGAGAAAAGCCATGGAATCAGAAATTCAAGAAATAGAAAAGAATGATACATGGCAATTGAAGGGGTTACCTGCGGGAGGAAGAACAATTGGAGTGAAGTGGGTATATAAAACAAAGCTTAATGAGAATGGAGAAGTAGACAAGTATAAGGCAAGGCTTGTAGCAAAAGGTTATTCTCAGCAACATGGGATAGACTATACAGAAGTGTTTGCACCTGTGGCACGGTTGGATACAATCCGCTTGGTAATAACACTTGCAGCTCAAAGCCAATGGAAAATTTATCAGCTGGACGTGAAGTCTGCCTTCTTGCATGGCAATGAACAGAAAGTCTATAGACTCAAAAAAGCTTTATACGGACTTAAACAAGCTCTACGAGCTTGGTATAGTCATATTGAACCTTATTTCGTGAAGGTAGGATTTGAAAGATGTCATTTTGAACACACTTTGTTTACAAAGACAACAAAGAGGGGTAAAATTCTAATTGTGAGTCTTTATGTTGATGATCTCATATTTATTGGAAATGATGAATCTATGTTTGCTAAGTTCAAGAGATCAATGATGCTTGAATTTGATATAACTGATCTTGGGAAGATGCGGTATTTTCTTGGTATAAAAGTTATTCAAAGGACTGATGCAATTTTCATTAGCCAAAAGAAATATGCTCTGGAGGTGCTTGAAAAATTTAAAATGAATAAATGCAATCCAATTCTTAATCCAATTGTCCCAGGTTGCAAACTTTCAAAAAATAAAGATGGAGTTAAAGTAGACAACACTATTTACAAACAAATTATGGGAAGCCTCATGTATTTAACTGTTACTTGACCAGACATGATGTTTGCAGTAAGTCTTATTAGCAGGTATATGAGTAATCCTACTGAACTTCACATGGAGGCAACAAAAAGAATTTTAAGGTATCTTAAAGGAACAACTGACTTTGGGGTATTCTACATAGGAACAGGAGAATTGAATGTTTAAACAGATAGTGACTATGCTTGAGATCAAGAAGACAGGAAGATCACTTCAGGTTATGTGTTCTTATTCAGCTCAGGAGCAGTGTCCTAGTCATCAAAGAAACAGCCAACAATTAATCTATCCACTACTGAGGCAGAGTTCATTGCTGCTGCTTTTTGTGCATGTCATGGTAAACAGCAAGATAGGTCCACAGTTGTTCATTGTGATAGTAGCTCAGCTATCAAACTTGCAAAGAATCCAAGGATGCATGGACGCACCAAGCACATAGACATTCATTTTCATTTTCTGTGTGAGCTTATAAAGGCTGGAACTGTGAAAATGGTGCGTTGCAATAGTTAAGAACAAATTGCAGATGTAATGACAAAACCTCTCAAGTTAAATGCATTTTGTGAAGCTGTGGCGTATGCTAGGTGTCTGTCAAGAACCATATGTAAACTAACTACAAGCTGCATTCAGTTTAAAGGAGAAATTGTTAGCTTGAAGTTAGTTATGCAATTAATAGATTTTGTGTTACTACTTTATTAATAAATCTCTGCTGTTCAGGGAGTAATTATTTAATTCTAACTTAGTTTGTTACCACGTAATAAGTTGTTGAACGTGGGCTGTTTTTTTTTTTTACTCTTCCCCTAAGACTACTTAAGCAGCCATTGTTTCTATCATTTATCAAGTAATATTCTTTTTCTAAATACATTTTTAACAAAAAAAAATTTAGAAACACAGGTATAAGTGTGTTTCTTAACGCTCGCTTGAAAGCAAGAGATCTGAAGATAACAGATCCTTAATTTGATTTTACAAAGGATTATTTGCTCACAACGTTGGGATATGGTATTTCTGGGAATCAAAGCTTAATTAGACAGGTTACTTCACGACTCGGAACAAATCCTCATCACTAAGTCAATCCCGTAAAAATAATATGTTCTCTCTTAGAGAATGTTGTATTGTCTCTCCCTTTCTTCATAAAATTTAGTTTGATCATTTGGAAGGGGATTTTTCCTGCTTTTCACCGCAAAATGAGATATTGTTTCATACAATGTTGTCATTTTTTTCTCAGGAAGTTTTTATTTGGTTTATGGAAAGGGAAACATTTCCGTTTCTTCCGTCAACCTCTTGAAATTATTATCTTGGAAATTATTATTTTGATTGAATGTGTTAAAATGAAAGAAATGATGGATTATTTAATGAGTAATAATTACATTTTATTATTATGTTGGAAATTTTAGGAAAATTATTTTTTTATAGAATTGATAAAAAAAAAAATTAATTTAAATTAACAAGTTTGAATTAAATAATTACTTGATTCTTAGTGATGAAAGAATTTACGCTTCATAAAAAAAACCTCAAATCAACCCCAGAAAAGAACCCATCGGAGGAAAAAAAGAAGGAAAAGAGCATGTACGAGCAACTGAATGCAAAAGACCGTATGATGAAGACGGCAACTGCAAGCATGATAACTCGCTCTAAGAAAATAAATATGGGCAACTAAAAGGACCGATTGCGCTATCTAAATTAGCACATCAGTGACGCGTTGCCTTTTTCTTTAAACAAAACAAAAGGATCCGGAAAATATAATACCACCTGCATAATCACACTGCCAAGCAGAGAGAGAGACCATCGCCGGCCATGTTCTGCAGCGGAGCAGAGAGTTGAAGAGCCACTGAGAGGTAGAAGGAGAAGGGCTTTGCTTATATAGGAGACGAGGGGTGTCGAGTAAAACCCTAGTTTTTTTTTTGAATTTATTGGGCTTCAATATAAGGCCCACTGGGCTTTTTAGGCCTCAGAGGTAGTCCACTTCGATCTCTCCTTCCGGTCAAAACCCCGTAAGCCCTCACTGCTAGAGACACGGATTTGTCGAAAGCAACAATCAATCAAATGCAAGACTCTTCGATATGGCTTCCATGTCCAGAGCTCTAACAAGGAATTTCCGTAACACTCTTCAGCTTAGAAGTGGCGGGCCCCTCGACTCCCTTCCGAAATATTGGATCCCGTCTTCATCTTCATCATCTCCCTTTTGTAGCTCCGCTGCTGCTGCCACCATCTCTGCACAGCCTCCAGGTATGCGCATTGTAGATATATTTTGTGGTTTTCTACTTTCTACCTCTCTTTCTGGGTTGATCAAGAAATTCAAGAATTAGATATGGGAGTTCCAAATGGTTCCTTTTATTTTCAGAAAAAGAGAGTGGTTCAAGATTGTCAAAATGGTTACTCTTTTTACCTGGAGCTATCACTTTTGGCCTTGGAACTTGGCAGGTTCTTAGAAGGCAGGACAAGGTTCTATTTTTCTCCTTCATTTCTTGCATCTTTCCTTTTTAATTCGGGTTCTTTAATCAATTCTCAATATCTGTCTGTTTGTTTAGTTATTGCTTTAATGTTTTCCTTAACTTGTTTTTGGTAGGCTCTTGATTCTATTGAAATTCGTTTTTGAATATTATACTGCTTGTCAAGTGTTGGTTTTTAAGTTTAAGTGGGTGTAAATAGGTAGCAACAAATTGTATTAGTAATGCTTGCTTTCGAATATCAACACCATGACAGTGGTTCGGTGAATTTATTGTTACTTATATTTCATTGTTTTAGCATCAAGATGGTCCAATGTGTATATTGTGAAATACTTGTGGAAGAAATTATCTTAAGGGTATCCAATGTTAGTCTCTCCAAGGATCAATTTGGTTTCTCAGGAAGGTTGAGTTCAGAAGCTGTTTTATTGCTTACTAGCAAAACTAAGACCCGCCCATGGCTATGCGATCTCTTTCTTGGATTAGAACAAATACTGAAGTGGAAACAAGTATGAGAACAATGGCAACCTTCCTTGCATAAAGGCTTAGGATATTGTTTGTGATAAAGCATAATGGTTGCAGGTTCACAAACTAGGATGGAAGCTAAGGGATTGTGAAATTGATGGCAAAGAGATAGATTAGTGAATATTTTGTGAGCTTGAGTACAGCATTGAGCGTTGCATTTTTTGTTCTTATCATGATATTAGCTTGAGAGTTCTTATATTTAATATTAATTCTATTCTTTCTCTGATATAAGGTGGCTGAAAGCTATTGTAGGAAGAAAATGCATTTAATACCTTGCTTGTTTGACGGAAAGTGAATTCAATGGAAAATAATTTCCAAGAAAATGGATCACTTTTCAATTTTTGAATGTATCATGAAATGAGTCGGAAACCATGTTTTGGTGTTTGCTTGTGTCATAGAAAATAAATTAGAAAACAAGAATTTTGAGCTATTACCCTTTTTTAGATGGTACTAACAAACTTTTTTGCTGTTCGATGCACATTGATAATGACTTTCTTTTTTATGGTATCTTATTATGATGTATTCTCTCTCTCTCTCTCAGAATATTTTAAAATATGATATTTATTATTTTTCAATAATGTGATATATTTTAAAATATTTTTATGAATATGTTAATGTTTTTTTATACAAGGATAATGAAGTAGTGTACCACATCAGTTCTTTGGTCCTTCATGGGAGGTGTTCCATTGAAAACACTTTCCTCCCTCTAAAGCTTAGGTTTTTTTAACTGGAAAGTTAATTGCATTAAACAGTTTTCAAAAATGCAGCCAAACATTAGGAATTTGGGAAAGGATTTTCCAGGGGGACACTTTCTGACAAACAAACTGGATGTAAATGTTAAATGTAACTTTAAGCCTTTGCTTGTAACACAGCAAACCGTAGAGAGTACAAGTTTTATCCCTTTCCACATATAGATAATGCCACTTTGCTAAATTTAATCGTAAAGGCTGTTTACAGTCTTGCTTGCTTAACTAATATGTTTGTCATTTTTTGTCCCTATAGATCAAAATGCTGGAATATAGACAGGGGAGATTGGCAATGGAACCGATGAAGTTCAATGATATATCTCCATCTAGTGAACATCTGGATGATTTAGAGTTCAGAAGAGTGGCATGCAAAGGAGTTTTCTATGATAAAATGTCAATCTATGTGGGGCCACGTTCTAGAAATATTTCTGGAATCACTGAAAATGGCTACTTTATCATTACACCACTTATGCCAGTCTCCAAAAACCCTGAGTGGTAAGCATAATTTTTTGGCTGTAACTTTAGTATTGACAAAAATACAGGCAGCTTGCCATGTCTCTCTGTGAGGCCAACTAGATTGCCAAATTTGCACCTGCCTTTTATCTTTATGTCATATTCCTGTTTTTTCCATGGTAATTCACCAAGCTGTAACTTGAAAGGTATACTACAACTCATTCAAATGTCCTAATTTATTCTCTGAGTTTTTCTTGAAATATCAACCATAGACATTACAAGTATTGACGTCCAGGCTCCCAAGTTTCTGGGATCGCCAAGGTTGTTATGGGTATTAACCAATATGGATGGTTTCCAAAGTTAAGTAGAATATGAACTGATGGTGAAAGATCTGTGCATTTGAAATCGTTGCTTTCATTTATCAAGCCAATATTTTCTCTCTTTCTTCTTGTAATATTACATTTGCTTGATTGCCTGACCCTCTACGTTATTACCTTCTCTTGGAAGTTAATTGTGTTCTCTCTTTTTGACTCAATGGAGTGAAATTATTTTCTCTTAATCTCCTGCATTGTTAGTTTTATTGTTAGCACCAGAAATGCAATCAACTATATACCTGATATCCTGATTGGCTTTTTTCTTTTAAGTAACATCTTGAACAGAGTCATGTTTTAATTTCATTTGGGTTATTAAAGCAACTGATTGTGGTAATTTGTTGTAGAAAGTAATTATTATATTATCTTATCCTTGAAGGCTCTGAAATCTGAACTCTGAAGGAAAGTTGTGTATAGTGTTCTAGTGTTACTGTCTTTATCGTGTTGTTTCACACGGCAATCTGAGCTCTGAACATTGATCATAACAAAACTTTGATTCATATGGTTTGACAATGTTAACAGTATAAAGTAACAATAATATCATACGCAACATAGTAGATCAATTCGGTACCTCATCTATGGGAAAGAAAAAAAATGATTGGTACAGTAGTGATTATTCTGTTAAGCACAGCAGAAGGTAAGACTAGAAATTTCTGAAGCAATTGATTCCCTTTGAAATGAATAATATTTGAGCACAAATTACTAAAAGTTCGGAGGGCTAGTGTCACTGATTTAGCCTGGCATTAAAAATTGTTGAATGATGGTAAATAGTTTAATCTACTGTAGTTTATTTATATGTGACACTCTCTTTGCCATTGGTGGTTTACAGCCATATTCAAATTTTTTGATCTCCCTTTGCATTTCAAAGAATGTATTACTATCTCTAATCAAGAAACCTTTTTCAAGGGATATACTGACTGTTTGATGTCTTCCCAAATTTAAGATAGTGCCAAATTGACCTTGAAGTCATGTTTGGTTAGATTGTACACTATTCCTGTGGTTATTTGACATCAAGCATTCCTTGACAACATGAACATTGGAGTAGGCTTCTGAAAACACGTATATATATAGAGAGAGAGCACATTTCAAGAATGTATTCTTTCCCATGCAGTATTCATGGATATGACTTTTGGATAATAGCACTATGCATTTCCTCAATGTTATTTGTGTTTCTATATTTATGAACTCATAAGTGGATGTTATTTGTGTTTCTACATTTATGAACTCATAAGTGGATGTCTGTCTCTCTTTAAGCTAACTGATGCAATTTTCCTACAGTGTGCAGTCACCGATTCTTGTCAATAGAGGATGGGTACCCCGGAGCTGGAAAGACAATTCTTTGAAAGTTTCGCAAGATGATGAACAACCTTCAGATATAGCAATGGCATCTGCCCAAGGGAGTGAGAAAAGCTCTTGGTGGAGATTTTGGTCCAAAAACCCAAAAACTATTGAGGTGTCTCCTGTACTTCTGTTTGTCTTTGGGTATTGAGACCCACCAAAGATACAGTCTTAACTTATTGCATATACAGGAAAAAATCCCTTCCATCGCTCCTGTAGAAGTTGTTGGAGTCGTTCGTGGTAGTGAAAAACCCAGCATTTTTGTTCCTGCAAATGATCCAAGCTCCTTCCAGTGGTTCTATGTTGATGTTCCTGCAATTGCCCGTGCTTGTGGGCTTCCTGAGAATACCATATATGTGGAAGACATAAATGAAAACTTTAATTCAGGCTGTCCTTACCCTGTACCCAAGGATGCTAATGCCTTGATTCGAAGTTCAGTCATGCCACAAGACCATCTGAATTATACACTGACCTGGTATGCTCTCTCAAGCTATTTCTGTGTACTTGAAGTCTGTCTGCTAGCATGTGCTTTGATATTTATGTTATTACCGGGTATAAATTTGTTCCGATATGAATTTTTCATTCTGCTCAGAAGGCCCCAAGGTTTAGACGGGGCAGCTGATGAGGCATGGCAGTGCTAGGTCCTGATCCTCCACCTCCCAGCATCTTAAATAGAGAAAAAAGTTGGATTAAAACACAGAAATTTCCAAATATTTCCCTTATTAGATCCTTTTTTAAAAAGTTGATGTTGTTGGTCTGTGGCTGTTTAGTGTGCTTTAAAATTTTTGAAGTCTAAGATGCGCTTAAGTTGCTTAATAGGAAACATGCTAAAACTATGACATGCTATTGTCATAAAAGAAATTTAGCTTGTCAGAGTATCTAGGTGAGCATACCAAATAATGGTATTAAACCTAATTTTCTTTAAGGTGGAAGAGACTGCGGGAGGGGAGATTATAAGTGACCATGCCTGTTAGTGTAGCATGAACTTTTAGTCTCTCATGGAGCAATTTTCAGTGCATCAACAGATTTTGGAAGTAACTCACTCTCCCTCTCTCTCCTTTTTTCCTCCTTTTTTGTGTGTGCAGGTATTCTCTATCTGCTGCTGTAACGTTCATGGCCTTTAAGAGACTAAGGCCGAAAAAGAGCCGAAGATAGCTAGTCTTTACTGCGAGATATTTTACTTGGATTAATCATATTTTCTCATTGCTTCCTTACAAGAATACAATCAAGGCACTGTGGATTTTGGAACTGCCGATCGGAGAAGAAAATGTCTGAAAATTTTGGTGCAAACTGCATTCTGATTGTTTTTCCCTTTTATTTTAACTAAATGTGCTTCTGGTGTGACGGCTGATATGGTGCAACATTGAGTGGTGAAGGAATCTCAGCTATTGGCATAAGAAATCTTATTAGATCAGTCATTTCCTGTATCTTGTTTCTATATTGGAAAACTTTGGTGATTCCATCTCAAAAGTGATTTGAATACATAATAAAGGGAAAGCAGAAACTGCATGGTTAATAATGCATAGCCTTTGCAAATGAAGATTTCTTGAATGTTATTGATTATGCATACAATTTGAAGTTAATGATTCATAAGAAAAATTGAGTTGGTGTCCATGGCATTCTATTGAAGGATTTTTAAAATTGACCCTCCTTGTGGGCTCCACCTGAACCTGAGCCCATTTCCACGTAGGCTTTTCCCACATTTTTTTTCATTAAAATAAAAGCCACATCTTTTTCTCCAGCTTTGTCTTTATTTGAACGCTCACTCTTGCATCCTGTTTCGAAGCTCCTTTTTTTCCCAGATATCCCACAACAATCTACTTCGGGAAGTTTTTTTTCTTTAAGGTTAATTTTGGATGTATGAACTGGTTTTAGGTTATTTAACGCCATTACAGGATTTATAAAGTATTTTATAGGTGTTTTGAATAAAAAACATTAGTTAAATTCTATAGGTAAAAAATTCATCACCCTCAATTTTTCACTAGCACAGTAATCAAAATCTGGAGAGAAGCAAGCAATATATCATCTATTTATTTTTTAATAAAAAAATTTAAAAACATATAATAAGTCATTCGTCATTTAAAAACTTAAAATATTAAGTAAATCTAGACACATGGACCTAGACATTTTAAGCCCATACATGCTTTTCTAGGCCTAGCCTACATGTTTAGAATTTTTTTTGTGTGCATTGGTTTCTTTTTAGTCCCTTTTTTTTTCTCCCTCTAGTTTATAATTTTTAGTTTTTTTATTGCCTTTTAGCCCTTCAATTTTAACACATTTTTATGTTTAATGTAATACAATTTAAGTTTTGCTTAGTTTACCGATGATAAGATTTCGATATTTTGTCATTCTTTCTTTATAGTTCTACTTATATTTTTTCTTTTTAATTTTATTCAATCACTTTCTTAAAAAAAATTTAATTATTATTATCATTTATTCAATAAAACATTAATTCTTAAAAAAAAATTATTAAACATAACTAAATATATTGCTCATGTTATAAAATTAAAATTCTTGATCTATATCTATCTCTTAATTCTTCCATTTTAATTTTTATTTATAGTAAACATGCACTCTCATAAATGAAAAATCAAAGGGCATCCCATATTTATCTATCTATTACAAGGATGATAAGAAAAAAAAAAATACAAGAAAGGCAATCCATGGACAATCAAAACTGAAACTAATGACAATTTACCTCGATGTTCTATGCTGTACACTCTGTACAGGAGAAAAAGGATCAACCATAAAGAATACAAATGAAAGAATAAGTCCCATATCTATTACAGGATGATAAGAAAAAAAAAATACAAGAAAGGCAATCCATGGACAATCAAAACTGAAACTAATGACAATTTACCTCGATGTTCTATGCTGTACACTCTGTACAGGAGAAAAAGGATCAACCATAAAGAATACAAATGAAAGAATAAGAACGATATCGACTCGCCACATCCAGGATACAACCAAACTAAATGCATATACCAGACAAGGAGAATGAAAACCCTAAATCAAAAAGAATGAAATGAATATGACAAACAAAAACATGAATATGCGGGCGGGGCTCATGAAGTATGCGTCACCAGCAAAGGTGCTGTGGCTGCCCCTGCTGCATGAATTGCCTTTAACAAAGCCACAAAATTTAATAGGCTCTCTTTTGAGAACCACTTAAGCTTCCATGTCAAAGAAACTGAAGCTGCGTTATCATTGCTAGTTGTTTTGACATCCTTTTGAGATATGGATGAGAGGCGGAAACTTTTTGTGGCATTTTGAAGGGCTAAGGTCACAAACCAACTCTCCTTGGCTTCGATGACCTGAAAATGGAATTATGATCTTAACAGATATACCCTTTCACACATTCAATAGAACCGGTCTAGCACAAAACAATGGAGGCAGATATAGTGCCCAGAAGACCTTTAGTTTTGAGGAAAGCAGTTTCTTAGACGCACTACAAAAAGAGAAAAGGAAGAGGGAAAAGAAAACCAGACTGTATGTGACTAATTTAGCTAGTCATAATTATCTCATCAACACAGTAAAGGGTGGATGCAAGCAAATTATAAAGCAAAAAATGACTATTGAACGTTTTGGATGAATAATCAATAGGCCGCCGTAACAAGCAAGCAATTTTATGAACTAAAGAACTAATAAAAGCTTAAGCAAACAGAAACATACCAGCTCCGACACATCACTGATGGAGCAACATGAATCAAGCAAGAAATATGGAGGTGGAGATGCATCCATGGAAGGACTGTTGAACTTCTTAAAATCTTCAACACACAAAAGCACATGCCCACCACTTACAAAAAGTGATCTGGGAAGCCATGAATCCTCTGTCCATAAATCATCATGTATAAATAGCCAATGGTTGGGTTAAGTAAGGAAAATAAGAATTTTAAAAAAAAAGGCACATATAAATCCACACGTTATTTTCACATCATAGAGTATCTGCTTGAACGCATGCCACAACAATTAAGAATAGTTTGATCCACTGTTTGAAAAGTTTAACATTATTCAATCATATTAGGAAAGCTTTATGATATGAATTTGTATTTCAATCAAATTAAGAGAGATTCCAAGCATTTTGATTATAGTGTTAATCACAAAGCTACATTTGCAATTAAATTTTATCAAGCATGGGATCAACTATGTGTCTAAGAACATAGCTATGTACACCTCATAACAACATTTTGCTTCTCAGTGGTCATAACAAATCTGATCATCCTACAGATTCACATTTAATTCTTCAGATAAAACCAATACCAATAATACCTAAATCAACAAACTAAACAAGAAGCCCTCGGGAATATTTTGTATGAAACAAGCATAGCTGAGGTCTTTGTCCCAGAAAAACCAGAATAAAAGCAGTGGGCTTGATAAATCATGCTTTTGATGAAGTGGCATGCTATAAGAATAAACTTCCAAAGTCAGTTACCTATTATGCCTCATTTTATCCAACTGTACATCACAACAATCTGAGGGACCATTTACCCGTTTTATGCAATAAGACTTCATCAACTTAAAACAATGAGATGCATACCTTCATCCTGCCTGTGCCAAAGATGCACCATAGAATATTGGAATATGCTCAGTTTTGAACCTCTACATATTTGTTGCTCAAACAACTTGACCTGAACCTGCTCCAAACTGCCATATAAATTCCCAACACCCGAGTCTTACAACAAAGAAGATAAGTACATACATACAGATAGAGAGCACTTATTAATTTTTTTATTTAAGAAAAAAAACATTTTAGATGGGTGTAAGCCAAAACAGTGGCATTAAATTTCCCATCCATGTATGAAAGGGGCATAAGATAGATCACCTTTTTAACAAACATTTATTATTTGTTGAACATGCCCCGGAAACTTGCAAGATATGGAGTAACTGCCTTGACTTCTCAATGCTCCGTGTTAGAAACAGGTAGGTTGCTCCCCTCTCAATGTATACCCTAACCAACAGGAGTGAAATACACTTTTCAAGATTTATAAGAGATCAGTCTTCTAATTACTAATAGTACCAAAGAAAACACTAACCTCACAACCTGAAGTCCTATACCAACTAAAACTTCCCTAACATCTTCAACCCTATACCAATCCAGCAGACTTAAAATGCTTCCTGCGATACGTCATTTAAGTGAACTTCCAAAATTCAGCAATTAAGATAATAAAATTTCCATGTAATCAACATTCAGAAGCATAGGTGTCTCCTACAGACTTGACAACTAACCTGATCCATCAAATGCTACATCAATGAGCAGTACATACAGCTTGTCTTCACTGCTCAGCAACAAGACTACTTCTCTGAAAGCAAAAAAGAGAACAAATAGAATTTTTACAATAACATATTTAGATATTCATGATAAGATATAGAAAGAAGACATGACAGATATGATAAGGTCAGCATATGGTTGCATCTCACGTTGTAAGTCCAGAAACCTGGGAGTGCTTGGTTATGCAAAAAGTAAAAATCTAGTATCAAGTATCAGCCTTTGAAGATGCAAAGCTATATATGCTAGATGCTACCAGGGAATATCCTCAGATTTAACCTATTATTGTAATTTTCATCGAAAGGAGTGTTCACAAGCTCACAAAAAAAATTCCCTTAACAATCTAAAATCTAATATACTTTGATTCTTTATATTTAGTAATCTAAGCAAAATTGAGGCAGGATCATCCTCCTCTGTCTGTAAACAACTGTGGATAAAAAAAAGTGAACTATTATTTCACATTAATTACTAATCTAAATTTCTTTCATTCTGTTGATAAGACATGGATGCTAAACAATGGACAAAAGGGTACTGCATCACTGATGATAATGAACAAAAATCAATACCAATTTTAGGCAAGAAAAACTAATGCAAAAGCATAGCGACAATTAGCAACATGCTGACCCAAATTTTATAGCCATTCCAGAATTCAATAGCAATGGTTATGGTGCTTAGGAAATAAACAAAAAAGTAAGCTCTTCCATTGGCCACATTTTCTAACGATTACAAGATGTTTACCTTTCTCTGCACAAGGATTCTGGCTCAAGTACACAATCACAACAAATATAACTCCTAATGCTCTCATTAATTCTGGAATCGGCAACATTCTCATTAAAATATTTCTCAATAAAATCATCAGAGAATCCAGTGACATTTGCAGCATCCAAGGTTGCAATAGAGTTTGTGCACAGCTGTTTTTTATCAATAATTTCATGAAAACCACTCCCATGAACAATTATTTCCCTTTGCTCTTCCACCAAATCAGCTCCACAAGTATCCTCATTTCCATCTGATTTTTCTGGTCTCCCTATCCTGCCAACCACATTCTCTAACAGAGAAATGACTCTTCTTCTTGATTTCCTTTTGTTTTTCTTCTTCTCCAGTAAATAAGCCTCTTGGTTGGAAAAATTAGCAATTTCAATATCATGGGAACCAGAGGAAAAATCATTGCAGTTTGAATTTAAGAGTTTTGGTGAATTAGAGGTTTGTGAATCAAATAGATAATTGTCCTCTTTCCTCACATGATGAATTCCATGTCCTTGATCCTTCAAAAGATTGGAAAATAAGTGCCCTCCAGCCCCGGGATTCAAGTACTCTCCATTCTCTGATTTATCAACTTCATATGATGAAGGCCCAAGTTCATATAAATCATCATCACTAGAGCTTGTATTACCATCAGATGATGCCACTGAATAGGACTCTGCAGGTAGCTGCAGAATTTCTTCCACCAAGTTGTGGCGTCGATGCAAAATGTCCTCCTCGTAATGAGGAGGAGACCTAGGATAAGCAGAAGATGAATGAGCGGTTAACAGTGATATGCTTCCATTTTCAAGTATTGTATGGACTCCTTGGACAGTAGAGCTATCTGTGTGAGAACTTTTACCTTGCATAGACATGCTATCACACCCTTCATTTGAATAAGACTTTTGATGCTTCTGTCCTAGATTCATGTTCCCCATACCTGGTAAAGCAACCCCACCATATGAACCAGTGTCAACAAATGAACTATCAGACTCAAAGAGATTTGTGCTGGTCTCATCTCCTGAAGCTTGAAGAGCATCCAAGGAATATCTAGAACTATCACAGTGGTCCTTCTGTGTTGGCTTGTTTATTGGATGATTTTCCTTGGCATGATGCAATGAAAGCCCACAATATGTACTGCAATCCACAATATTCTCTGATTCATGATCCATCCACTCCTTAAATTCTCGCAACCAAAGAATAGAACGCTCCTTTTTCATGAGCTCAACTCTGTTAATTAGATCAACTATTTCAGCTTCGTCATCAGACATGGCATTCTCCTCTTTGCTTTGAATCTCATAATCACAAGATGGAGACTCGTGGTCAGAAGAAAAATACATGCTCTCTTCTTTATTTGCAATTGAAGCAAGACGAGATACTTTTCCCTGAAAAATGTAATATAAGGAGATGTCATTCCTCTCCAAGTCAATATCAATAATCTAATTGATTCGTAGAGAGAAATACAGTGTTATATTTGAAAGACTTGAGAGTCATTAAACAAAAGGCAGATATTTACTGAAATAAAAAACATAATACACACTTGATGCTGGGAGGAATTCAGTTTACCATGATGCTGTAGCGGAAAGAAATACAAGAAGAACAACAGGGCTAAATAAATCATCCCACAAATATTATGCTGTCAATATGTAAAGGGCTGACTAATATGAGGGCTGGCTCAATGCACATCAATATTACTCACCCTTTTCCTGTTCATAATCCCCACTCCGTGAGCATCTCCCTTTGCAGGAGAATAAAATCCAAAGCTGGCAGGTTGTTTCTGCCTGCTGGCAATTATGATTTGCCTCTTCCAAAACTCCCTTGTGCTAATTTCCCGGTCATCTAACTTCACCTAAGCAACCATGCATCAGGAAACAATTAAAAAGTTGTTAGTTTACTAGGACTACACAATTCATAATGGAGTTATGAAAAGTATCCTTTAAATATCACATTACATCTTACTCATCCACAGGCTATACTCTTGTATTTCTTGCATTATCTTAAATTAAGAAACACAATCCCCTGGATCATCACTTACAGCATCTGGGTGAACAAAATAGCTGAATACTTGAGCTCGATACCATCGGGCACCACACAAAGGATTTCCTTCCAACCACAAGTTTTGTAGACATGGGAAGCTAGCAAGGAACTCCAGCTCTAAGAAATTGGAAATTATATTGCAGGATACATCAAGTGCTTCAAGTGACTTCAAATTCTCAAGCCCATGTAATGTAGTTAGAGCATTGTTCCTCAAAACAAGTTTAACAATGTGACAGGACACCTGCACAGAAAAACATCAGTGTATGGGTCTAAAGCTAATTCTGAAGACAAAAAATTAGAGTGGCAGGAAATAAATCTTTAAGAACAAAATTTAATTGAATCATTCTGCTATTGAGGTTTAACAGTATATATTCCACAACCAATGAAATTTGAAAATACTGGTTGCAACTCTAGATAGAGCTATTCTAGCAAAAGCAAATTTCCCTAATTAACATTTTGTGTATCATCTGCCTAATTGTCTATCAAAAGATGGAAAGATGAGAGACATCTGTCAGGGATTCTCAAATTGTTTCTTCCTGAGCAATTTTACTTTACTGAATAACATTTTTGTTGGATCAGAGCTATGTTGATAGGTAATTGAATTTTGAAAAAAAGTTGAAATGTTTCAAAGGCAGACAACTCCCTGGGTTTTGCATGTAAGGTAGACTGAGTGATCCTGAAATCCTAAAGAATTCTTGGAAAGAAGATGATACATTTGGCATTTGTTGGAACCACACTTGCCCAAAATAACCACTGGATTGCATATTTCCACATTTATCAACTACACAAGTAATAACTACATGTTTACATTGCCATATTAACAGACACCCTAATCTTAGTTCTTTTATACCAAATTTGGGTATCGACCCATGCACATTGACACCTTGGAGCCACATTCTTCTGTTGTTCATCTCACATGCACTCATTTCCACAACCACAACCTCTCCCAATAAATCCACAACAAATTCCTACAACTATGAGAATCTCCAAGAAACCAAATAGTTTTGTAACCCTCATTAGTCATCACCCTTTTAATTGTTGTCTCACCACTTGCCACATTATCATGTTCCATACTGCACCTCTTGCCCTAGCCAAGTTATTAGCTCCAATATCTATTAGCCTGCCAACAGAAGCTCTAATACCCATCCTCATTTACCCAGGATCATTCTGGAGATGGTTAATGCATGATTAGAATCCTGCCCCAGAAACATTAACAATTGGATTATGGAACTTCCACATTATATAATCAAATCCTTCCATGTATCCTACACATATGAAACTCTAAACTCATACATATACTTGATGCCATGTGTTCAGCTTCAGTACCTCTAAATATAAACTTCCACATTATATAATCCACTACTTTATATAATCCACTACTTCCACATTATCTAATCCACTCCTTCCATGTATCCTACACATGTGAAACTCTAGAATCCTACATACATACATACATATACTTGATGTCGCGTGTTCAACTTCAGCACCTCTAAATATAATTTCATTACTGAGCACAATTACAGTTTTACTTGTAGAGCAGTCAAGATATTGATTTGAGCAGCAAAATCGAAATTTGAGCTTGGCTTATATAGTTGCCAAGAAAGCTTGAATGAGAGTGCCTAGGTCAATTAAAGTCAGTATGTTTGAAGAAGATATGTTCCTTTGCAGCAGTGATCTTTAATAATTTACTTTAGCTTAAGTGTTACTATCAGAATAGCAATTATGATGCCTGCCATCAAAAAAACAGTATCAGCTGGAAAATATAAAATAAGCAAAGCAATGGATACAGCATCAACTACAGAGAGAGAGAGAGAGAGAGAGAAGAAAAATCCACCAATCAACAAACTAGAAGTATACTTTAAAATTAAAATATAGTGCATTCTGAAATTTGAAAGCAACCAAATCCTAAGCGTGGGATTTGAAGCTTAATGGCTTTTATCCCTACCTCACAAAAGGGTGCAATTGATCTCAGATGATTGAACCCAAGATCCAAGTGCTTCAATTTGGTACACTTCCGCAAATTATCCACCTTCGCAAACTTATTTCGACTCAAATCAAGAGTTTCCACTGCAGGAAGAAGTTGCAAAGACTCATCCATCAAAACCAATCGATTACACGCACAAGATACAAATGACAACCGACTCCATTGTGGCGAGTCCTTTATCTCCGCAATCCTACTTGCAAATACATGCCGTAAAGCATCCTAAATAACCCAACAAACAAAAAAAGAATATATAAAAAAAAATCACTCCAATATCCAATACAGAAGGCAACTACAAATAACCAAATCATAAAATAAAATTTAGACAGCACAAAGAAATTAATGCACATTAAATAAGTTGTTTCTTTGCTTAATTATATTATAATTCTAATTAAATTGCTATACCAATCCCTTCCTTCAATCCTTCAATTCAAGGACTATCTCCTTTAATCAATGCCACTATTAGTATAAAAATCGTGATTAATTTGTTTCTTTTTTATATTTTTCAGATTGAATGTCACAACACCTATTCAATAATAAAAAAATTACTCACAGTAGAATTGTGACAAACAATCTTCTCTAAAGTATGTCTCAATTCAAGCAACCCTTTCGCAGCCGAGGTAGACAAATCACAACCTCTAAGTTCCAAACCCCTCAACCTCCCAAACGGAACCAAACAAACCGGCGTAGGATCACGCGTCGGAAGAGGCAAGACCGAAACAACCTTCAACTCCGTCAACAAACGTAGAATACGCCGCAACTGCTCGAGAGCACGGTGGTCACCAAGGTCAGAAACGTAAGCGCGAAGATAATCGACCGGAGCTCCGGATAACAAATTCTCCAGCTCGTGTAGTGATTCGAGTCGCGAATTCACGTAGTGGAGACCAGCTGGGTTGAGCTTCAAGACTAGGGTTCCGTCAATTAACGGACCGGCTTGTTCTTCGACGAATTTGACTAGTTTTTCCAAGTAACGATCTCCTGTTACGATCGCCATTATAGAGAGAGGGAGAAAGAGTGAATTTAGAGAGAGAAAGGAGGTTTTGGAAGGATTGAATAGAAGGGAGAAATGGGTATCATGGTTTTTCTGTGAAGGAAGAGGGAGAGGGAGATTGTTCGTTTGTCTGTTTGCGTTTGAAGAGAAGGGGTGAGGCATTCATTGAGGTCTAATGATTGAGAGTTGAAGACTCTGGCTTTTTCTTATTCATTGATAATTATTCCTCACTACTCAGCTTTCCTTTTAGTCCCTGGTGTTCACAACGTTTTAATTTTAGTACCAACGAATTTTAATTTTTTTAATATATCCTTGAATTTAAGGCTTTGTTTCGTATAAAATATGCATTTGGCCTCCTGAAAAATTATTTATTATTTTATGACCATTATTTGCTCATATATTTTATAGTAGGTCCTCGTCTCTAAAGTTCTAATTTCACTGTTTTTTATATCTATTAAAAATAAAACAGCTAAAAGACTTAGGAGTTTGTAGCTCTACATATAATTTATTATGAATTATTACAATATAATAAAATTATTTTTTTATCCTTTAGTAGAAAAAACATAAGTCTAGAAGCTGGAGGTTTATTGGTCTTTTCCACCTGCTTATAAGTCATTAAAAGATTATTTGAAATGTACGAGTTTTTTCTAACTTTTTATACAATAAAAATATTTTTTCCCCCGAGATAAAAAATTTGTTGTGTGTACAGGAGCGTTTATGGTTTTTCCATTATCGGTGTCTAATGAAAGCACGTTTATAACCTTAGAAAACAAATTGCCTTTTGGGGATATTTTAATATTTTCACACATGTATTTTAACAAGTTCGTGGGGTGTTGTAGTATTTTTCATGTTTTTTTTTAACTTTTTTATCCAGAAATTTGTTGGCATGTGTGACGCTACGTGGTAGCCAAATCTAGTCGTTTGTTATCTTATTGAATGCAGAACCGTCTTCTCTTTAACATGATGTGGCGCGTGTAGGCTTGTGGTGATCAGATTGTTGATGGTGTTTGTTTTAGGTTTTTGCTTTTTTTTCCTCTCCTAACAGCTAAAGTACATCATTGTTTTTTTTATTGTTTGATTTTCAATTTTAGTTTTTATTCTTCTAATTTTTTATTTTATTCTTATTCCTTTTATAGGAGTTTTTTATTTCAATTTAGTCATTTAATTACAATTTCTCATATGTTTTGTTTTTCATTTTAGTTCTCATTCTTTTAATTTATTATTTCTTTATATTCCTTTTATAGTTTTAGTCCTTATTCTTTCAGTTTTTTTTCATTCTTATTTTCTTTTATAGATTTTTTTTCAGTTTTAGTCCTTCAATTCTAATTTGTGCATATGATGTTTTTCAATTCAGTCATTCTACTTATGATTTTTTTTCTTCCTTGGCTCTTTTATCAAAGTTTTGTAGTTTTTAATTTTATCATTTAAATCAAATTTATGAATTTTTTTCAATAGTAATAATATATATTTCAATTTGATCCTTTTTTTATTATTTTTTTTATTTGTTTCCTTTGCCTTTTTATCAAAGTTTTTATGGTTTTTAAAGTTATCCTTCAAAACAAGTTTATGATTTTTGTTATAATAATAATAATAATACTAATAATGGTAATTATAGTGGTTGTAATAATAATAATAATGATAGTAATAATAGTAGTAGTAGAGCAGCAACAACAACAACAATAGTGGTGGTGGTGGTAATTGTGGTTATAATAATAATAATAATAATAATAATAGTAGTAGTAGTAATATTTATTGTGATAGTGGTGACAATTATTATAACAATAGTATTAACAATAATGATGATGATGATGATGATGACAACAATGATAGTGATAGTGATCAAGATAATAATACTAATGATGATGATGATGATATTATTATTGATAATAGTAGTGATGGTGATAGCTGTAATAATAATAACAATAGTAATGATAATAATAATAATAATAATAATAATAATAATAATAATAATAGTGATAATTCATCATTTGATGTTAGATTTGTTGGAAATTAAGTTTCATCACTTTTCTATGTATGGTATTTTCGATCTAATATCTCAAGGGGTTTGAAAAGTTTATGCGGCTTGACGTCCTTTTTTATTTTTTGCCTTATTATTTTTTCCTGACTTTATGGTTCAAAAATAGTTTTTCAAAATAAAAAATGGTCTTCCAGGTTTCTCTTATATATTTTATTGGAAACTCACGCTAAACAAAGATCCAAGAAAAGAAATTTAAAGATTTATCTTCTTGCCTTGGTTTATAATATTGATATTCCTTTTTATATTTTTAAAAATATAGTTTGGCCTGCAGCGGAGTGCGAGCAAATGAACTAGTAATTAATATATAACATTGTATCAAATCCATCAATAATAAATAAGAGTCTAACTTATAATTTAAATAAGAGTATAGTTATATTAATGGTTGAATGTGAGGAAGAAAAAAAAAAGAAATAGTTAAACAAAAATATTGAAGAACAATTGTATAAGAGCAAATAAGGAAACTACAACACAAACACAATACACGTATAATCAATGCAAATGTAAAATGTAATTTCAACTAATGCAACTCTTTGAAACTTTATCTGGATTGAAATTTTATACTATAAAGTGTATGGTGTAATCTTGTAATTTGTAACCCGTAGCTTGTAATCTCTTAAGTTGTAGTTTGAGATTATGATAAAAAATACTCAGTTGGGCCTTGGCCTAACCAAACCCCACATGTGGTTGAACTAAGGCCCATCAAAGGTTCAACCCATGGTTAGGCCCTGACCCAACCACAGTTCAACACCCCAGTTGGGTCGCAGCCCAACGAAATTCCTCCCCCCCTTTCTTTCTCTGTTTTTAATCACAAACTACGAGTCTTTCTCTTTTTTTAATCACAAACTACGAGTGTAAGACAACTCTACTAAAAAATTTAACAGTGGAATAGAGCTATCATCTTAGGATGAAAGATTTTTTCTAGATATTTATCTAGATTTTTTCATGTTTTCCTAGATATAAAATGCCAAGTTTTAGCAAGGGTCTAAACAAGAGATAGAAAAATATATATTAGTATCTCTATATTCACCTTTATTTTCCATTATTATTGCTTAAAAACTCTAAATTGATTTTAGCATCGAAGGGTTTTTTGCGAGTAATAATCATCATCTATGCAACAATCATTCTCAAAGGAAGCTCAAATTCAATGTAGTGTAATTAGTTTCAAGCTTTATTAGTAGCGTTGTTTATGGGAAATCGAACAAAAATCATGTTCATTTCTTATTATAGTTTTCTTATCATCCTGTATACTTGATCCTAAAATCTTCATGGCATACAATACTGAAATACCAAGAGGAAGAGTAACTAACCTCTGACCATCTTCGTCAACTCATATTGACCTCCAACAACTCACACAACAGATGAGAGCACTTGTTGAGGTTATACTAGCTACAAAATCTTTATGACATACAATACTGAAATACCAAGAGGATGAGTAATTAACCTCCGACCATCTTCGTCAACTCCTATTGACCTCCAACAACTCACACAACAGATGAGAGCACTTGCTGAGGTTATACTAGTTACTCAACAATAGCTTTGATCTATCCCTATCTATCCACAAAACATCCAGGTTGTTGTACAATTATCTACTCCTCATATTGTTATTGTACCAATTGCATCTCTTGTGTAACAACAACTCTAATTTCAAGAAGAAACAAACTGAAACAGGTAGAAATAAAAGTAGACGCCATACTTTTACCCTTACTATGAGTAGATCACGACAACGTAAATAACCTTTTCATGTAGGTTCATATAGGCATGACCTTAACAAATCAAGAGGCAAGACCTATATTCATACCTTTTATTATCGATCCCACTCTCTTTCAGAGTCTCACTCAAGCTCTTTAAAACCTAAAAAGATACGTACCAATAAAGATGAAAAAAACTCAAGTTAGATTAGAGATTCATCATTATAGTTACCAAGATGAGCTTGGATAACTATAATAACTTATTCAATCTCTAGAAAGCATGTCTAAAATGTCAAAAGCAGCAAATGTATCCATTGAAAGATGGAGGATCAAAGTAAATTTCTTAGATAATTTTTAAAATACTACCTTTTTTTTTTCTTCACTCGTTTCTCTTTGAATTTTATCTTTTTATAACAAACAATTGACCATCAATTATGTTTTTAAAAGATAAAATTAAAAAAACAAAAAAGTTTGATAATTAAAAAAAAAACTCACTACTTTAACCCAAACGAATTGCGTAATGTTTTCAACTACAGTAAAAACAACACACCACTTAGATTTTTTTTTTTTCGGTTTTAACTGTAATTCAACAACTTCGAATTTCATATTTCCTCAAGAATTGACAAGGCACTTATCATTAACAAAAACGGACGAAAAAATTTATTTATATCAAACAAAATGTGGTCCCCCGGATGAAACCTCCTTAACCCTTGTAAGTTACAAAAGCAAATCTCCTAGATTGTACAAGATTGTCAGCTTCCATTGACACAAAGGAGAGGTCTTTTCACAGAAGATTTTTCTTGAAGCACCAATACCAAGCCGCATTACTATTCCAGAACATATCTTAGGGTTGTTGAAAAAGCTTGTCTTATAAGGCATCACGATTCAAGAACAGTTTGATAAAACAAATTGAAAGAAAAAACCTAGCAAATGATTGAAAGAGAATCACCAAAGAAGTGAAATTGCAATTTAGACCAACCAAATGTGCTTAAATAGTTACTTAAGACTTTCAGCTCACTTTGTTCCTCATCTTTGATCATACAAGATCAAAGATGAGGAGCAGCAAGTGGGCTGACAGTCTTCATTGCTAATATATGTCTGTGTCTCTGTCAAGAGATAGCGTTGCTGGGAGATGGTGATCTGTCAGGTTTAGTGATTTCTATGCACCAACTCCCACTCCAAATTTGGTGCTTCATCCATGGAATCTCCAACCTGAAGCATAGCATTCTACAAGGATCAATTGGTTTAACAGTGTTTTTAGCCTTCAAAAAATCAATATGAATATGATGGAGATAACTCACGGCCTAAAGTCATTTCTCCAAGGCATTAACGAGTCAAAAAAACTAGAGCATTCACAGACTCAGTATGACTCACTTTCATCATATCGTAGACACAAAGATCGCCAACTTGCAGATGATCTGCTAGAGTAGATGCAGTCCAGCCAGGAGTGTGTGATTGATGCATAGTAATCCAGAAAAATGAATTTTTAGATTTGAAAGACCTGGTTCTACGAAGAGCACTAAGCCCATCCTCTCTTTTATCTTTTTTTTTTTTCATTTTTTCTCGTTGCTTCATGTTACCCTCATCTTCATGCCTTTGGTGACTGGTATTCTTTCCACCACCACCACTCTGGTATTTAATTCAATCAAACCGTCTAGTTAACAAAATGCCTTTTAAATTATATCATATATATAGTATATTAGGATAATTTTTCCATTGTTTTTTCTAGATCTAAAATTATAATCTCATATATTAATTACATTATAATCCTTCCATTTTAATTTATAACCAATAATTTATGTGACCCCTTAGGTTTCCTAATAAATTATAAATCATAATTATAAATAAAATAGAATTAAATAAATTAAACAATTTAATTTTTTTATCAATACAACAATTGATTAATTTATATTTAAAGATAACATACAATATTTAACAATTTGTTATGATTCTTCAAATATAAAAAGTTATAACTGGTTTGACTTAAACTTTCAGTGACTAGTTTTTCAGTGTAATTATTATCTAAATATTTTAATTTAGATACTATAACATAATATAATGTGATAAAAATGGTAACCAAACATAGAATGCGTAAAAATCCATTACTTAACATGCTTGAAATGTTGGACTTTGAATGGCATATGGAAGAGGTTTTAATGAAGTATGCAAATCATGTGATATGGCTACGGAGAAGAGAGAAAGTCGGCAAAGATATATTAATACACCTTCGGTAAGAACGAAACTTTCATCATCATGGTTTAATGAGTGAGGAAAAATAAAAGGCTCGTTTTGCTCGGAATTTTTGTACTTGATAAGGATTTTGTTTTCCTTTTTCGATTTTGACAAGTTGTATATAGTTGGATGGAATCGAAAATAGATGCGGAGGAGGAGGAGGAGGAGGTGGTGGACATGCAGGGAACGAGAGAACACAAGGTGGCCTTCTGTTTTCGACTGCTCTGTTAGCGGACACGCAGAGAAAAGATAACAAAAAGAATACAGCTGCAGCTAAATATCCACTACAGTATAGATCACAAGGTAGGAAAATCGTCTCGCGTGCATGCTGCTCTCTGATTGTATAAAAGCTTAGTGATAATCCAAAAGCACAAAAGAGCAAGATACCAAAAAAAAAAAAACAAAGTTCTCATTGGCCAAGTGGGGCAACAAGACATTTCAGTGATATCCGAGTATCATCACATCCAAGAGCTCGGTCACACCAGATTAGTTTCTCTGATCCTTAAATCGGGTTTTCAAAACTGTGTACAATCACAGATCAACATGAGTTATGTGAAGGTTCCATGCTCTGTATTCCAGGTTCACCGATTGCAATGAACGATGTTCCTGCAATAGACAAAGCTCTGTTATGCATATTACCAGCTTCAGACTTCAGAGGAATGGCGACGCTAGACTCAGCATTATAACACGACTAGAACTACAACATGACACCAAATTAACGAGTCAAAAGCAATTCATGCCAATGTGAAAAAAATTAAATGCAGATACCCGTCCCAAATCCATAGTCCCTAACTAATTAGCAGGTCATCTTCAGCTAAAAAAATATATATATATTACTGCATGCCACAGTGAAGCTAAAGATTTCATACCTGGAAACCAACTAGATGTAATTTAGGAAAAGATTTTAAAATAAGCATGTCATAGCTGTGATACTTGGGCCATCTACCAATCACTATTCCAATACCCAAAACAAAACAATTGATCATACTTTTTCTGTGACAAAGTCAGGTTCCATTGATCAAGTTGATCGTACATTTTCTCCTCAAGGATTGCAAGGAGTTCAGGGCCAAGAATGTGGGCAGTCTGTTTTATGACATTTTTTTATGGTTACACTAGATGATATTTCTTAATGCTAAGCAAGGCCATGAAACCAACAACTCCAACAAAAGAAAGGCATGCCATATAATAGCAAACCCAGATTACTTTGAATCAAGACCTCACTTTTCACCATGTGAAAAGACTTGCATACAAATTCACTTTGTGGAAAGACTTGGGTAAAAAGGGTGTGCATGAACAGACAATTGTTGTGACACAAGATTCTGGAATTTTAGCTCCTCAATTGATCAGAAAAGGACCCCCTTCTCATCCAAATTTTTTCATGATAAGAATGAAAAAAGTCAAATTTATACCAGCTAGTTGCAAACCAAACCTTATCCTTTTTCTCATGAAGAAGGCTATCTTTTCTTTCTCCCACCCTTCCCAGACTTGGATGTTGAAACATTTGCCGTGGATGCAGGCTCCAGCTTTTTGGTCCTCCCAGGATGTCTAGGTACCAGTTCTGCAACATGGAACATAAGCTGTTTTCCTGCAATAAGGTTGAAGTTTCAAATCCATTTACATATGAAATGTAGGACAGACGCTCATATATAAGTGGCATCAGCCCATCCAACTTTGAGCTGATTTTTAATTGTTTTTTCACCTTACACTTTACTTTCTTGATAGATGTGACAAAAATACACCCCTGTTTTTCCTTTTTTCTATTTCTCTCCCTATTCCTCCAGGTCAATGAAGTACAGTGTCATGGCATATCAGGTGCAATGAGAGGCAGCTCTCAAATTTCTCAACTAAACTAAAAGGGAACAATCATCAAACAGTCCAGATCACCAAGTGGAACACTGGTATTTCATGTAAATGCTGCTAACCACTCATTAACATGCAAGAGGTGTCCACAAAATCATCAATTAAAACAACACCATTATAAAGGTCAGTTCAGCTCTTAAGTGATGGATCCCTAGCAGAAACTAGTCTTACGCAATACTAGATGTCAATGACACCATAACATACTAAATATACATTCTTAGATTGGTTAAATTCATGTGTCAATATCCCTTCTTGAAAAGTCTCTGTGCAGAGTAACAGAAACCAATACGCATATCAATATTTACTGTCCCTTGGAAATTAGGACCACTTAAATGATACCATAGAGTCACCAACATGTTATCCGCATTAGAATTAATTGCAAATATTTCACTTCAAGGAGTATTAGAGAACAAAATAAAGAGGTGTCTACAAGACAGGTGGAGGTGCCAATGAGCATGTGGCAAATATAAAAATAAACTGTCATATGGGAAGTATAAAGAAAAATCTTATATAAGTTTTGTTGAATTCACCAATACATATGGATTCATGGAAGAGGAAGGAGAGTACCAGAATTAACAGAAAGGAAGTTTGATTTCTTTTGGATCTTAAAATGAGAAAAAGAAAAGAAGGGGAGTGAATGGGAAAAGGAGTGGGTTAGATTTCCTAGTTCATCTCACTTGTGAGAGGAAATCATCTAAAAGATTTTAAAATATATATTATCATTTAAAAATGTCAGATTCTTCTATATATTTGCAAGATTCTAGCCACTGGCAGCTTGATACATGTTCCTCGTCAGAGTCTCTAACCAAAAAGCTGCTTCACTTAATGGATATGAGCCTATCCTGTGAATCAATTACAGCAAAACAAAACACAATGATGGCACAGTGCTATACCATGTCAAAGCATTAACCCAAAATCTCAAGCCACTATTTGAAGAGGCTATAAACTATTGAAAGCCATAACAATCCTTGTACATAACAAATAAGGAATTACTTCAACACTAGCAACTCATGAAAATAGTTCTCTTTGTTAAAATAAAGATGAGGAAGAGGAAGAGGAAGAGGAAGAAGAAGAATGGTGAGGCATAATTCAATGTAATAGGCATAAAAGATTAACAAAATCACACTTGATCAATACCAATACACTTAAATTTAAGTGTTGAAAAAACTATATGTCCAAATCCATCAATTTACGCAGATCTCAGAAAGAAAAAGAAAAGGATAATTAATGAAAAAGAAGCCAAAAGAAAGATCAGAATCATATGATAAACAGAAACAACGGTAAAGTATGCTTACGGGAAGGAATTGCAGGATTACATAAAGTCCCATCTTCTCTTTTCAGCAATACTCTCACTCTCCCTACTTGCATGAAATCTCGTGGATACGCCTTATCAATCTAGAACATCCAAGAAGCATCATAAATCACAAACAAAGAGCAATCACAAGCTCTAATAATAAAAAAGAAAAAAATTGTGGATTGCAAAACAAACCTCAATTGCAAATGGAAGTTTGAGGTGGCCACAACAATCACCAATCTCAACACAAGTAGGGTTCTCACTCGCCTTTTCTGCACTAATCCGCCTCCCTTCAGCTATTGTTTTCTTTGAGTTAATGTAGACAGGATATAACACCACCCATTTCTTTATATTTGGCACTCCACCATCCATCATCACCTATCTCTCCCTGTTACAAAAACAATTTTCCATAAAAATTAAAATCATACAGTTCAACCAAGTAACCAATGCTGATCTCAATTTCTTTAAAAGAAAATGCTCTTGATTTTTACATACCCAGAATTGAAAATCAAGACTTTAACAAACCAAACAAGCACATATTGAAAATTATGAAATGGGGGTTTTAATTTTAAGACTCTGATTCATTATTTTCACCCTTAGCCTACAATCGACACAAAAAAATTGACCAGGAGTGGAATCACAATTATTTACAGCTAAAAAATACAAAACTATGGCGTAAAACCTAAACGAGAAATCGGAGATAGAAGAAAAGGAGAATGGGCGTCGTTATTAGAAGTGAAAGAGAAAAAAAAAAAAAAGGGACTCACGAATTGAGACCCTGGCTTCGCGTTTTGTCGTGTGAGATCTAGTGGCGCTCCCTGGTGTGATGGAGTACGATGATATGAGAAACTCTGTAGTCTTCAGATTTTCTTTTCTTTTTTTCCTATAATTGCATTTTAGTCCCTCAAGTTTGAGGCCAATGTAAGAAATAGCTAATTTACATTATCACCCAAAATTTCACCAACCCAATTTCTTTTCTCTTGCAGCAAGGCTTTTCAAAAAAAAAAACTTGAACAGCTAATACAGAAAGCCCGTGTCTGAAATACAAGGCAATACAAGCCCAATAAACACGGATTACCCAAGCCTACAAAATCATATAGAAGCCTAAGAGTCTGTTTGGTATTGCGGTAGCTGTTGTGGTTGTGGTTTGAAAAAAGTTGTTTTATAAAAAATACTTTTAGTTGAGGTTGATTTGAAAAAATAAGTGTTTGGTTAAAACTGTGGTTGAAATTGAAGTTGAACAAAAAGTAGTTTAATGTGTTTGGTTAAGAATGCTTTTGAAATTGAGGTTATAAAATAATTTAAAAATATATATATTAATATTGATAGTTTTTAATTTAAATATTGTAGATTTAATTATTGATATTACATCATAAAATAAATAATACTTTATATAAAAAAAAATTTATTATTCCATTAAAATGTCTATAATTCTGCAAATGCTACGTCATCAAACGATCTTTGTCTAATTTATGTAGTTTTATTGAATAATATTAAATACTAATTTTTCAAATAAAATACAATTAAAATAATAAAAAATAATTTTTATTTTACTGAATCGAACCTATTTTAATATATTTTAAATTTTAAATCGGAACCGGTTCGCCCAGAATAATACAGCACGCTACACTATTAACCCGAACAGTGCATCATGCTGCACTCTCCATGTAAATTCATTAGCCTCCACAGTGCAGCATGCTGCACTGTAGACGCAAACAATGCAGCATGCTGCACTATTCACGCAAATTAATTGGCTTGCTGCACTGTTTATGCCAATTAATTTGCGCGATGTGCAAAAGCATGGTGCAGAGAGGAAAAACTCGACAGAAAGCATGTAAATTCTGCTTTAGTAAAATCGTGTTTTCAACGCAGATAATGGTAAGGCCCACATATAAAAATCACGGCTAATTTCTTAACCAAACACTATGTTGTCACTGTTGCATGCTAAACGCAGCCACAAACTCTTAGCCAAACGGACTCTAAATCTCTCGAAAGGGATAAAGTTATTTTTTATGTAATTATTTTTATTAATTTGATAAGTGATTTAATAAACAAATTGAATTTTAACCCATCTCTATTGGTCAGTTCGCACTCCCAGGAAAAAAAAAGAGCTAAAATTGAAGCTTAAGTAATGCTTTCAAGTATAAGAAAATATTTAAAAATAATATAAATCATATTTAAGAATCTTAATTAACAGTTTAATCTATTGAGTTAAAATAATTTTATTATATAGTATTAAAGTCTTGATAACTAAGTGATTATAAATTTAAATTCTATCACCTTTATTTATTTGATAAAAATTAAGTATAAAATAATATGAATTTATGCAAGTTCTGAGTCCAAAAAATTTTATTTTAGAAATATATTAAAAAATAATATAAATTATATCTTAACAGAATTAAAAAAAAAAAAAAAAAGAATAACGTTTCTTTCATATTACTCAAACTAGCGTACTTGATACAGGTTAGGATTCAAGTCAAATTGATAAAATAGAAGACATATGTGATCTTTGCTAGAGTTAAAAGAGAATATTAAAGGAACTTCAGATATTTTACATATAGTTTTAGAAAAAAAATAGTCGTGACTTTTATTTATATTGTTGGCTCTATGGACCGGAAAATTAAGAAAATATCAAATAGTGAGATGGTCTTTTTGGAAAGCAAAGATTTTTGAAAGAGCTCATATACATGGATACTACGAAATTTAATTATACAAATAAACAATTGTGTGATGAAGTTGCTTATGCCGTTTTAATCAAAATATTTTTTTTTTCTTTGGCATAGTCAAGATAAATTAATTTCTAATGGTCAAGTTTTTTTCAAGCTGGAGAGATTGATATTAAGAGTTTGCATATATTATCAATTAGATTTTAAAGTTGATAATTGAATACATGTTAGTATGTTATTTTGTGAATAAACTAACTACAATATTATATTCTAACTATATATTATTTTGAAATAAAAGAGTTTTTTTTCATAAACTACATGTTTTTCTTGAGCCATAATAAATTCATTATTAATATTTCACAAACTTGTGTCAACTTGAGCGGTTATACAAGCTTGTTTAATATTATAATAGCGGTTATTTTTCAAAGTATTTTTAGCTTGAAAATATATTAAAATAATATATTTTTTTATTTTTAAAAATTTATTTTTAATATCAACACATCAAAATAATTAAAAATATCAAAAAATTAACTTAAAATAAAAAATAATAATTTTAAAATATTTTTATACCGCAAAAACGGTGCCAACATGTATGAGAAAGGGCGGGCTCACATAGAGGAAAAGGGAGATGTTTTCAAAATATTCAAAACAGCCATTAATAGTTCTATGAGTTCAAATTTGCCCCTCCTTGTTTTAGACGTTGGCCCCATTACATTACTATACGTTATATATAGACATACATAAAGCTAAAATATTGGTGTTTGTAATGAAGATGATGCTCAAAATAATAATAGTGCTAATAATAATAATTTATTATAATTGTAATAATACTAATAATAATTATAATTGTGATAATTATAACAACAACAATGATAATAATTAAAATATTAACAGTAATAATATTAACAACCTAGCTAGCTAACTTGCTCATTAAGTCATAATAAATGATTTTTGTTTTTATATTTTATTTTATTTTTTATATTCTTATATCAAAATCATTGAAAACACTATAAAATATATATTTAATATTTTTTCGTTTCAAATACAAAAACAAATTGCGCTTTAATATAAAACCTACATATCTTGATTTTATTCTTCACTTTTTTTCTTAGAATATATATTATGAGATATTAGATATTTTGGACATGAATAAGTGGATATTTAATTAGACATTTTAAATATACGAAAAGATGGAAGCAAGTCTGAGAAAATGGAGGAATCCGATGCCAGTATGCTTGTCCAACGCGAAATAATGTCAGATAACTAATTTAGACGTCCATCCATGGTCTAACCTATGAACTTGACCTAAATTGATGACCTAACATGGCCAAAAATGGAGTGCCTCTATATTTTTCTTATGAACAATTGTGTGCTATATATTAACCGTGAACGCTGGCAAGAATAAACTACCAGGAGTTTCTCAGCTTTCTGGTCATGTGGTTGCATACCAGAAAAGGATAAAAATCCTTGTGAGCAAATTATTAATAGATTATAAAATATTTTGCTAGCTAATATATGATAGCAACTACATACATTTTGAGATTGCAATTAATTATTTTTTATAAATATGTTCTTTCATATCTTCCTGTATAGATATAAACTTATTCTTCTTGTGAAAAAGAAGATACAAAATAAAATCATAAGAGATGTAGTTCAATTGATCATGCTTTAGATTTATTTTTTAGAGATTACTAGTTTGAGTCACACAAACCTCAAGATCATTGAAAGCTTACATGATCATTAACTTTAGAGCTCATAAAATTAATCAAAATACATGTATGCTCATCTAAACACCAACTTTAATTAAAAAATACAAAATAAATAAATACATAGCCTATGCGTGTTAGAGAGAGGGGGGGTGTAAGCTAGGAAAACTATAAATAAAGAAGAATATCTGCATGTTTTTGAAGGAGGAAGGAATTGGATCAAAGAATTAGATTGTTACAATGTCCAATCATTAGTTTGGTGGTGTCTTCAGTGAGCTCTGCTCCATTTCTCCCAGCTCTTTATGTACTGTGCTCCTTCATAAACAAAAAAGGATACATTTATTTAAACCCTAACAAAAGCAAATGGAAGGGCTTCCCTTAGGGTGACTTGACTGTGCTTAACAGGTTTGTTCATATTCCTTTTTTTCCATTTCCTTGCAAGAACGTGTCCCCTCTTCACTCCTCAAATCCTCATGTAGCACAAATAATTCATGCAACTTCCTGCTTCCCTATGTGGGGAGTGTGTGATCTTCCATTGATCAATATTACGACAACTTAACCAACAATGGACATGGACGCTTCCTCTCCTATTTCAACTACCATCATGCATGACAAACTGGCTAATTTTGAGAGACGCCATCAGCCTCGAATGATCAACTTCTCCATCTGTTTATCACCTTTGATTACATATTTGATCACTTCATGTTAAAGAAATAGGCACCCATTTCCATCTCTCTCTCTCTCTCTCTTTTCCTCTCCTGTTTTTTGTTTCTAATGCGGAATGCAACATCCTGTGCTCCGTCGATCATCTCATCAAATGGAGTAGTGAAAGTCTTGTTCTCTGATAATGGCAACTTGCAAATCTACACGAAGCCAGTTAAAGAAGCAGGGCTCATGCGAGAGAACCCTGGACAATTTGTTTGTGATTCTACAAGTCTAAAAGCTTGGTTATAGAATTCATGGTCTATCAGCTGATGATGAGCTAGAGAGGCGCCAACTTCTACTTTGTTTTGTCCATGGAGCTTCTCTACTCAGTGCTAACACATGAGGAACTGAGCTCTCTCACTTAAAAGAGCTACCAAGGCATTGAAGTATAACAATTTTGGCAAGATCTTTCCTGTCCTCGGTGAGTTTTGCATTTTCCCTTCAGAAGGGAAAACAACGGATAGTATGGCCACAGAACCACAGCCTATGGAGAGGTATTCCAAGCAAAGATCATGGAAGCCTGCCTTGGAAACCATTGTTGAAACTCCTTGTAGGCGGCCTTGATCAGCGTGTATGGTTTTTCCATTTCCTTTTGTTTTTTTGGGATTTTTTTTGCTGACATTTTGAGTAGATTATTAGCAACATGTGCGCCCTGTCAAGTTCATTATTGTAGTATAAGTTCTCCAGCTGTTTATGCTCCAAAACAAAGAAGATTGCGCTAGAATTACACAACCCTGATGTATTTTAAATGTTGCTGCTCTATATATAGTTAATGCAAACCTCGGGTTCGTAGAAAATTAAATATTCTCAAATGTAAACTATCAATCCACCACTCAATTTAAGAAGTAGACTTTGTTTACTTGGAGACCGGAAGTATAATTGTAATATTTTAAAAAATATTTTTTGTGTTTAAATATATAAAAATGATATATTTTTTATTTTTAAAAAATTATCTTTCAGATTAACATATTAAAACGATTCAAAAATATATAAAATATTAATTTTTTAAAAAATATAAACATAACTTAATTAAAGAGAAATTATGTAAATTTTACATTCACAACCTCATGCGCATGAGGTTTGAAACATATTTCATTAACTATAAGTTAATTATGATATTAGTCTTTAATTAATATAAGATTGTTTTTGGTTTTATGTAAATAATAAATGGATTAAAACTTAATGTTAAGAGGGGGAAATTTTGGAGAATTGTGCTTTATTTTTTTTTGAATTATTTCTTCCAAATTCGTCACTCATTTTCCCTCTCTTTGATCTTAAACAAACGTTATATCGATCCCACCATTAATGTATAATTATTTATTATTTTACAAATTCATTTGATTTTATTTTTCAATTAAAATTTATTGAAATCCATCATTATACGTAATTTTTATACGCTACTCAAAATATCCTCAACAATTTATCTTTCAATCACTTTTTACACCCTTAATTTAACCTTTAATTTTTAACTCTAGACCAAAAACAACCTAAGTTTCACATGAATAAACTCATGGGTTTCCTCCTCCTCCTCCTCCTCCTCCTTCTTTTGTGTCTAAAATTTTGATTTTTATTCCCTTTCTTCTGCTTACTTTACTCATGGGTTTCCTTTCTTTTACTTGGTTTCAATTACTTCTTGCTTTAGATTTTTATTCCCTTTCTTTATCACATCTACATGACAGTCTATTCCAGTCAAGTTGGGTTAGGTTTTGAATTCGACTTAAACCTGAACTATTTATAAAATTAATTATTTATTCAAGTTAGGTAAGAACAATATCTATATAATAAAAATAAAATGTAAATTACTCTCCGGACGTTTCTATTCACAAGGTGATCATGTGAAGTGATTCTATTATAATACATGTAAATCTCGAGCACATCACCAAGACATGAGGTTATAACTAAATTTAAATTACTTCAGGTGATTTTTATATATAAGTTAATTATAGAAATTAATTAAAACACATATAACACAGACTTTCTATAAAATCACCACTTTCTTCTTCTTGTTGTTGTATGAAAGAAGAATCTCATCAATGAGATGGAATCAATATTGACAAACAATCACAACTGTAGAAAGCAAATCAAAGGTGCAAAGCTAATATAGTAGTTATCCATCAACACTAGAGATTAATTTGTTGCAGGTTTCTGCCATGGAAGTTAGCTTCTTGATGTGGGATTGATATGAGTAATATTTTGACATGGAATATTTTTTTGATATTATTAATGTGAGTGCATGGCTAGTTTACGCACACCTCAACTGATCCCACGGGTCCTGAAGTTAACGACTATGTAGGACTCCTGTGATATTGAGGTTTGGAGGACTCAAACTAGTGACTTCTAGGGAGTAAACTCAGAGCCTGATCAATTGAGCTATATTCCTTCAAAATAATATGAAATATTTTACTGATGTATATAGATAAAACAAAATTTAAGAAAAAAAATTTTTGCGTCTTGTGGTAACCCGTTGGTATACTGGAAAGCTAAATTCAACCAAAAGATATGGATTTTGTTGCTTTAATGAATTTTCTAATTAATTTTGAATTTAATTATTTTTCTATTTAGTTTTGGATTATTTTGCTAAGTTGGTTTCTGTTTTTATATAAACACTTGATATGTTTTTTTTATTAGATTTATGAATCAAAGACTTTTCAGAATATATGGAGATCCCTACAATTTTCCTCTCCATAGATTAGATATGTAATTATATGATGTGAGAATCCTGGTTTCTTTCTCAACAATTTAGAGTCATAATTTTTAGAGCTTGAAAAAACCTAACGCTATATGTTGCATCATATTTGGCTGCTGCCTTCCTCTAGGTTTGTTTGATTAAGTTGATATTGTGAAATTTATAGATCATTCATAATTTAGATTTGACAAAAACTACCTTAATATTTATAAAAATATTGAGAAAATCTTTTTATTACCAAAAAAATATCATTGACATTTTTATATTCCTTCTTTTTATAATAATAATGCAAATTTTAAAACATCAAGTATCTTTTGCTTTTGAGTTTATATAACGTCTTTAAATTTTTTGGATCATCATTTATAATTTTATAAAAATATGGTAGTTATTAACTTATTATGATCTATATATATATATATTCTTGCGGATTCATTGTATAATTACGAATTCAATCATATTCCCTTCCCTAGCTACTAGGAAAGCAATGATGGAAATCGGTCACTTGTAAAGCATGTCGATGCTTCCTTTGAAATGCTAAAGGATATTATATCTCCTTTTACAAAAATGTTATTTTTAAAATCAACTATTTGAGTATTTTGTTTTTATATTTTAAAATTAATTTTAAAAAATTAATTTTTTGTTTTAAATTAAGTATTTTTACATTATGTGCAAATTTTATAATATTAAAAATTTATAACCCTCTAATTAATGTTTTTCTTTCACCCTAATTTTTTTAGATTCTTTTGTGTAATTGATTGTTTTTTTTCTAATTTCATATTTCAACATTTAATTTTTTTTTAGATTTAACTTCCTACGATTTCATCATTCTATATTAGTTTTTTTTAGCACTGATTTTATGATTGTCTTCAAAAAATATTTTTATGAGCTTATTTCGATCTCATGATCCAAGTCACGTGTTTTTCATTTCTTTTTTCATCTATTTTTTTTTATACAAATTAAATTTATTTTTAAAAATAATTGTACTTTTTTAAAAATAATATTAATGATGTGTTGTACCTTATATAATATATTAAAAACAAATTATAACATAGCTAGTGACTATCAATTCCATGACACGTACATATTTTGTGCTTCCTTGAAGAGTCCAACCCATATAAAGACAACACCGATGTAGCCCCATTCCTGATCTGTTTTTATCAAACCTCCGTTCCGTCATCGGCTCCGGTGAGGGGCTTTCAAGCCATGGGCCTAGGAATTGAGAGGAACCTTGTGTTGAAGACATTGTGGGGCCTCGATGAGAGAATATAATCATATCATTGTTTGACGAGCTGTCAGTGTTCGTGGGTCATTCGTGATGCTTGAAGGCACACCAAGACAGCCAAGTTCTTTCCACAGTGATAATGTTGCCAATCTTCTTTATGTATTTCTATTTGAAATTGCAGTAATAATTATTTTTAAAATAATATTTTTTTATTTTTAAAAATTATTTAATATAAAACATTAAATTAAATTTATTTTGAAAAACTTTTGAAACAAGA
This sequence comes from Populus davidiana, assembly GCA_030145905.1. NCBI lineage: Eukaryota > Viridiplantae > Streptophyta > Magnoliopsida > Malpighiales > Salicaceae > Populus > Populus davidiana. The sequence goes on along the minus strand of CM057800.1, from coordinate 3,253,288 downwards.
AAATGAAGTGTAACTTCTTTTCTTCTAGGAGATAATGTTGTTAACCTTTGATTAGTAATCGGTGACCTACTTTATGGTCCCGTGTAATTCATGATTAGAACGGTGTAAACTTTCTGTCTTTCAAAATGATCTATTGGCACCGTTATCGTGTTTTATAAAAATTTATATATTTATTTATTTGTTAAAATTTAATATTTTTTATATAATTTAAATTATTTTGATATACTATCTTAAAAATTATTTTTTAAAATTATTTTAATATATTTCAGTAAAAAAAATATTTTAAAAAATAATCACAATCACACTTTTAAATAGGCTCGATAAAAAAACATTCATAAACAAAAGTTTAAACTAAAATATATTTTAGCATTTATTCCATGCTCATGGCTGAATAAAAGCAACTTGTAAAGGATACTTAGATCACGTTTAAAAGTGAATATAGTAATAATTATTTTTTAAAATGTATGTTTTTTTAAATACAATAAAATAATATATATTTTTTATTTTTTAAAAATTATTTTTAACATCAACACATCAAAGCAATCTAAAAACATAAAAAAAATTGAAATAAAAAAATATTAAAAATAATTTTTTAAAAAATAAAAATAAACAATATCTCATCATTGTCATTAGCAGCTATTAACCATATGATTCATGTGAAGTAAAGAAAGAAAATCAATATTTTTTTAAAAAAATACTTTTAAAAAACAAAAATAAACAATACCTTGTTATTGTTATTAGCCGCTACTATTTATGTGATTCATGTCAAAATATGTGTTTTTAAAATTATGTATAAAATATGTTTCAAAAAAATTTATAATTTTAATATATTAATATTAAAAATTTTAAAAATATATTATTTTAATATATTTTTTAATTGAAAAAAACTTTTAAAAACTTGTAAATGTCTTAATTCTTATACTCATTTTCCAAAAGTTATTCCATTTTTTTTTTATTTCTATGCAAATTAAATGTTAGCCATAGTGCAACAATATATCCCATGACCATCCATTTTAATGAATTGTAATTCAATTAGTGAAATTGAAATAAACACTTTGAATTTTTTTTTCATATTAGTTTTAATATCTCGAGAAGAAAAATATCCCAACTGAATTTTTCAAAAAGGAATAGAGACAAATGTAACCCCCAAAGGGCCAAAATTACCATTTTTTTTTCTTTTTTTTTCCGGGACAAATCGAATTAGACAAGGAGTAAAGTAAAATAAAACTAAATAACAGGAGCCAAAGGAAAAGGGCAAAACAATAAATAATTTTAAAATGCTAGTATTATCCAGTGCCACCACTGCAGATCCCAGTAAGTGAAACCGGAAATCGCCAAAGAGCGCCAGCCGTTGACGATGATGACCCACCATCATCAACAACATCTGCAGGTGGCAAAACCCTGCCATCAGCAAATAATAACCGTCCATTCACTCCTCCGTTCCTCGGCTGCTCTGCCACCATCACGCCTTCAAGCTCCGCGGCGGCATCACCGAACCTCCTTTCCACCTCCAGAAATTCACCCAGAGAAGCCGGCTTAGCCCCACCTCCATCCCGGCACAGGCTCCACCACCTTCGCGTCCTCCGCTCCGCCACCGAAGAAGCCGCCAGATTCCTTCTCTTCTTGGTGTTCCTCCTGGGGTTTCCACCGTTCGCGGAGGCGGTTACCGTGGAGGAGGCTGCGGCGGGGTGACGGTGCTGGGATGGTGCTCTGAAAGTGATGGCAGTGAATGTGACACCCATTAGAGTACCTAATGTAGTGCTTCTATCATGGAAAAAGGACCCTGTAGACTGCATAACAACAGCATAACAAGAACAGAATCAAGAAATGGTATAACTTAAAGGAGAACAAGAATACGAAGAGCAAGAAACGCTAAACCAAAAAAAAAAGCAAAAAACAAGAAAATCAAGAAATGAGTACATGCAGAAAAAAAAAAACAAAGAAATTAAAGAAATGGGACAATTAAAGAAAAGAAAAACAAGAGCAAGAAAGGCAAAGAAATGGTAAAAATCAAAGAAAGGTTAAATCTTGAAGACTGAATATTGAGAGAAAGTGGTTGCATACCTCGGTGTCAAGATCGGAGGAGGAGATGGAGGAGTTGGTTGGGGAAGATGGAGGTAGAAGGATATCGTTTGTTGGATCCAACATTTTTATCCAAGACCCTACTTTACTCTCTCTCTCTCTCTCTCTCTCTTTCTTGTTTGGGCAAGTTATACTGTGGCAGTCATATATTTCTGTCTTGTAGGAGCCGAGTTTAGTGTTTTGAAGTACGACGAGAGGACAGGCTGCAACTCTGCAAGATTAGAGAGATGGTGATAGATGGGATTTCAGAGCTGTGTTTCTGAAATGAAATTTAACAAAGAATTTGATCTTTGTTTTTGGCTTTTCTAATATTTTATGTGTATGTCAGAACAAGAATTCACAACTTTTTATAAACTAATTAACACATCCTTTCCTTTATCTACATCAATCTAACCAATTTTTAAGACATTGATTAATGATTATTGCCGGAGGTTGCTACTGTTTCTTTCACTTCAAATGTCTTTTTAACCAATTTCTAAGTCAATGATTATTACAGATTCAATGTCATCATTATCTTTAAAAACTCTTTGTGATAATGTTCGTTTTCGTAGGTATTTGTAGCTTATTTGGCTACGTTTGTCCATTTGAAAATAAACCATGTTTTATATTTTTGGAGAAATAGACCTACGAATAATCCAAGTAAACTAATTGATAAACTATGGAAGATCCTCCACTTTACCACGCATTTATTTTCTGTTGACTAGTGGTGCCGACACCATTCATTGACTAGGATGTTTCATGAAAAACAGTACACGGATGCCCCATGGAAGAAAATTATGAAGATTCTTAGGTCACGAGTTGAAAACCTTTCAAGAACTACGATAATCTATCTGGGATGGAAAGGTTCGGGAGACTATGTTTGGACAATTGTAATACATGTAAAGCAAATTTTCTAAAAAGGTTTTATAAAGCTATGTATACATGTGTTTTGTAGAGAACATTCAAGTTTGAGCAAAGCTAAAGAATTTATCCTTTTCCTCTCCTCTAAAAAAGAAAGAAAGATGACTTGCCATAAGGCTAAGATTGTTTATATATTCTTGAACCCAAGTGAATGTGTTTTTTGCATCTAATAGAAGTCGATGATTCGAAAAGAAGAAGAAAATAGTTCTCACTTGATTTCTACATAATATACTTGTATAGCTCCGGCAGTTCTTTCCGATTGGCATCTTGAATTAAGTGGCCAAAACATGGCTACACATCCGGCTGTAGGCGGAGCTCAGGGTGCCGGCCAATGGATTTCTAGAACCTAGATCAATAAAATATAAAGAGGAGAAGGGGATGCTGCTTTTTTTTTTATCAGAAGACAGCAGTCGACAAAACACACTCTTAGCTTCAAATAAAAGCATAGCAGGCAGATTGGACAGTGTACTTGATTTTGGCAGTGCACTCCCAACTGGAAAGCAAACTTTCGTTTTCCTTTTCAAGAACTTTTGTACGTGCCACCCCTGTCATTCTACTAGACAAGAGGGATGGTGTTGTCCAGATAGCAAGCAATGTTTCAGATACAGCACCCACACAGCAACAAAAACAGTAAAACACCATTTAAGACTTGGTTGCAGTAGAGCAACCAAACTAGAAGGCTTTCAACTAGGGCTGATTTTACCCACTTTTTGTTGGCGCACCCCTTCGAGAGATTATAATCGACTAGAATGCCAACTTAGGGTTGGAAAGCTCATCAGCAGATCTAATGTGAAGGGGGCATGAAGAACCATGCATTGCAATAATTGTCAAAAAACTACTGTATGCAACAAGGACATGTAACGATTTTGATCAACCTATATACTTCTTTGTTATAAACAAAGCGCCAATGTACAACATCAGGATCAAGACCAAGTTTTAAGAAATTTATATGCCAGTGATCTTGAAAAGAATCCAATCCTAGCCTGAAACTATCAAATCATAATGAATCCATCTACATGGTTGATAAATCACTTATGTAGTCATCCCAAATCTCACCTGCAATTGAGTCACGCAACTGGGAACTAAATTCTAGCTGTTCTGTATCAAAAGCAATGTCCAAAGCTGGGTTCTCAACTTGCATAAGTGGATGTTCCACCTCTAATGGGGGCAAGGACTCCTCCATTTGCAGTACAGTATCATGTTCATACATTTTAAAAATCAAATCACCTGGTTTCTCCCTACGTATGTAATTGTGTAGCGCACATGCTGCTACAACCAACTTAACCTGTGTTTGTAAGGGGTATGGAGGAGCGGACATCAGTATAGGGAAACGTGACTTTAGAGCCCCAAAACTACGATCAGTGGTGTTTCTTAGTACTGCGTGCCTTTGATTGAATAGTTCTCTTGAATCTCGAGGAGGATAACCACCAGAATACTCATTTAAATGACAAGAGATCCCATTGTATGGAGCTATGAATCCTGGCATATTAGTATATTTGTTGTCCACAAGGTAATACTTCCCTACATTGTCAAATTTTCAACCAGCAATAGGGGCAAAAGAGTACTAAATTAGTTGAAGAAATAAGAATGATTACATAAATTGGCATCAGAAATCCTCAAAGGCACTTTAAAAGGAAAAAGGTAAAAGTCATATATATATATATAAAAAGGGACCCTCAAAAGCTGCATAATTATGGCGTTTCGCTAGGGTGGACAAATAAACTTCTAGTGAGCTAAGATGTGAGAGAAACAAAATACCTTCAGGGACCTGCAACTTGTTCCGCCTCGTGAGTGCTGAGTTCAGAACCCGCAGATCTGATGCTGAGCCTTCCCATCCAGCCAGAACATAATGAAACCTCAGATCAAAGGAGCATGCAGCCAGAACATTTTGTGAAAGTAGTCCATTCTTATTACGGAAAGGTCCTTGCTCATCTATACCAACCATCACTGGAATGTGTATCCTATCTACTGCTCCAACACAATCCTAGCAGCAAATAATTTATATTTAGATCGAAGTCACCCGAAAAAAAGATATTGATTGAACTCAAATTACTTTAGGATTACCTTAAAATATGGATAAAATCTAGGATCTTCCAAGATTTCTGGTGGAATATCGGATCCTGGAGGCTGAAAGAAATCTAATGAAATTGCCATGATAGCATTCAAAACATTGTTAAAATGGCGACTGATGGTTTCTCCTGAATATCGGAACAATTCTTGAACAGCTCGAGTGCGTAGATTATGGCCAATAATGAACAAGAATATGGCTAATTGTTCCTCAATCTTGATTCTGTTCGTATGGCGTAGTAGGCCCCTGCTGTGCAGAATATCACATAACTTGTAGAATGCCTGCTTATCCATACGAAAATTTTCAAGACAGCGGTCACTTTGACCGCTTAGAACCTCATCTACAAATTTGGTACCATTAGGTAAACTTAGTTCTTTGGGCATATAGTTACTGAAAACTCCATCCTTTTCATCATCAGAGTTCTCCATGGCAAAATCAACCTCTGCACTCAATATATGTTGATCAGACTCATCATGTGAAAAGCACGAAACCATAGACTTAATTACTGTACAAACCAGGACAAAGCATAGAGGAAACTGTTGGAGAATAATATAAATTATATTTTGGAGCCTCATCTAATAGCTTAAACTTTTGGGTTGAGATGATTTTTTTACAAGGTATCAAAGTCTTAATGACCAAAGAGTCATAAGTTCGAATCTTACCACCACATTCTAATTAATAAAATTAAACACAAGGTAATGATGGGTTTGTGCAAGTTCCAAGTACAAACCTAGTAGCTTAAGATTTTGGGTTTAAATAGTTCTTTGATAGAAACAAGACAACACAAAACAATAGTGGAAATAAGAAACAACAAAGCCACAATTTATCATAGAGCACACTCAGTTGAGAAGAGAATAATAAAATAACAAAGAGAACGTGATGCAGGTGAGTCAATCATCTTGAATTATCCATGATAAGTTGGAAAATAGGCAAACCCAGATGAAGGATAGATTCAACAACAAGCCTGTTTTACTAGAAAGTAAAAGGAATGAAATAAAAAAATCTACTACTGAATACACAAATGCCATGCTCAAATTGCACCATGCAACAGCATCTTGCTTGTAAAACATACTGTGATCTATGAAAAATGTATCATAAGAAAAGGCATTAGACAAAAGGAATGATTGAAAAAAAATAAAGAGAATATGATATGTGTGTTCCCCCAGGAGGCATAAATCTTTCATGTCCCTGGGATCTATGAAAAAGCTTCATGAGTATTACTTTAGAAGGTTGCAGAAAATGGGTAGTGGCAAGAGACACTGAGGCAATCACAGAAACAAGATATTTGCCATTTCCAACTTTTCCATGTCCTTTTTTCTTTCTGGCTCAAGTCTGGAAAAACTGATCTAAAGAGACCTTTATTAAACAGATGCTATAGATTTAAATCATAATCCCAGGAATCACCTCGTTCAGAAATCTTGCAAATAGTGTCATATAATAGTTATGTTGGCATGTTTGTCTTCTATTAATTAAAATTCTTTTTATTTAAAATATGCTGAAGAAGTTCCATGCCTCACATCCAAAGGCACACATCTCAAACCTCACGAAAAAAGAGTGTTTTTGAGCATGTCTTCAGTTTTATCACAAAGTTTGAGGTGGATTTTATGCAAAGCCAAAAGGGAAAAGAAATTCATTTACTGATAGAGAAAAAAGAAAATCCGACTTTAAAGAGTTACAGAGTCTTTTGATTGAGAAACAAAAACCTTTTATTACAGAAAAAAGATATTGAACCCGCAATTTTTACAAACAAGAAATAAATGCTTCATGGCTATGTTCATTGGAAGTGGTATACAATGTGCTTGAAGAGGCAATGCTGAAGCACAAGCTCTAGAGGTCAGGTCTAAACACTGACCTGGATATGACGTCCAGTAAAAAATATTTACAGCAATATCTTAATACGGAATTGTTATCCCATACTCTTTCCAGCAGCTCAAAGCCAAATTCCTATGCAACTCACTACAGCACAGGAATGTTCATATCAACAATATTTGACATAATAATCACCATTAAATGGCTTGGGCAGGCAATAGAGGTTGAAGAAAAAATAAAAGGAAACGCATGCAATGCATATCTCAATAACATTATTATAGCAATCAATATCCAACTCACCAACCTCTTTCATCCCCTTTAATTAGTTCATTCACATTGGTCGTGAAAATCTCTGTTTAGCCTAAAATTGCAAGAATATGTGAGGCTATAGTAGCCTTTCATTCAATTTTCTCATCGTAATTAACACCTTGAAAAATTTAACAATGCTTTCTAATGAAACCAACAAGAAAAAAAAACCCAAAGGTAAACAAACCAAATTAAAATGGTCCTCGTAAAACCATCTAAAGAGACCAAAATAAAATGATCCTCAAAACATTAACTGATATAATTGATATGGGTTTTAAGCATTGACAAGTAAAACCCACAAACAATCAAATTTCTCTCATTATAAAATAATTAATAAATGAATAAAAATCGTCAAGGCTAATCACCTGCATTACAGTTCATTACATCAAATTCTTATTCAAATAATATAAAACTACGAGCCCGATTTTGAAATTCAATTTCACATCTTCTCATTTGATAATGAGTTAAAACAGCCCAGAAACAGTTTATTTACTCTTCAAAATTCAAAAAATAAAAAACTTATGACAGACACCATACCTGGAATCGTAGAGTTCAAGCTGCAAAACGACGTGTCGTGCAGCTCCCGTTTGAGAATTGGTGAGGAGAGTATCTTTCAGTGACTAAGGAGGGGATTGAAAATGACGAGCAACGTCTTCGCTTCTCTTTGTGCTGAGTGCGAGAATGGGATTTTTCACGAGTTTGAAGGTATTTTTTAGCTACTGCCTATTGCCACTTGACAGGGTTTTGGGCAGAGCGACTGTTGGAGAAGGTTTTAATGTAAGTTTTCACCCATAAACTATTGAGCTTGTGAATATTGATACTTATACTATCAATTTGATCAATTATGTCATCAAACTATGGACACATGTTGTCCCTCCATTGGTCTCTTTTTTTATTATTTTTATTCTAAGGCATCTCATGCCAATTTGCATGTCAACCATGATTAATAAATGGTAAAATTTATTTTTAAAGTATTTTTTTATTTGAATATATATTAAAATAATTTTATAAATTATTTAGAATTTATTTTTAATATTAATACGTAAAAAATCACTAAAAAAATAAAAAAAATTAATTTTAAAAAAGTTAATTTAATTTTTCAAAAATATTTTGGAAATAAAAAAACAAATATGCTCTAATTTCCCTCCTTGAAATATCTTGGGAGCGCGTCCTCATGTTGCCTTGTATTTAGAAAAAAAAATCAATATTTTTCTCTATATATTGGCCTCAATCCTCATAGTTTAATTTGACTATTATATTAATGGGTTAAACTTCGACTGTGGATCGAATTCTACACTAGAAATTCATTTTTTTGGTAATTTGAAATAATTATTTTTATAGATAATAATGAAAATTAAATCCACTTTCAAAAATAATTTCAGTTTTTTATAGTAGAAAGTATTCTTTAAATTTTTAGACAAAGAAAATTCAATAAATTGTTAAAATTAGAAAATAAAGTGGAATGTTCTAGAAAATTGTGGAGATCCCTAAAGAGATCACAAGGTTTTGCATGGATAATTCCAGTGTAGTTCTCAAATTTTTATACATATGGTTCCTAAAATTAGGTTATATATCATACATTCAATCATACAAATATTTGAAAAGCTATACTGAAACAATATAATATTTATATGATATTTTTTAGGGCCTACAACAGAATATAGGAGCATTCAAATTTTTCTTTTTTAATTTTGTGTTTAATAAATTAAACTTATTTATTACCCTCCATGCAAGGTAAATAAAAATTACAAAAAATAAAAAACAATTAAGGGATGTAGCTTAACTGATCAGATCCTATATTTATTTTCTAGAGGTTACTAGTTCAAGTCCCATAAATTTTAAGTCAATGAAGGTTTACATGATCGTTAATTTTAGAGTCTGTGGGATTAGTCGAGGTGCACACAAGCTAGCCCGAATACCTACATTAATCAAAACATTATTTTATATATATATATATATATATATAATCTAACAAGAACTTAGCCAAAACTATTGGAATGGAGAGAAAAACAAGAAAGAAGCAGTGAAGTCAAATAATAGTAGATAGATCGGGGCTGAAGCAGAAAGAACAAAAGAATGAGCATCTCAGATCCATAAAGAAAAATAACGGAATTAATGCAAGGAAAAACAAAAAACAAATCAAATATCATACATAAAATGAAAGTAGATTAGCTATCTAACCCGTACTTCGATGTATTTTTTCACTTTAAAAAATTTAAAATATAAATTTAAAAGTTTATACAAACATTTAATTAAATAAATTGACAACCACCTATGTAAATAAATAAATAAAATCGTGCACTTGAGGTCTTGGCCTAGTGGTGGAAGGGACTTGTTCCTTTCCACCCCACCAGGATTCAAACCTCCATGTGCACGTCTGTCACCCCCGCGGTGCCTTACATGCTCACTGGGTTTGCAGGATGTTCAGTGGGCCGTGGGATTAGTCGTGGTGCGCGCAAGATGGCCCGGACACCCACGTAAATCAAAAAAATAATAATAATAAATAAATAAAATCGTTAACAATAACCAAAAGAAAAATTGAAAAAATTAAGAGGTGAGATAGATTAAGATATCACACAAAAGAGACGTTTATCCGATTGTGTTTATTGGACTTGCTTATTTAAATCAATAAAAAATAATAAAAATAGAAACATAAATGAAACTGATTGAATAAACTCACACCCTAAATAAATATTACACAACACCAAACATATCATAAATATTATTTAAAAATAAATACCTTTTATTTTGAAAAATGAAGTTCATTTGTATAAAACAAAATTAAAGATTATAGATGAATTAGAATAATATCTTGAAAAATAAAACATAAAAAACAATTTAAAAACGTTTATATTAAAAAAAGACATTCAGAACTCATGAATTAAGCCATAAGACTTGAATAAATCCATATAACAGAAATTGAAGATAATCACAAAACTAATATTTTAAAATAAATAATGTAAAATGATAAGATCTTATAAAAACAAATTAAATGTCAAAAAATAAAACTAAAAAAAATTACACAAAAGGATTTAAAAAATAATTAAAAGAATGAGGGTGGAACTTAAAAGAAGAATAGAGGGAAAACAAAAAATTTCAATTGGACGGTTAAATTGAATTGAAAAATAACTTTAACAAAAAAAAAATCAAAATAATGAGGGTCAAATAAATAAAAAAAAACAACAAAAACTTTGATTGAATGATGAAATTTAAAGCAAAAAAAACAATTAACAAAAGGGCCAAGAAAAAAATCAAATAAATAAATAAATAAGGACTGAAATAAAGAAAAACATATGAGAAATTGTAATTGAAGAACTAAATTGAAAACAAACAAAACTTTTATAAAAATAATATGAACAAAATAAAAAATCAAAAGAATGAGGACTTAAATTGAAAGATCAAAGGGAAATAAAACAATTGTGCTTTTTATTTGGCAGGAAAGAGAAAAAAAAGAGAATGTATCGTCATCAACGACAATTTGACTACCATACACTATCACGTGTCACATCTTGTTAAAGAGAATATAGTGGCGCATTCAAATATATGGTGGAAGGTTGGGTTTGGTCGCTGGGTGGTGTTGAATGTATCGTCTAAATGGTGTTGACGTCATCCACTCGTTAACGCGTGATTAACTCGTGCTAGCAGCTTTCTTGATTGTTGGCTTTTTTTAACTTTTCATAATATGTAAATCTTATTAAATAGTAAAAATCCTTTCTTACCCCCTAGAATCAAACAAATGTAGGCTGTTGGACAATTTTTTTTATATATATGTATAATTAACATACTTATTTGACATTAAAAAAGAAAAAAAATAAGATTTACATACGAGGGTGTTTTTTGTATTTCCACATGCATTTTTGGGTTATAATTAGGTTTATGAGAGGCATTTTGATATTTTTCACGTTGACTTTTAAATTTTTTAATCAAGAAAGCTACTAGCACGAGCTAATCACACGTTAGCAAGTGGGTGACATCAGCACCATTTAGACGATGCATTCAACACCACCCAACGACCAAACCCGACCTTCCACCATATCTTTGAACGTGCCATTATTTTCTTCAATTCACCTATAATGATGAATCTTCTTTTAATCACTCAAGTACAATTATATAGTTCATGTATACCCAATACATGCCATTTCGTTACCTCAATTAAGATAACATGTAACATGATAAAAATATAACATTATCTATATAAGATAACTTTGTAATTTTAAGTCTTCGGTCACTTACATAACAATAACATGAATCTTTTTATAGACATAGGTAATCTGTCTATATGAAATTCTCATACGCGTTAATTTAGTGTAGATGTCTTATGATGAGAATCTACATATTAGTTTTAAGTATTCCTTGTATCTTAGCTTATAAGAATAATTGCTTCCTTTCATAAAGGAAAGAACACAATATGTATCAGTTTATATAGCTCTAATAAATGTCAAGTATTTAAAAGAGCATCGACTAGGAACATTTTAGAAACAATGTTTTGATGCAATATAAATCCTATAATTATAATAACTTTATAATTTTCTTTACAAATTATTTTAGTCTCATAAATTTTATTTTTACTCTAGATTTTATAAATCAAATACTAGATTCATTAATATAATATTATATGAATATTAAAGATAAATTGAACCTTGATTAATAATAAACATATATTTACATAAATATAATAATGTCACGTGTAGACAATTAATTGACTATAAAATATATTAAACTAACATTTATAGTAGAAAATGTTAATTAGAAAAATTAACACATTGCATCCACCGAGTCTAAGTTAACTGTATTAGAAAGGATGATAATCAGAGACTGCAAATAGAATCAAATGCTAAAATTCTAAATCATGAGATGTTCTTCCTCTTCTAAGAAACATAAAACTATGATATCAACTAATGGCTGAAAAACAAACTTACCATGAGAATCCTTATCCTTTCATGACTTTGATGGATACCTTAATTCCTTCCCACATCCTGGTTTTTGGCATCCATATTGTTTCTCACTTCCAACACTACCAAATGTAAAAAGTTTTCCTTCATGGTGAAGAGGGTGATGAGTCATCCACGGAGTATGTATCGTAGTGTTTAGTATGTTGGATAATATTAGTTGGATTGGACTAGACATAACTGAATTGAACTAAATAAATAAATATTATGTCTTGTGTTTGATATGCATTAAACAAGATAAATTTATATATTAAAATAATATTATTATCTTATATAATGTTTAAAGTATAGATTATAATATATATATTTAATCTAAAAATTTAATTTATTTTTTAATATAATATAATGAATATATATATATATATATATATTTAGGAAATCATTATTAATATCTATTTAAATATTATTTTATTCTGAACAAAATCCACAATTTTTCTTATGTTAATTAATACGTTATTTTAGTATTTAACTAGCAAATAATTGTAATTGTTTCAAATTAACTTATGTTTGAATTTTCATACTGCGCACGACCATGTGATAATTTTTGAAATATATTTTTATTAAATTATATAGCAAGTAGAATAATTTTTTTTTTAAAATTAAAAAAATTTAAATTATATAAAAAATATTTTTAAAATTTAAATTTTATTTCCATTTAAATGCATTTTTTTGACAAAAACACACACACATATATATATATATATATTACAAGTAACATGATTTTTTTAATAAAAATCTAAAAAAATTAAAATAAATATTCACAAAAAATAAAATGATTGAGATAAATGAGAAAAAAATATTTTCTTTACCAAAACCCTCCTTCTTTATTCTTGTTTTTTTTTTTTAATTTCTAGCAAACAAAATGTTTTTTTATTAGAATATTTTTTTAAAATTAATCTCATATAAAAAGAAAATCTTGATAAGAAAATAAAAAAATAATACAAGTAAAATTTTGACCTAGCAATATAAAATAACTAATTTGATAAAATTATATAAAAAACTAACTTAAAAAAATAATAAAAATATTCTTTTTAAATATTCATGAGCAATTCTTTTCAAACAATTCTGCATACTAGATTTATATAAATTAATTAACAACATTACCATAAAAAAACCCAAATATTATTTTTTTTAAAAAGAAATAATTGGATGAATTTTTAAATTTTATTGTAATAATATTAATTAAAAAAATCATATTATAAAACAAATAAAAAATATTAAGGCTAGGCACCTGTCCCCTGCAAACCAAGTCAAGGTGCCCTTTTTTTTTTTTTTTTTTTTTTTTTTTTTTAAGTTGGTGAACAACATGTTTTTCAGGGTAAAAAATGCAGGAGAGGATACATGCTCTATGCGGGTAGACCACCTGTCATCATTTAGCTCAAGCTTTGGCTACCGGAAGTTTCAGAAAAATTGAATTTCAGCAAACGAAATTAAAATAATATTTATTTTAATTATTTTAGATTTTCCTAAAAACTCATTTCTCACATGAAAATACCTAAAAATCAAACTAGAAAACTCAATGAACTAAAAAACGACCACTCCAAAATGCTTAAAAATTCAAAATCAAATTTAAAAACTTTTAGGGATTTTTTTTTTCTAATATAGGTAAAAGTAAATACTACCTTCAGTATTTTTTTTTTATATTTTAAACAGTATTTATAATAGTAAAATCAAAGTTATTAATGGCTGAGGTCCGATTATCTAAGAGTTTTATCTCTTCAACTTTTCTAGAAATGCTTTTATTTTTTAATTTTTAAAAACTAAAATGTAATAAAAATAAAATGAAAACTAAAAGTAATAATCTAAAAGATCAAGGATGGAAAATAAATAAAAAAAACTTGAGAGATTCAAATAAAACTTTTGCATGTCATTTGTGAATAAGCCTTGTTTCTTTTTTGAATTAATTTTAATTCTCAATTTTTTATTTTTGTTCTTAAAAAGAAGCTAAAACTATATTTTATAAAATTAGCTATCAATTTAACATCAAGACATTTAATGACACATCAAGAAAGCAAGATAAGAATAAAAAAAAATATTCGAGCAAGTAAAACCATGAAAACATAATTTTAAGGTATATAATTAAAAAAAAATAAAGTAATATGACTGAATTAGAAAAATTACAAACTTTAAATACTAAAATGGTAAAGTCTGTTTAAAAATATAGTTGATGTTATATTTTAAAAATAATTTTTATTTATAAATATATTTAAACATGTTTTTTTTAATATTTTTCATATTAGTATATAAAAAAATTAATTTAAAATAAAAAAAATTAAAATTTAGTGAAACTTGGATGAAAAAGCAGCACAAGGCATAGTTTTAAAACTCGGACCTGCCCGGCGGGTTGACCCGGGACCCGGCCGACCCGGGCATGAGACCGGTCCGGGTGGAGGTCAAAACTCGCTTGGGAATTGACCCGGCCAGACCCGGTTGACCCGACAAGATCCGACTGCAAACCCGTTGACTTTTATTTTTTTTTTGTTTTTTTTTGCTAAAACGACGTCATTTTAATTTTTTTTTTTAAAAATTAAAAAATAAATTTTAACCTGGTTGAAATCTGGTGACTCGGAACCCGGACCTTAGACCGGGCCGGGTCTTAAAACTATGGCACAAGGACACGAAGTTGGTTTTTAAATAAATATTGATTATAAGAGAGAGAGAGAGAGAGAGTAATTTCTAGAAGAGAAATATCTCTCGTCTCGATCGATCGAGAATCACTTGCTTTTCGATCAATCAAACCCCCAATCTCTACTCTTAAACCCTACCGCCGCCGACAACACCACCACCATGAAACGCTCAATCGACGATATAAGCGTCTCCAAAAGCAAAAGCAAACCCGTCTTCTTAACCAAAGCTGAACGTGAAAAATTAGCCCTTCAGCGCCGCCAAGAAGAAATCGAACAACAGAAAAAACGCCAACAACTCATCCTCTCCCAATCCCGCCCCTCCAGTTCTGACACCGAAAAACCTCCCTCCGATTCTGACCGCCGTGACAGAGACAGAGACCGTGACAGAGACAGGGACAGGGACAGGGACAGGGACAGAGACAGAGACAGAGACAGAGAGCGCGATCGGGAGAGAGACAGAGACAGAGAAAGAGAACGCGAGCGCGAACGCTCCTCGCGGCGCAACAGAGAGCGCGAACGTGAAGAGGATGTAAAGGCGCGTGAACAAGCCAGACTGGGGAAATTAGCCGAGAGAGAGCGAGAGAAGGAGCTGGATGCCATTAAAGAGCAATATTTAGGGTCCAAAAAGCCTAAAAAGAGAGTAATTAAACCTAGTGAGAAGTTTCGCTTTTCTTTCGATTGGGAAAACACGGAAGATACTTCTAGAGATATGAATGTTTTGTATCAAAACCCTCATGAGGCACAGCTTTTGTTCGGTCGAGGGTTTCGGGCTGGTATGGATAGGAGGGAGCAGAAAAAACTTGCTGCAAAGAATGAGAAGGATATGAGAAATGAATTTCGGAAAAAAGAAGGCCTAGACGAAAAGCCAGAAGAGGCGGCTGCTCAAAAATTGAAGGAAGAAGCTGCTGATATGTATGATACTTTTGATATGCGTGTTGATAGACATTGGTCGGAGAAGAAGCTTGAGGAAATGACTGAGAGAGATTGGAGGATATTTAGGGAAGATTATAATATTTCTTATAAGGGCTCAAAGATTCCGCGGCCGATGAGGAGTTGGGAAGAGAGTAAGTTGAGTAGTGAGTTGCTGAAGTCAGTGGAGAGAGCTGGGTATAAGAAGCCGTCACCTATTCAAATGGCAGCGATTCCTTTGGGATTGCAACAGCGGGATGTTATTGGGATTGCTGAGACTGGTTCTGGTAAGACTTGTGCTTTTGTTTTGCCTATGCTGACTTATATTTCTAGGTTGCCTCCAATGAGTGAGGAGAACGAGGCTGAAGGGCCTTATGCAGTTGTTATGGCACCTACGCGTGAGTTGGCACAGCAGATTGAGGATGAGACTGTTAAGTTTGCACATTATTTGGGTATTAAAGTTGTTTCTATCGTTGGTGGGCAGTCTATTGAAGAGCAGGGGTTTAGGATTAGGCAAGGTTGTGAGGTGGTTATTGCTACACCAGGTCGTTTGATTGATTGTTTGGAGAGGCGTTATGCAGTGTTGAATCAGTGTAATTATGTTGTGCTTGATGAGGCTGATAGGATGATTGATATGGGTTTTGAACCACAGGTTATGGGTGTGTTGGATGCAATGCCATCGAGTAATTTGAAGCCAGAAAATGAGGACGAAGAGCTTGATGAGAAAAAGATTTATCGCACCACCTATATGTTTAGTGCTACTATGCCACCTGCTGTGGAGCGACTTGCTAGGAAGTACTTGAGAAATCCTGTTGTGGTCACTATTGGTACTGCTGGAAAGGCCACCGACTTGATAACTCAACATGTGATAATGATGAAGGAATCAGAGAAGTCCTACAGGTTGAATAGATTGCTTGAGGAAGCTGGAGATAAGACCGCAATTGTCTTTGTTAACACTAAAAAGAATGCGGATATGGTGGCCAAGAATTTGGACAAGCTTGGTTTTCGTGTCACAACTTTGCATGGTGGGAAGTCCCAGGAGCAGAGGGAAATTAGCCTTGAAGGTTTTAGAACCAAAAGATACAACGTCCTTGTCGCAACAGATGTTGCAGGTCGTGGTATTGATATACCTGATGTGGCCCATGTCATTAATTATGATATGCCTGGAAATATTGAAATGTATACTCATCGTATTGGACGAACAGGCCGTGCTGGAAAGACAGGTGTGGCTACAACATTCTTGACTCATGGGGACACGGATGTCTTTTATGATCTCAAGCAAATGCTTATTCAGAATAACAGTCCCGTGCCTCCTGAATTGGCAAAGCACGAGGCTTCAAAATTCAAGCCAGGAGGAATTCCTGATAGACCTCCTAGACGAAATGACACTGTTTTTGCTCACTGAGACACTTGGGAGTTTCAGAAGACCATGTAACAAAATCTATGTGCAATATAGTGGTATCAGAAACTTCCGTGGTTACTGCTCTACCTATGGGACTGAGTTTAAGTCGGGGATTTGACAATCTCAATTTATTCAACAAACTTCCGTTTCCATATATTTTCTTGATACGGAGTTTCTACCTTTATCTGGTAATAGAAGATTTCACGTTGATATTAGTTGAGTTTCATATTTGAACTCTCATTTCTTTTTCCTGAATAATTGTGTACGCAGCTTGAAGCGTTGACACTCTTAAAATATTGCACTTTCTGATGTTTACTTCTTTAGCTGCTGGATTTTTTGATTATTTGCTTTTGTTTTCTGTAATTGAATGCACCGACTTTGATAATTTGGTTTTATTTGGAGATTGAGGTTGATGAAAGACTGGGTTGAAGTAGATTAACAACTTCAATGTACAATTTTGTAGCGCCGAGTTTGAATTCTACCAGTGGAGCTTCAATGTTTATCTTTGTTAAGAAAAAGAGGTTTTTGTTGAGACTGGGCCTCTGAATACTAGTGCAAACTCACGTTTGAATTGGGTAATTTTCCAGATGTTCTAGGGAGAGAAAATGCCCTTCCTTTTCCCTCTTCTCCCTTCTCCTGACAAGGGACAGCCAGAATTTTCAATTCTTTGTAAAATTTCTTTGAAGTAGTTTCTTATCTGTTAGTTTTCCCATCTATTTGGTATTGCCCATTATGTCTTTATGACTGCTGTGCTTACTTTATATAATAACATCATAAACTTGTATTTGTTTTGGCAAGCTGTGGCAATTTGGGGTAATTGTTCCATGAATGCAGGGTCTTTGAGACTTGTGTTCCCCAGTTTCTGAGAGGTGATACCAAAGCTCATTCCCATCATCCCATGGTACTTTGGTCCAAAATTTGGTAAGTTATACTAAGATGATATATATTTTATGCGATTCAAATCTGGTTCCTTTAGTATCCTTTCACAGTATTCAGATATGATTCTTTCATTCAACCTATCTATTTTTTCTTATGGCAAATATGACTGTGGCACTAGCTTCCAAATTAATTAAGCTCATATTGATGCTCAAGTGATCTGAATTAATCTATGGGGTCTTAAGCATTTGCTTACATCTATTATGCAATACTTCATTCAATCTTCAAATTTTTGGAAATAGCCAAATCACTGGAGTTCCTCTTCGACTTTTGGATGCAGCTTGTCAACAGCTTGTTTTTGGTAAAACTACTACAGTGATGTGTGAATTGTTCAAGTATTTAATCAATTAGTTTCTTGCTCAAAGAATATCTCCCCTTTCACATCAATTTACAGCACCCAAATCTCTTAGGATTACAAATCGCATCAAATTTGATTGTTTGGAACTCAGAGAATAGGTTATAGATGAAGATTTTGGTATGTTTTAAGGGCAGGGTGATTAAACTAGGTAAAATAAATGAAGGATATTATGGGGTTTATAGATTGAAGTGGAATGAATATAAAAGCACTACCAGCATCACACTAGTAGGATTTATAGGAAGAATACCTAGAAGATAGAAAACCGCATCACACCTAAGGTTCTTTGGCGTCACACCTAAGGTTCTTTGGCGTCACACCTAATATAGTTGCTCCACACCTAATATAGGTTGCACCACACTGTCTCAAAACATATAGCTGAAATTCTTATTCATTGATAAGTTCATTTAAAAGTGTGGGGTTACTAGCGTATAAGAGACTAATTTGGGGGTACCCTGATAGAGGTGCACTAAGGAGGTGCTCCAAAGGTGGAGCCAGCTGGGCTTTCAAGTACTCAATAGCGTAGTAGTTAACTGGTCAGTATTACAAATTACCCCTGTTTAAGACAATCACAGAACTGCCCGTGACAGTTTAGGCCCCAAGATCCATCAATTAGGAAGTCCCAAAGTCTAGCCAAATAGGCATGCTGGCTTTAGAGTTAGGTTCGTCCATCTTCAAAAATCACATGAAGATACATGGATTTGAATTGTTTTAGTTTCTGCACCTTAATGATGTCACTGCTCAAGGTTTACCTCCCAGTATTTGTTGTGAATTTTCTCACAGGTCGTTGTGGCTTGGTTTTTAAAGCTGACAATTAGCGTGGTAGATGTTTGGCTGTCCTCATTGTAAAATTGCTATCCAGGTTTGGGAAAATGTACTCTGCCAATGCAGAATCCTACGGCCTGGAGCAACTGGCCTTGCCAATTTTACAGCCAAATCCGCATCTGTGAAGCAAACTGGTTTTCGAGGTCTTGCAGCAATGGGATTTGGCATGGCAGCTCACATGCTGAAATGTGATTTTTTGCTGTTGTTTGTTATGGAAGTCCTCACTTCTGTTGGCATTACAATGAAAAACTCAATTAAGCAGGAAAAATGGATTGATTTAGCTGTTTTCCCCTGAATTTCGTAGTTTCTCACCTCTCTCTCATTTCACGTTGGTATGGATGTTGAACAACAAAGCATCATGACAACAGAAATGGGCCTATTGCAATTAGTGTTACCTCGGCCTATTGCAATTGTGTGTGTGTGTGTGTGTGTGATACTAATTAAGCTAACTTAGGTGAATAATGTTATAGGAAATCAGCAGCTTAATATTCAGAAAGTTGACTCTAAATCTCCACAACACTACACGTTCGATCTGTTTAAAAACTCTTAAAATTGCTGCTGTGAGAATGATGGTCAACTGATTTTTAGTTCTTGTTTCAGACAACTTCTCGACTTTTTTATCCACCTTCTCTTTAACAGGATCTGTCGTTCCAGCTCCGAGGCCGATAAATCAAAGCTCGAGTTTGAGAGTGCTTTTGCCTTGTTTTGGGAACATTACTCAACAAAATATAAAGTTTTTATTTTTTATTTTTTTAAATATATACCATAGTTTTAAAACCCGACCCGGTGGTCGAGCCGGTCTAATAACTAGGTCACGGGTCTGATGGATTGACCCAGATTGATCTAGGTCAACCCAAAAAAAAAAACGTGTTAGCTTCGAAAAAGAGGAGTCAAGTTTGAAAGACAAGTGTGGATCTGCTTCAGATTTCCCATCTCACTTGTTAATTAAATCTTGTCCAATTCTCGTCTTTTCTCCGCCTCTTTTTTTGAACACAACGCCTTTTAGCCGCGTCTCCTTGCAATTGATCTCTCATGCTTGTGGCCATGGCTTTTTGTACAAAATCATGGAGAACAGAGACTAGCTCCTCATGTTACTATGCATCAAGCCTCTCCTGTCATTATCAAGGGCAACATGTTGTCCCAAGGCTTGAAGTTAAAGAGAAACGTCTTTGGAGTTGCGAAAGGCTGCCACTGCAAATGCATCGGTGGCGCTGAAGCGCTTCGCTATAACATCCCCGAAGGTGGATCAAAGAAAGGTACCTTGTTTCTCTCCTAGAGATCTGCATTTATTCGTCTTCATCATTTTGGCCTTTTAAAAGGCCAAAACGATGTAGTTTAATGCCTCTGTAAAAAAAAAAAAAAAAAAGATCGGGTCTCAGCCGGGTTTATCTGGGTCGCCCGGGTTCCGGGTCAATCGGGTTTTGCCGGGCCAACTTTCAGGCGGGTTTTTACTTAGACTTAGACCGATCCTAGACCCGGGTCGACCCGCCGGGCCGGTCCGGGTTTCAAAACTATGATATATACACACTATTAAAATCTCTCTTGACAATGCAAGTAATAAGCTGAGAAATAAAAGAAAACAAGAGAGAAGATTTTGTTTGTAAAATACAGAAATGTGTACAATTATTTCTCCTTTTCATCCCTGCTGAAGCTTCCTTTCTTCTCACGTTATCTAACTATTCATAACAATTCCTCTCTACTTCACAAATTCTTGACCTCAAGAGTTAATTTCAAAGTGGAAATTTCAACTAAAGTTCCTGGTAGAATCTTCATCAAACAAGTTTGACCATGGAATTAGCCCTACTGTATTACCTATGTCCCCTTTCTTCATGATTTTTCAACCACAATTGCTATAGGATTTACCTTAAATGGTCACCAATCTTTCTCTTCAGCGAAGAGACATGAAACACGAAGTGAAATTGGACTCATTCTGGCAACAACTTATATGCTATTGTCCTTATTTCTTCTTGTTTCTAGCCATATCTAGTTGCCTTTGTAGACTATGATCCAATTCTTCCCTTTTTTGTAACATATCTTCCACAACAACAATACAAGTCATCTTAGATCGAACTATTTCTGCAGCAGGAGATTGATAGCCATAAACCATTTGAAAAGAGCTCATTTCTGTTGGATATTAATCTGTATTATGCCACCATCGTGCCCTAGATAACCATATGTGCCCCTGTTTAGGGGAATGCATAGTCATGAATCTTAGTTAAGTCCTAAAGCGTTGGTTTATTTTTTATGATTGTCCTTCAGATGGAGGGTGTTAGGTAGTACTCATGCATAGTAAAAGTGGTCTTCGCAATGAAGATGTTATAAAGCAATGGAGTTACTTTATTTAGTGAACTTATTCCCAATAACAAGGATAATATCATTCCCTTTAGATTTTGACAATCCTTCTATAAAATCCATTACTATGTCTCTTTAAACTCTACTTGAAACTGAAAGTGGTTGTAATAGCTTAAGATAAACAATTTTTTTTTTTTTTTTACTTTGCTTGTTTACAAACATCAAATTACATCCACCATTTATCTTACCATCTTCTTTATGGAAGGCCAATAAAATAAGACTTTCAATCTTCTATAGGAATTTTGAACACCAACATTGACTTCTATATAAGTAATGAGCCATATTTACTCACTTCTTTCACAAATTACCCTCAATTCAAATAACAATTTTGCCTTTATATCTGAACAATCCATCCACTAAACTATATTCATGCCAACTATGAATATCTATCATCTTACAATTGAGGGATGTTTGTAGGACTTAGTTATAACTTCTTGCAATTGAGGTTCCTGTTTGTAGGTGTCAAAAACCCTATTATATCATGATGGCACTACTACTGATATAACATTGAAACTTCATGAACTTGTAGTTGTTTTTTCAGCAGCTGTTATCCCTTCTTGACAATGCATCAACTACTTTGTTCACTTTGTCTTTTTCTATAATGAGTTTGATATCACAATATCAATAACTTTGTTAAACCCTTCTTCTAAATAGCTGAATGAATATTTTGGTATAATAAATATTTTAAGCTCTCATGATCAGTCTTAATGATCAACTGATCATGCTCAAGATAATATCTCCATATTTCCACAACTATTAATATCGCCAAATACTCATTTTCATATATTGACAACCTTATATGTTTGGCATATAAAGCCTTGTTGAGATAAGCCAATGGTCTACCTTCTTGACTGAGCACTACCCTTAGTCCTATTGCACAAGTATCAATTTCTAGAACAAATAATTTAGTAAAATTAGGTGATGGAAGGATTAGAGCTTCACACAAAGCCATTTTAAGCTCTTTAAAAGCCCTTTGGGTAGTACTGTCCAAACTAAAACTATTTTTTTTTAGCAAATCAACCAATGGATTGCTTATGATACTAAATCCTCCTATAATATCCTGCTAACCCTAGGACCCTCTAAGCTCTTTCACTGTTTGTGGAGTAAGCCAATCCCTTATTGTTGCAGTCTTATTTGAGTCTATTGCAACCCTTCTAACTGACACAATATGTCCCAAATACTCCACTTAAGACTCATAAAAAAAGCACTTAGATTTTCTAGAAAATAAATGATAATTTCTTAATGTTTGTAACACATTTATGAGATGATTGATGAGTAGCTCCAATCTTGAGCTATATATCAGAATATCATATATAAAAAAACAATACAAATTTATGAGAAAAGGTTTCATCACATTATTCATTAGAGCCTGGAATGTTGCTAGAGCATTTGTAAGACTAAAAGGCATAACCTTGAGTTTGTAATTCTCATAGTGAGTATGAAATGTTGTCTTCTTAATGTCACATGCTTGCATCCTAACTTGGTAATATCTAGACTTCAATTCTAGTTTAGAAAAATATTGTGATCCATGCAACTCATCCATAAGATCATCTATTAGAGGTATTGGAAAATTGTTCTTAATTGTCAGTTTATTCAATTGCCAATAGTCCACACAAAATCTCCAGCTATTGTATTTCTTTTAAACTAATAATATTAAGGATGCAAACAGACTGATGCTATATTGTATTACCCCATTCACCAACATCTTCTTTGTCAATCTCTCTAATTCATTCTTATGTACAAAGAAACTTCTATATGGTATGATGTTCACTGGTTTGGAACTTAGAATCAAAGGGATTCTGTGATCCAAAGCTCTCTTAGGTGGTAACTATTCGAGCTCATAAAAAAACTAATGTAAACTCCCCTAACAATACTTTAATCTTATCATTCATTTTCTTATGCTTTAATTCTTCCTCAGCTTCTAATGAAAATAATTGCCACACTAAACCACATATTGCCTCTTTTAGACTTTTCTTTACTTTGAATGCTGGAATGAATTGTAGATGAGTTTCCTTCACAATAACCTTCAACTCAATCATATTTATTTCTTTTCTAAAAGATAGCTTTATCTTAATAAAATTGAACAAGGTTGGTGAATAAATTATTAATACATCTACTCCTAACACTATATCACACCTTTCAAGCTTTAAAATTTTTAAGTCAGCTTGAAGTTTATGTCTTTGCGTAAGCTAAACAAGCCCTGGGCAAAATACACCACACTTCATGACACTTTCAATAGCCACAATTACTGCCAACACAATATTTTTTTTATGGTGGTCCTAAGCTTCTTAACCACTTACCTATCTATAAACTATGTGTACTTCCACTATTAATAAGAATTATAAGGTCCCGACAATTTCCTCTGATTCTTATTGTATTATGTGCCTAACTATCAGCCAATGCATTAAGAGAAAACCTATACTCTTCTACCTACTCCTTTTCTACCATTATCACCATATTATCTCTTTCTTTTACTTTTAAAAACTCTTCTCCTTCTTCTTCCTCCCTATTTATCATATTTAAGTTCTTTTATTACTTTGATGACCTAGTGTAAACTTCTCTCCACACTTGAGACATTGACCTAACCTTCTTCTTTATTCGTATAATGTCTTAGGAATACATTTTTTTCCTAAGTAGGAAACCATTTTTCATATGTAAAGTTTTAAAAGAAAGGTTACTTGGTTGTTTACAACTACTGAAAAAAAGAGATGCCTTGGAAATAACTTTATTCTTTCTTGCCATTGCTAGATTCGACTTCTCTTACCACATTTCTTGATCAAATGCTTGTATAAGTGTTATAGGTTTTAATATTTTCAATGTTGGCCTGATGTCATCTCTAATCCCACTAATAGAAATGAAACATAATATGAATATGACAATTAGAGATTGTCATTCATTATTTTTGTAACTTTTATTTTTGTGAGTTTATTTCAATCTCATGTCACCATGGACTTGAAGGGTTCACCAAGGTTGATTTAAACTATTTTTTTTTGTTATTTTTAATTTCTCCCTTTAATATTAGGTTGGTTTGAGAATTAAATTTTATAATTTTATTCAATTTGCTTTCCACGAGGTTATTCTGGTCTCACGACTAGGTTATAAATTTGGTGTGCTGGTTTGGATAGACTCATATCAATTTCTTTTTTGTTTTTTTTATTTTGTTTTTTTTTCAATTTCTTCATTTGATGTTTTATTTGTTGGCAATTAAGATTCATATTTTTATTTTTATTTTTCTTCTATAATTATCCTATTCTCATTTATTTTATTTTTAAAAAAACATTTATATTATTTTTCTGACCTTTTTTTATGATGTAAAAAAACCTTCATGAGCCACTTCTTTATTAAAAAGAAAAAAACTAGAAGGCCTTAATGTTTTCATGTGGCATGTCAGGAGAAACAATGTGGATTCAGACAATGTATGGACCATTTTGTCCTTCACTACACTTAATAATTGCTTTGGCAACAAGGGTAAAATCATCTTTTTCAAGGGATCCAAATGCCATTTGTCAATTGATCGGGGACAATTTAGTCATTCACTATTTTTTATGTGCAATAAAAATACACTATTGCCCTTAAAAGCTAAAAAATTAGCCTTTTTTCTAGGTGTTTTTGTGTCTTTTTTCATTTATTTGCACAGGAAAATAATATTGGTACCCTTAAAAGCTAAAAAATATTGACCTTGCAAAGAAAGGTTTTGTTGTGTTTGCATATTTTTTGCAAGTAAAATGATATATTTAACATTTGACTTAAAAAATCTAAAAGTGGCTTAGGATGGCATTTTCATCTTTGTAACATGTTTTTTTTTTTTTTTGTAATATTCATATGCCTTTAGGGCCAGTTTAATAATTTGTATTATTAAAATATTAATAAATCAATTAAAAAATTTGATGCATGCACACGTCATTGTCCCCTGTGTCATTCTAGAAGCATGTGAGGAGTATTCTAGTGTCTAGAAACTATCAACTGCCATCTCATCTGACATGTAAGGTGGCGGTATAGTTGTTGGAGTTATGCGTTTGGTCAAGTTAGCAACGATTTAATAATGATGAATTTTTTTTCCTCCCTTTCTTGTCTCTTTCCTTGGCCTTGTTATTCATGCCAAGTCTTTAAAAATTCAGTTGTGTCCTTCATTTTGTAAATGTTTTGTATTTGGTTCATTTTCTTTTGATATCTATTTCTTTTGATTTTAATGTTTTTTTTTAAATTTTATTCCTCAGCATTTAATTTCATTTAATCTTTATATCTAATCTAGTATTCATTCTTTTGATTGCTATTTTTTTATCATTTGTATTTTTTATTATTTTTTATTTAATTTAATTTTTTTTTCTAGATCCTTTTTCAATAAATTTAACTTTTAAATCTTGATCTCATATTATATTTGATGGGTTTTTAAAGTTAATTAAACTTAACTTGAATTTTTTTGTTTAATGTATTTTTTTAAATTAATTTTTTTATTTTATCATTTGATATTTAGTTATTAAATTTTAAATTTAATAATTTGTTTTTTAATTTTTTATAAAATTATTCTGATCTTATATTTTAATTCATGTGTCAATCAAATTAATCTAAATTGATCTTATTATTGTTTAGATATTTTTATTTATTTTATATAAAGTTTAACCTTATGCACACCAGCTGTAGTTGTGCACTACAATAAAAGGACAAACAGGCAAAAACTAGCAAGTACTCCAAAACAAAGCAAAGCCAACCACAACAAAAGAAGCGAAAGAAAAACTGTTTCTCAAAGTCTCAGTTTCGTGTTAAGTGAGTGAGTGATGGCAGATCAGAAACCACAAATCTTTGAACTCAACAATGGGACCATGCAGGTCAAAATCACCAATCTGGGTTGCACCATTACCTCCTTGTCTTTACCTGACAAAAAAGGTAACCAATTCTTATGAATGATTGATCGATTAATCTGTTTTGCTTTTTGTTGTTTCTTAAGGTGTTGTTG
The DNA here is from genome assembly GCA_030145905.1 of Populus davidiana. Classification (NCBI taxonomy): domain Eukaryota; kingdom Viridiplantae; phylum Streptophyta; class Magnoliopsida; order Malpighiales; family Salicaceae; genus Populus; species Populus davidiana. The sequence goes on along the minus strand of CM057800.1, from coordinate 3,226,814 downwards.
ATTGTTGGGTACTCTTGAATTTTGTAGGAAATTTGGCTGATGTGGTTCTTGGATTTGACTCTGTTGAGCCATATTTGGTAATTCTAGTCACTTGATTTTCTGTCATCTGTTGTGATCTAATGCAAAGTTTGGTTCTTTCTTGTATTCATTTATGATCTGACTGGATGTTTTCTGCATTCCATGTATGTTTTTTTTATAGTGCATCATCTAAATCTTGTATTCTGGAATTATTATTGATCCTGTCAACTTTGCTTGCAATTCATCACCAAAAAACTTTTTTTTGTTTGCAAACTTATCTGATTTTTTTTTTATTTGCCATATATGTCATTGGTTTGTCAGTTTGTTGCTCGTGTTGTCAGTTTGGAGGAATGATAGTATTAACAACCTTTACTAATTTTCGCGTGATTAGTTTTCTTTTCCTGTGTTTATATTTGGTGCCTGAATCCTTTTCTGGGTAAATTTTTTCTTGATCAGAATCGTGTTGCACCTTATTTTGGTGCCGTTGTGGGTCGAGTGGCGAACAGGATCAGAGATGGGAAGTTCACTCTTAACGGGGTAGATTACACCTTACCCGTCAACAGGCCTCCAAACAGTCTTCATGGTATGCTTGTAATTCCAAATTATTGTGAACTTTGATGCTATTCTGATCAGCCATGTCTGCCAATCAGTCATTTGATTTGTAATTTTATTAGATTAGATTATCTAGTCCTGTATACCATTTTCTTATTTGATTTGGAAAATTTTATTAACATGACAAAATCATTTTTGTTCATGGAAGTTTTATTTGTAACATCCATCAGTAAATGTTACACTAGAAACACTGACTGGATTTGTATGTGAATGGAATTTTAGTAGACATAAGTTTTTATGGAAAAATATGATACCGGCACCACAGTTCTTATATCTGTACAGTATTTGGTGGAAAGAAAACTTATTTGGCTGTATGAGACGAATGGTGCAATGGGATAACTAATAACCACTGTTAGACACGATGCATAAGATTTGTGAGTTCGGATTTTCGTCATGGTTGTCTCAGTGGCTAGTCTTCCCCTTGTTTTTCTTCTCTCTCTAATCTATGAATGAAACCATTCTAGGTCAATTGCACTAGTTGATGTTTTCTAGTCGCTACAACCAACGACATAAATGAATACTTCTAACATTAAGTGTAGAAAAGAATTCCGTATTTTCTTTGTTTCATCAACTAAGTGGTCTCAGCATTTCTCTCTCTTTCTTTCTGGATGGAACATTTGATTTTAAGTTTGTTCTCTATGTCTCCTTCTGACTTCATTGCTTTTCTTAAGAGTCAGGAAATCTGCATATAGAAAAAATTACATCAGCAATACAACTTTCTCTTCTTATGGATTTTAATGTCTAATAGCTATGGTGGGATCATTTCTTAAGCTTTGTGTTATTTACTGTTTGATTGTCTGGTATCTATAAAATGCCTATTTAAATTGTCTTCTTGCATAAAACATTTCTCCTACTTTCTCTGCTTTAGGTGGGCATAAGGGTTTTGATATAGTTGTATGGGAGGTAGCAGAGTATAAGAAAGGCGAAAAACCATCCATTACTTTTAAATACCACAGCCGTGATGGAGAGGAAGGTATCCTCTCTCTCTCTCTCTCTCTCTCTGGTAATATATTTTTGTTTGTTGTGTGTGTGATATTGATATTTTCTTTTTCTCCTGTAACAGGTTACCCTGGGGATCTCTCTGTAACTGCAACTTACACACTAACTTCAAGCATGACAATGAGACTTGACATGGAAGCAGTGGCTGAGAATAAGGCCACTCCAGTGAGCTTAGCTCAGCATACTTACTGGAACCTAGGTGGCCACAACTCGGGGAACATACTTGACCAATCAGTTCAGATATGGGGATCTCATGTTACTCCTGTGGACCAGAACATAGTCCCAACAGGTGAAATCATGCCAGTTAAGGGCACTCCTTTTGACTTCACCACCGAAAAGAAGGTTGGTGCTTCAATTCACGAGGTTGGTTTAGGGTATGATCATAACTATGTGCTCGACTGTGGGGAAGAAAAGGAAGGTTTGAAGCATGCTGCAAAAGTCAAGGATCCATCTAGTTCAAGGGTCCTTGATTTGTGGACTAACACTCCCGGGATGCAGTTTTACACCGCAAACTATGTGAACGGAATTGTTGGTAAAGGAGGTGCTGTTTATGGAAAGCACTCAGGACTATGCTTGGAGACACAGGGATTTCCTAATGCCGTCAACCAACCAAACTTCCCGTCGGTGGTCATTCAACCCGGCGAGAAGTATGAGCACACTATGTTGTTCGAGTTTTCAATCGAGTGAGAATCAATAGCCCGTTGAACGGTAGAAGTCAGAATAAGTAATTAATTACGTTTTACAGACTACAAACGAGTGTGAAACCTGGTGTTTTTCCCATCTAATATATCACCCCAGATAATAAAATGATGAGATTCAAGTCTTCATTTATTTTTTAAGCAGGCCTATCAATCATCAATCGCACTTGCTCACAGGCCTTTTATTTTGGCCTCATCAACGAGAAAATAGTTTTACAGGGAAAATCCCGAGCGAGCTTGGCTCACTGCGTCAGGTCTGTGAACCTGTTCTTGCCAAAAGCTATTTGATAGGTTCAATTCCGCCTTTATTCAGGAACCTCTACTGTCTTGGACTTCGAAAAAATCATCCCTAATGAACTACAACTTCGACATCTCTCCAAACAAATGATTCTACAGTTGTCTGTCAACAATCTGTCCGGTATGGTTCCTCGACAACTCTATAAAATCTCATCGAATATTGTTTTTTGTACTCAGTGAATTGATTGGTATCCTCTCAGTTCAAAGGCTTCACCCTTCCCAAAAAGCAATACTATATCCTCAGCAAATGCCTTCGGACTTGTTCAACTTGATATAGGAGCCCATGTTTTGAAAGGACCTGTGTAAAAGAATTCTTAAGAGAACTACAAAATCTTCAAGATATTGGAAATTCAAGAAGCTTGAAAGTCTTGCTTAGCACAGAAACTTTCGCACAGGGAGTATACGTGATTCTATTTGAGAAATTTCCAATTTAAGAGTTCTTCTTTACGGAAATGAAGAAAGTCTGTAGGAGGTTTTCGCACAGAAACTTGTGGAAGCACGAGTCAGTTACAAGATCTCACCTTTGCTGCAGATTTTCTTGGGGGAACCATTCCTATTTCATTGGCTAAATGCACTAAGCTAGAAGTATTGAAGCTTTCAAATAATCACATTGGTGGTGTTATAACCGAAAAGATTGTCGGGCTTCCTTTTCTAACTATGCTTTCTTAGCCCCAAACTATGTCATTAGATTATCCAATGTGGTGATCAGATTAACTTTCTTTGAAACAAAAAAATATATTGAAGTATTGATAATATATTTTTAATAGAAAATATCATGTAGAGGTTAACTTTGTGTGATATAAGTTTAAAAATAATTTAGATGATTATTAAAAATATAATTTAATTAAAATAAATTTAAAATAATTTTTTATAAATAATTTGTGAGGAGAGAAACAATGAATTCTGCTCATTAATTGATTTATATTAATAATTTAATAGGATCATTGCAGGCCCAATGTGATAATTCCTAATAAATCCTGGTCATCAAATTACAAAAAAAACAACCACTACTTAGTCTTCATTAATATTTGCATTAATACAGCTTCGTTTACCAATAACAAAGTTTCTTATTCTTCTATTTCAGGACCATTAACCTTCGACAACAATACTATTATGTTTAATTAGTTCCTTTTGTTTCTTTGTTTCAAAAATATTTTAAAAAAAATTTAATTTTTTTTATTTTTTTCTTTACTTCAAATTAATAATTTTTTTTATGTTTTTAGATCATTTTGATACACTAATATCAAAATAATTTTAAAAAAAATAAAAAAAAATTATTTTAATATATTTTCGAGTAAAAAACATTTTGAAAAAACAATTACAATCACACTTCTAAACATACTCTAAAGAAAACTTTTGTTTCACAAAAGCAATAAAAAACTTTAACAACTCTGAATATTTCATGTAATCTTTTGCACAAATTTCTAACTATTTTGTTCAAAATTGGTGGTTGCAGATATGTTTATATGCTAATTACGAGATTTTTCTAATCTAACAATTTGCTTCCTTTTTCTTGGAATGTAAAAAGGTCTTAAGAAGAAATGTTGAAAATTTTGAGAAGTTAGGGTAGTTGCAAAGTATACAAAAGAACTATGTAAGAACACCATGCAAAAATGTTATGCAGATTCGAATTCATTCCTATTTTTTTGTTGATAAGTATGAGTAATTATCTCCAAGTTGGTTCTCTAATATTCAAGCTCTTATTTTATCTCTACCACTAGCTGTAGAGATATACTAGAATTACTAGAAATCCTGTAAACATGTGATTGTATCTTAAGAGCGATAGGTTTTCATATAGTTAGTCAATCAGTCCTAAACTATAGGATCTAAAAAGGGCTTTGTAAAATGGCTATTTATGTCGTGCTAGTAACAGAGAAAAACAACAAATTCTTCTCTTCATAAACTTTGCATTTTTCAACTTTTTTAAGTGAGAAAGGAGGGTTGGCAACCAATTCAATGATCGAATCCTTTCCCATGGATCCAAATAAAATACACAACCCCCTTCCAAAGAAGCCCAAAAAACCCCATGAGCTTCGGCACGCTCCCTAAACCCAACACTCACCAAATTGTTTTTTTGGATCCTATATGAGTTCCTCATTATTTTATATTCATCCAATACGTATTATTTTAAGTAGAATATAACCTAAAAAATCACAAAAATAAAATTACATTTTAGCTCCTCATTTCCATAGAAGAATAAGATTTATCGGCAATAAATATACCATGAATTCTTTAAGTCAAAGGTTCATAATTTCTTCATTCTTAACATTTTTAGCTTGCATATTTTAGAGTATATCTCTCTAAATTACCATTGCAATTTTTCTCTTTACAAAGTTATTGATTTTATAATTGGAGAGTTTCTATGTACATCAAAAGAAATCTTTTACAGGTACTAGCTATCGGTCACATGGCTGACTAGGCACCACCTACTACTACCACAGTTATTGGTCACCTAACTTACGAGACATCACATGCAAAGACTTTCCATATCAAGTCACGAGATACATTGATTATGAAGAATGAATCAAATTGCTTGAACTAAGAGATCAATCAATTATCCAATACATCAATTTTATTCCTATGCTAGAAATAACAACAATCATAATAAAATTGGCCCATAAAAAAAAACTAACAATTGAGGATGTCAACAACTGATGACTTATTTTGTCTGTTCATAATGTTGAGAACTACATCATGCTAAGATGCCTGGTTGATAAAAGTGAAAAACTAAGCAAATATTGTGGAAGGATTGTCATTGATATGAATGTTGTTGAGAAAAAAATAGGTATTGATGAACCCAAATTTAAGGTCCTAACCCCCCCCCCCCCATAAAAGAACCTCTCTTGGGCTCAGCTAAGGGAAGGATTGAGCCTTACTTGGACACATCTATATTTTAGATTCTACTCTCCCTACACCTATTAGGTATATAAAATACCTCCTTCTAACGATATTAATGCTATGCAAGAGATAACATGTAAAATTCTTTTTGAGAGCCCACTATATTTCCATCCACATCAATACAAATGTCATGAATATTTCTACTCATTAATACTTATGTCAGAGATATTTCTATCAACATTAATACATATATCATAAATATTTTTCCTCTTTGATACTATCAGGACAATATTACACTTTAGCCCTTCATCTCCATAAAAAGACTCATAGATTATAAATAGACTATAAATACTTAAACAAAGGGTTCAAAATCTCTATTCTCTATTGCATGTTTATTTTCAGAGTATTTCTTTGTAATATTATTATATTTTCTCTCAAAAAGTCATTGACTTAACCATTAAAGAGTCCTAAAATTCATCAAAAGAGATCTTTTTACAGATATCAGTAACCAACCACCAGCCACCTTAGCTAGGGAAAATGAAATATATTTTTAGAACTAAAAGATTAACAAATTATCTAAGATATAATTCTTGCTTTTAAAGTACTTGGATTTTTTTGGGACATCATCAATTGATGTCGTTTATAGGAACTAAGCAAAAACTAGTTTATTCTTGTTTCTTAAAAGCTATTTTCATGACTGATAAAATTCCAATACAACATCAAATATGTTAGTGGCTACGTCTACAACTATTCTAGTGATTAGTCAATGGTTAAGCCAATGGTTATACTTAGGCTACACCCCATGTGGATATGCCAGCGGTTACGCCCACAATTATGTCTACAGCTACGCCGATGACTACGCTCCATAACTATACCTATAACTATATGCCAAAGTTATGCTAACAAACTACTTTTATGATGACTTGTATACAAAAAAAAAATCATCAAGATTTAGGGTGCTTTAATGAAAAACAAAAGCTCATCAAAACACTTTAGGGTTCTCTCTAGGATGATCGTGCAATCTAATTAAAAGGGGTTCTTTCTAGTATGATTGCATAATGTCCTTCAAAGGGGGTACTCTTTAGTGTGATAGCTCCACCCTCCATAACAACTTGAGATGATTAACCTCAACAAAGCAACATGACCATTGCTAAGTATATACCACCAAGGCTAACTGAAACCTGAAGAACTAACACAACTCTCTAGATAGGCTCATAAACCTTATGCTATCTCCAGGGATAATCTAGAATCTCTCATTCTCAGGTTTAATTTATTTCTAATAGGGGGCTATTACATCCCATGTCATCACTAAGAAGGCCACACTTTTAAAAAAATACAATAACTCTCAAGGAAGGAACTGACTTGGTCTATTTAGTGCAATAACATCATCCTCATTGGGTTCCTGATACATGCGAAAGCTAAAGATAACAATTCAACAAAGAAAATAGAATTATTTTATAGGTGAAAAGGGTTGCAAATATGAGCTTTAAATTTGCAAGTTTATGAAAATAGTAAGAAATAAAAAAAGATTCAAAAAAATCATAAAAAACTGCCAAAATTAGGGCCCTAGTGCAAGATTTTGAATATCAAAGATCTGACGGTTTACATAGCGATGTAGTGGCTACTATAAAAAATATAACCTTTATAATCTCCTATAAAAATATAAGTGCAATCTAATTATCAAATCAAAGTTTGACCATTTTAAGCTATTTTCTAGTCTGGTGCGACCAGACTCCCTCTTGGATTTAGACCTATCTCAGTGGTTCATATATGCACTTAGAAATTGTCTAAGTATATGCTTCTCTTCCATGGATTTCTTCACCTATTAGAAAAAAGTTTCTAAAAATAGGTTTTCTCATGGTTTACCTCTATATACTGAGAGGTTCCCTTTTCAAGTATGGTGCATACCCCTATACCCTAATATTTATCCAAGGTTTTCACCTCGCTTCTCATAAAAAAAATTGACAACCTCATCGTATCGAGTACTTTTATAAGTTTTTGTGTATGAATATAACAAAGACTTAGAAAGCTCCTGATGAACCCAAATTCAAAGGCCAAAACCCCCCTAAAAAACCCTCTATTGGGCTTAGTCAAGGGAAAGATTTAGCCTCCATTTGGCTTAGCTACATTTTAAATTCTACTCTCCCTACATCCATTATGTATAAAAGTTCTTCAAGGACTCGTTATATTTCCATCAATATTAATGTTTTATAAGATATAATGTATAAAAGTTTTTTAAAGGCCCACCATATTTCCATCAATATTAATATATGTATCAATGATATTTTTCCTCATTAATACTCATGTTAGAGATATTTCTATCAATATTAATACATATGTTAGAGATATTTTTCCTCTTTAATACTATCATGACAATATTACACTTTAACCTCTCATTTCCATAAAAAGACTTATGAGGTATAAATAGACCATAAATCCTTAAATAAAGGTTTGGAATTTCCATTATCTATTGTAAATTTATTTTCAAAGTATCTCTATGTAATATTATTATATTTTCCCTTAAAAATTCATTGACTTAACAATAAAAAAGTCTCCAAAATCATCATAGAGAATGTTTTTGTAGGTATCAAGCATCAGCCAACCACCTTGGTTATGGAGAATGTAATAGATTTTTAGAATAAAGAGATTAACCAATTATCCAAGACATAAGCCTTGCTCTCAAGCTACTTAGATTTTTTAAAACATTATCATGTATAATATATAGCTTGCAAGAAAGAAAAACAAAAGATACAAACTGGAGGATTGGGATCAAATTACTTTGCCTAGAAATATTTAAGCGGGTAAGCGGATCAGAATATCTTAGGTGAATAGAATGTTGTACTTAAAAATACTTTGCGATTAGTAAGGTAATTAAGGAGAGAAAAACATTTCTTTGTTTATTTTTATATATAAATATATAGCTTGATTATTATTTAAATGTACTAATATATCTTTTGATTTTGATTTTTAATGTTGTGTTGTAGGAAAATCTGAGATATCAATGTGGAATCGTAATAGTTATTATATGACAGATACGTGGTTGTTTCATTTGAATTTAGTTTACTTTCATATTTTTTTGTGAAAGAATTTATTTTAATTACTTTTTTTTATTCGTATAAGTATGGAATAGTTTCCCAAGTTTTGGTTATGAATAAAAAAGCCTAGTATTTTTATTTCTTCTATTATTTAAGGATAAAGTCTAGTTTCATTATGGTTATAGAAGGTTTTATACACACACACACACATACCTTATAACACCTCTATCGGCAAAGAAACCTAACTAACACCCAAAATTAATGAAGAAACAAAGATCATAATCACAATCTCATAATTAGGACTTCAAAACAAAGAAATTTTCTTTTTCATTGTTCAATATATACAAAGTTAATGTCAATCCTACAAGATTGTGTCATGTGAATTTTTTTATTAGTTGTTTCAAATTCCCAAAATTATGATTTCCTATAGAAAATAGCTTTTTGATGATCAACAATAACATCATCATATAATTTCTTTGATTCTACTTCTAAATGTAAGAAATATAAAACTAAAAGTAAAATGTTTAAATATTTAAATTACATTCGAGGACAGTCATTGTTAATTCCATTTGGTCGATCTCTAATATTCTTTAAAAATCCTGGCCTTGGGTGTTTCTTTTTTAATTTCTGAAGCAGAGTTATGTATAGTTTTATGCTAGATTTATACAAAAATAAATTGGTTTACCTGATGGCTACCACATAAAAGGCTTTTCTTTTACCCTCTTGAATGATGTGTGAATTTTGGGTAGGACAAATCACTTTCCTGTCAATCTCTATCATTACTAGTATAAATGAAAGAGTCCATTAATGTATACTGTCATAAACCAATTATGACATAAAGGCTGATATTCTTTTCAAAATAAAAATAAAATAAAGGCTGGCAACGTGAAGAAAGCAGGCCAAGGAATCAAGCTACAATTTTTAGAGAAAATTCAAGGCCTAATTGTACCCCATTATGCCAAAAAATGGACAAAAAATGCAAATTCAAGGTCAAATTAAATGATTATTGGACAAATTTGTATAAAAATTAAGTCTAATGACATAATTAAAATTTTAACGGGCCAATATGATTTAATCATGGGCTAAATTAAATTTAATTATGTTTAATAATTAATTTGGGTCCAATTAAGGGATTTAATTAAGTGCAAGGACTTAATTATACTTTAAATGGGTCAAATTAATTTTATTAAAGGTTTAATTGGTGAAATATTAAGTTTGGGAGCCTAATTTGGGCTTAATTGAGAAGATTAGAATTTTAAGAGACCAAATTTGATTTTTACCAAGTTAATTGATTGAAATTAGGGGCCAAATTATAAGAAAATTAAAGTTTTGGGGTCAATTAGGGGTTAAATTGATAAAATTCACAGCCAATGACCAATCTATAAAATGTGCCAAACTATAGGGGCTTAATTGACAAAAACCGGGGGTAAAATTGAAGAAATTGAATTTTTAATGGTCAATTAAGGGTTAAATTGATAAATTCCGAGACCAAGGGCCATATTGTAAAAGGCGCGTAACTTCAGGCTTCCAATTGAAGTTCATCAGGGGCTTAATTACATTAAATCAGAAGTTTATGGTCAATTAGGGGTTCAATTCAAAGCAATTGAAAGATGGAGAACCAAATTGAAATTCAATAAAAATCCATAATTCAGCCCAAAACGACGCCATTTTGCATAAAACAAGAGGACCAAATGACACGTCTGGTCATTATTCATTGTCTTCCCGTTTTACCCGAAAAAAACGGCATGGGAGCCTAGTTTGCAGGTGCATTTAATGCTTGATTTCTCTATCAAATCGAACAAAACTTGCACAAAAATGATCCCCTGCAGTTTCTCTACAACCCCATGTGAAATGTGTAGGATGAATGACAGCATGGAGACACCGGTGACAGCATGAAGAGGTCCACTAAGACAGCCTTTTCCTGTAGATTTGACAACTCAGGGAGGCTACTTTGAACCAACAGTTGGGATCCTTCCCAACCAAATCAAGGACTGAAATTTTACCCCGGTGTAGAAGAGATTACCCTCTTCCACTGCCTATAAATAGAGGCAGGTTTGATGGCTTGAGGGAGGAGAAAATCAAGTCCAAAATCAATCAAAACCAACCTCTTTGCCCCATTTCTGCAGTTTTTTCTCTTCATCTCTCTCCTCGCCGTTCCAACCACCAACCGAAGCCACCACCGCTTCTGTACCACCAGCTCCACCATAGAAAGCCAACACAACCGCCAACCGACCACCAAGAGCCACCATCGGTTTCTCTCTCCTCTTTGCAGCCCCTCCCATTTTCTTCTTTTGCTTCCTCTGCCACCGGCCACCATCTCTGTAACAGGCTCAGCCACCATCCTTACAGCAGCCCCTCACCATCTCCATTACCAGTGGTCATCTTAACTCCTCACCAGCGGCAAAGCATACATTGTCGGTTCCTCTCTCGCTCTCTCCTGCAAATTTTCTTCTCCTTCTTTCTTCCTGCTCTGCCACCTGCAACTAGTTCCAACCGTCGGTCTCACCACCGCATGACGTCCTCCATGGTCAGACCACTATCACGCCCGGTAGCATTCTCCTCCGCCCATCTCCAACTTACACAACTATTTGGTTGCATGCAGAACGTGAACAATAACATAAAACGTTCTGCAACATAACTCTTTGTAATGTATTAATATAATAATATATTATATGTTATTATTATTTTTTAAAACAAAAAAAATTCAAAAATCCTTTGAAAAAATTTGTGATTTTCTCAAATATTTTTCTATCCATTTTGCATAATATCGGGTTGTATATTTACATTGTAAAATATTTTTTCTCCAAAACATTTCAAAAAAAAATTCAAAACATTTTCAAAAAATGCAAAAAAAAATTCAAAACATTTTCAAAAATATATTTTACAAAAAAAAAAACAAGAAGAAAAAGAATGTACTATGAATTATTGTTATAATTTACAATGCATTTGAATATGGAAAAACAGTGATTTTTCCGTACCATTTAGATGTATTTATAATAATAATAATAATGTATAATAATATAATAGGCAACTTCTAGTTTTGCCCTTTTTACTATTAACTGATTAGGAGATACCATTTTATCAGTACAAGGGAAAAACAAGAGATTATAATAGCACATCAGGGCCAGGAAGGACTCACAGAAATCCTCTGCAAATCAGATTCCCCTGGTGTGGATTTCGGTACCAAGGAATACCTTCAGAAAACTGCATCAAATTGCCACCAGATCATTAAATGGTACCTGGCCATGCTACGAGCTTGGTTTTCATGACCATGAATTTAATTTTCTAATTGTAATTTGGCGATTGCTTATGGTGCTTGGTTTTTTACCTGTTATTTAATAATTTATAATATGTTATTGATTTTTATACATCATCTTGATAAAATATTTGAATTGTTAGAGGTAAGTCGTTTGTATCAACCTTAAGGACATAAAATCATGAAATTTATTTTTAAAGATATTATGAAGTTGAAATTAATACCCCCACTAAAAAATTAGAAGGACAAGTTTCATTAAGATTATTCATGGTATTATCATTAAGCTGGTGTTAAAATCTATTTTAATACCATCGTGATAACATATTGAATTATTATTTTGAAATAATTTATAATATATTATTGATTTTTATACATCATCGTGATAAAATATTTGAATTGTTAGAGGTCAAGTTCTTTATATCAACCTTAAGAGCATAACAATATTATAAATTAGTAACCTCTAACAATTGAAATATTTTATGAAGATGATGTATAAAAATCAATAAATACATATTATAAATTATTAAATAACAGGTAAAAAACCAAGCACCATAAGCAATCGTCAAATTACAATTAGAAAATTAAATTCATGGTCATGAAAATCCAAGCTCTTACATTTCTACGAGCTTGGATTTTCATGACCATGAAACAAAAAGCTATCATACCAGTAGAGATACTCGAACTGTTCATGAAGTCGAGGTCTACACGTCGTTTTCAAGATTTAAGAATGAAAACGACACCCTCGAGAGAATTGTAGTAGGGCCTACCGGTTGTTAACTCCTAATCTACTTAGTACCATGTAAGGCACCCATAATCCATTAATTAGTTAATGAAATGAAATAATTTTATTTTTTTAATAATAAGCTTGTTGAGAATTACAATTACAAGTAAATACAAGATTTTTCTTTTAAAACACTATGGATTGATACAGTTTTTCCTCATATGATTTTTTTTCCAGTTTCTTTTGTGTTTTTTTTTGTAATATTTCTTTTCAAAATTATCTTCGTCGATTTTTTTTTAATATTGAGTTGGTTTGAATTTAACTTTGTAATAAAGTTTAATAATGTGGGGAAAATATTATAATTTTCCTCACAAAACATTATAAATTGTTACAGTATTTCTCCATAAGGTTTTTTTTTCTTATAATTTTTTTCAAATTATCTTTGCCAATTTTATTTTTTTAATATTGAATTGTTTGAGAATTACAATTACAATTCATTACAAATAAGGTTAAATCATATGGGGAAGCACTGTATTTTTTATCACAAAACACTGTGAATTGCTACAGTGTTTCCAACATGATTTTTTTTTTCCATTTTTGGTGTTTTTTTTGTTATTTTTTTTTCTAAAATGGTCTCTATTGATTTTTTTTTTTTTTAATATTGAGCTTATTAAGAATTTAGCTTTGTAAAAACGTTGTGAATTGTTGCAGTGTTTTCTTCCCATATGATTTTTTTTAAATTATCTTTGTTGATTTTTTTTTTAATATTGAGTTGATTAAGAATTATAATTACAATAAAACTAAATCATATGAGGAAAACATTGTAGTTTTTCTCACAAAACACTACGGATTACTACAATATTTTTCTAAATGGTTTTTTATTTTATTTTATTTTATTGGGGAAAACACTGTAGTTTTCCTCACAAAACATTATCAATTGCTACAACGTTTTTTCTTATGGGTTTTTTTCCTTCCAAAATTATTTTTTTTGTTTTTTTTTAATATTAAATTGGTAGAGAATTTAGCTTTGTAATTATTTTTTTTCTTTTTATTAATAAAAAAACTAAATCATGTGGTGAAAATACTGTATATTTCCTCACAAAACACTGTAGATTGTTGCAAATTATTTTGTTTAGTTTCTAAAGTTTTGATCACCGATATAATTTTTTTTCCATCATGAAATATTTGTTCTATCATAACTTTAATTTTTATTACTTATCCAGTATTGGTTCATAATTATAATATTATTAAATATATTTGTTTTATAAATTCGCAGCAGTTAACAGGTCACCTCAGGTTTTATAAAGGATAGCTTCTGATGTGACACGTGGCTTTATAAAGGATAGCTTCTGATGGGACACATTAATAAAGTAAGTGTTCAGAAAGAGTGCCAAAAGCCACTGTCTCTAGCCAATCGATTCCTTTATTCTCGGTGGTATTAATTTCGACTTCATCATATCTTTAAAAATAAATTTTATAATTTTTTGTCTTTAAGGTTGATACAAAAGACTTAACCTCTAACAATTCAAATTCAAATATTTTATAGAGATGATGTATAAAAATCAATAACATATTATAAATTATTTCAAAATAATAATTCAATATGTTCGGGGTTCGAAAACAACTTTCAGGAGTTGTTGGAGTTGACCGAAGGTTGTCGCAACGTCACCTCTCTTTTATACACAAGGCACTCTTCTAAAGGATAGCTTCTGATGGGACACATTAATAAAGTAAGTGTTCAGAAAGAGTGCCAAAAGCCACTGTCTCTAGCCAATCGATACCTTTATTCTCAGTGAGTTAAAAAAGCAAACCTGTCCATCGTTGACCTATAAGATATTCAATCAAAATTCGGTCACATCTCCATAGGTGCTTAAGAAAATCTGTTCAGGACAGATCACAGCATTTTGGGGAAAGAATTATCCATGGCGTCATGGGTGGGTGGGTGTCTTTCTCTTACTGGGACGAGATGTAGGATTCTCTTTACTCATTGAAGACTATGAGTTTTGGAGCATGAAAATTGACCATGAAAGCTTTAAAAATCTAAGAAGCCCAAACTAACTTGAATATTAAACATGATATGCGAGTTAATTTGAGAAACTCATAAATTTGTGTGATGGTTATGAATTTTATATATATAAAAAATTATATAAATTATATTTTAACATTTTACCTATCAATTTAATTTTTTAAGTAAAATAATTCTTTAATAAGATATAAGAGCTTTATTGACCAAGCAATTATGATTTCAATTATATTTTTTTGAGTATGTATAAATTTTAAACACAAAAAGTTTTCAATTGAAACTTTCAGCATAAATCATTAAAAACTTATATCATTAGAAGGCCAAGTTATGATAGCCAAGAGTTACCATCTCTTTTTCTAATTTATTAATTTTTCTTTTACTTTTAATGGTTTCTATTAATCTAAGACTCCATTAGTCTAACATCTATTTTTAAAAGTGATTAAAAATTAAATATCATAAAAATTTAAATTCCTAAACCTTTTTCAATAACCTTAATTTATGTATACAAAAACTCAATTTAAAGATATGAATAGAGAACACACCTTAAATTAATAAAAGAAAAACAAAAACAAAAATTTTGACCTTAAATCAACCTCTTTGATCTCCCTCTCTCAATGTTAATGTAGGTTTTGATTGTTTTGACAAAAATAAAGTGCAAGTTACTTTTATTTTCTCTTTATTCTCTAAATTATAATGTAATTAATAATATATCCACTAGTACTTATAACTCCATTAATTAATAAACAGAATATAATAGAAAATCAGATTAATTATATTATATTATTTATTATTTTTTTAAAAATGTAAAATATCCAATTTTTCTTTAAAAAATCTGGTTATAACCATTTTAATTTTTTCAAAACATAATTTTAGTTTAAATTAACTTAGATTAACCTATTAATTTATACCAGAGTCTTATATTTGTTTATGAAATTATATAAGACAGGTTAACCTACTAAAAATAACTCAGGTTATAAATTAAATGGGATGTAATAAATTGCGCTATAATATTATTTTTGTTTACTAAATTGCTTAGGTCATCATTACATATCAATGCATGCACTGAAACCCAGAACACAATATTCCTTGATAACTAAAATTACCAGAGACCAGCAGCTCCTACTATCTATCGCTAACAGCACCTCTAGTTTCTACCACTCCTTTGGCTCCCTCTCTCTCTCTCTCTCTGATTGTCACTTTCTACTACTCCTTCGGCTTTCTCTCTCTTTGATTTTCCTAGAAAATCTGATTAATTATATTATTTTATTTATTATTATTATTTTAAAAAACCATATATATATATATATATATATATATATGTGAAATATCTGGTTATAACAATTTATGCAAGTCCTCGAACTTTCGAGACGCGAAGGGCGTCTCAATGTGAACATGAGGATAGAGATATGATTCCAGTGACTAGCAAAGAAGTAAACTCTTGATTTCCTTTTGCAGCCATGTGAGTACAACTGTACAAGTTTCGGTCCCACAAATCAGATGTCCTCATCTTTGACTATTTATGTAATTCTTCACTGCACAATTGGGTATATCAGTAAATGCCTCTCTGTGTTGTTTTCCTTGACAAAGAGTGTGTTTGATATTATTGTAGCTGTTGTGATTGTGATTTGAAAAAAGTTGTTTTATAAAAAGTACTTTTAGTTGAGGTTGGTTTGAAAAAATAGGTGTTTGGTTAAAACTGTGGTTGAAATTAAGGTTGAATAAAAAGTAGTTTAATGTGTTTGGTTAAGAATGCTTTTAAAATTGAGGTTATAAAATAATTTATATATATATATATATATGTATATATTGATGATTTTTAATTTAAATATTATGGATTTAACAATTGCTATTATATTATGAAATAAATCATACTTTATATAAAATATTTTTTATTATTCCATAAAATCATTTATAATTCCATTACGTACGAAATATATCCGACAAGAACTACAATTTTCATAATTTTTTAGTGTGTAATAAAATTAGATAAAATATTATTATGTATAAAATTCATTATAAACTAGTTTTTTTTTTTAAATGTAAAAAAAAAAAAAAAAAAAAGTTGTCCACGCAGTGCAAGAGAAGTGCATTGTTCACTATTTTTCAAGCGAACAGTGCAATCCTCTTGCACTGTTCACATAAATAGTGCACCACAATGCACTGTTCATGTTAATTGCACTGTTTGTTAAACAGTGCAATTAACGTGAACAGTGAAAAAATCAACGAATTCTTGCTTCTCAAATGCTGCGTTTCCAACGCAGAAAAAAGGTGGGTCCCAGTGAACAGTATCCCTTATTTTTCTTTAACTAAACGGCTGCAACTGCGTTTTCAATAAAACACAGCTGCAGCTGCAGCCGCAGAGCCAAACGGGCTCAAAATTCCTTGGCAGAATTGGAAATCCATATATAGCAACCCTTGCTCTCTCTCTCTCTCAATGTATTTCATAGCCTTCTCTGAAAGTTAGAGTCAAAACCATGATGAGTATCTTCATGAGACCTCTCTTTCGTAAACTTTTGTTTCTGATCCTTGCTGCCGGTGTTACTCTTGTGATTGCAACCGAGCAACCAAATTTCCGAGCAAGCAACATGTATTCTTCACAAGGTCGCCGTCCCGTTCCACCATCAGGACCTAATTGTAGCACTAACGTGCCTGGACGACACAAGTGCCCACCTCCTAAGTGATGCATGTTTCATGTATATTGCCCACGGTACGTTTTTTAAGGGGAAAAGAACATTTTTTTTCTTAATTTTTGATAATTCATTTCTTTCAAATCTTGTGATTTGTCGTTAAATCATGTTAAATGGCTATGTTTTTACCACATAGAAATATTCTCCCTTCCTTCTTGTACCTCTTATTAATATAGACTATATTTGAGTTTTGCTTTATAATTATTTTTTTTCTTTTAATTTCTGACGATCGTGTGGTCTCTCTGGATTTAGACTGACCATGTTCTTTCTCTTTAGTTTACATGCAAATTTCAGGGATGATCATGTTGATGATGGAAGTGGAAATAAAGAGTGTGGCAAGCAGAGTTGATATAATGAATCCTTTAATTTGTACGCAAATTAATGATCATTAATAAATATTTCTTTCCCTAATTGGTGTTGGTTTGTTGATTTTGGATGTTAACGATGCAAGTATCGTGCTGTTTAAAATTAATGAAGCTAAAATAGATTTTAACACACCAGCTTAATGATAGCACCATGAATAATCTTATTGAAACTTGTCCTCCTAATTTTTTAGTGGGGGTATTAATTTCAACTTCATCATATCTTTAAAAATAAATCTTCATGATTTTATGCCCTTAAGGTTGATACAAACGACTTGACCTCTAACAATTCAAATATTTTATCACGATCATGTATAAAAATCAATAACATATTATAAATTATTTCAAAATAACAATTCAATATGTTCTGGGTTCGAAAACAACTTTCCGGAGTTGCTGGAGTTGACCGAAGGTTGTCGCAACGTCACCTCTCTTTTATACACAAGACACTCTTCTACTCAAGCGAGAGAAGAAAATTAATAATAGTTAGGGTAAATTACAATTGGCTTGCCAAAGCTACGTTATTTTTAATGGGAAAAAAAGTTCTTCAACGAGTTACATAAGAACAAAATCTGGTTTGAATGAGCCCACCCACCAATCAATGGACCATAGGTCATGTAATTCTTCATGTTTTAACTCGGAAGCTTTTTGTATATAAAATTAATATCATAATATATAATGAGAGAGACATTAGAGAGAAAACACAGCTCGTACGAACTTAAAGAACACGCTGAAAAAGTTGAGGGGTAACACGAGGGTGCATGGGAGACAAAACTAGCATATAGTTGAAATAAAACACGATAAGTGGATCAAACAGGCAAGAAAGGGCTTGATAAATATGAAAACTAGGATTCAAAACTGGTGGCAAAAAAAAGTTTAAAAAATATAGAGGGCCAATGTCCAGAAAAGAAAAGGAGCAAATTTAAAATTAATAGAGCTAAAATAGATTTTATAAAGAAAACTTAAGAGGACAATTGGCCCCAAAACCAATAAAATTATATAGTTTCAGTCTATTAGAAAGATTAGAGTTCTGATTGCAGTGACTGGCAAAAAAAAAAAACCCTCTTTTTCACAAGATTTAAGTTATAGGCTGCCAAAAGAAGCAGGAGTGAATTAGTATACCCTGACTCCTGCACATAATTTTAAATTTTTAAATAATTTTTATGATGAATTATATATTTATATAAAGGTCTCTTTGTCTTTTCTGTCATGCTGAAATTTTTGAAAATTTTATTTTTTTTATTGCTTTAAATTAAAGAAATGGCATTTTATAAAAAAAAAATTAATATATTTTTAAGTATAAATTATTTTAAAAAATAACCATAATTACAGTACCGTAATTCTATCTGACAATGATGGGCTAATTAAGCCCCTGAAGCAGGAAAATTAATTCAATATTGTAAATGTTGATTAAGGGGATCATAAACAAGTATTCGTCTGAATTGAATAAATGATAGTTATCCATATATGTTGTTGATTCCAACTTTTAGGGAGTAATGGATTCAATTGGTGCTTTAAGAATGATATATGTGTATGGATTCAATGTTATCTATGAATTTATTTCAATGTTTCTTCGTTTTTATAATCTTTAAACTCTATAGAGAAGGATTATAGGTGTTAATTGTGCTCATCAAGATATATGTGTTGTCAAAACGCGTTAATTTATGCAAGTTGCTACAAGTTAGGCGAGGCAAGGCTGTAAAACTTTAAACTGTTTGGGAACACGGTGCAAATTACATTTCTAAAATATTTAATTTTTTTTGCTAAAATTTAATACGATTTGTATGTTTTGAATCGTTTTGATGTGCTGATATCAAAAATAATTTTTAAAAAATAAAAAAATATCATTGGCATGTATTTCAGCACAAAAAGTTATTTAAAAAACAATTATTACCACACTGTCAAACACGCTCTAATTAGCCTCAAGCGATGAATTTCAATGAAGTGATTGCAAGCAAGGTTGTTAAAATCGCGATTCAACTCGTAAAATCGTATGATTTTACGAGTCAATACATGCTTAACGTGTTGAATCGTCTTAAAAACTCAAAAATTGATAAAAATCAGATTAAAATCAAGTAAAATCGGATGAAATCGTAAAAAATCGCGATTTTGGTACCGATTTTACTATTTCAACAAAAAAACATACTGCACTGCAATATATGTTTTCTCCAGTCCAATAACGGCATGCTAATTGTCACTCATCCATGGTTTACCCCAAATTCATTATCTCTGAAGAGAAAATCTTTGAGATTGACGACTCACGGCTTCATCTCTTCAACAGCTCCAGGCGATCTCATCCATGGCAGCGATCTCGTTTTTTCCTCCAGGCCAAATGTTTTCTCTTCAGACTTCAGAGTTCGTTCTTCGACTCTTCATCAATAGCTCTTTGCCTCTCTCTCTTTATTTCCATCATCAACGACATCCTCTTTAGTCTTCCCTCTTCATCAATAGCAGTATCGATCTTTCCCCAGCATCAACAGTTTTCTCTTTAGACTTCAAAGTTCAGTCTTCAGCTCGTCGGCGTTCTCTTCAGTCTTCACCGTAAGAAGTTTTATTTAGAATGTGATATCCCCAATCCCCTATATTTTCTCGGTCCTCATTGCCCATGATTTGAAAAAAATTATTCCCTTTATAATGTTTTGCTTGATGGAATGATTAGTAATTTAGTATGATGATTTTGAAGTGATTGGGTAATGAATATGCAATAGAAAATTTGAAGTGATTTGCAGATTTGGTAATGAATTTTTGTTCAAAAATTTATGCTCTCTGCCTATTTTATGCTCTCAGAGTCTTGTTTGTTTTATTGATGGCAAATTCAGTAAAGGGAATATGTTCAATTGATCATAATATTTTGTTAATGGTGGAGACTGGAGAGAATAAAAAATAATCGAGATGTCAATTATTATTGAATCAAAGAAATAATTACTCCATTAATTCTCTTGATTAGCACTGATGAACTGTAAACTGTTGTTTGAATCAGAGAAATGGGGAGGAAAACAGAGAAAGATCTATTTGGTTAGTCAGTTAATTTTACCATTTTCTTGACATTTTCCATGAGAAATGGGGAGGAAAACAGAGAAAAAAAAAACAGAAATGCCGAGAGAATTAGGAGGAGCCGTCCAAGGTTGTCAAAAAATATAAATTTCTTTTGATTATATTTACATTAAAGAATCGTGGACTAATTATATATATTTTTGTACAATAGATAGGAACATGAACAAGGCATGATGTATAAAAACTTCGAATTGGAATGAGAATTCACGGTTGTTGATAAAAAAAAGTAAAAAACCTTCAGATAAAATATGAGCTTTTTATGGTAACATTCTAGCAAGTGAATGTAGATCTTTATCTGGTTCGGTTTGAATTGTTCATAAGAAACCAATATCCTTTAGAACAAGAAACATTTCAATGCTTAAATGAATAAATGTAAAAGCATAGAATAATGTATACAAAATAAAATAAAAATGAAGTTGCAAAGCACGTAAGCAAGAAGAACTAAACTGCTTCATAAAAGTAGTGGAAAATGATTTTCATAGAAAATGGATTTATGAAAGGCAAATTACTTTTTAATATTTGGTGATATTATAACATATAAATTGAAAAATATTTTTAAATATTTGATAATATCATAAAAAATAAGTTAGAAAATAATTTATTAAGTTAGATAATGTCATAAATATTTGGTGTATTTTAAGATACTTGAATTATATATGAATTTTTATTTGAAGGCTTGAAATATGTATGAAGTTTTATTTGAAACATGTTTTTTAATGTGCTTGAACTATGAATGAATTTTTTTTAATGTATTTCAAAATTTCTTATGATTTTACGATTCGTTTTTACGATCCGATTTTGTAAACAGCTTTCCGTTTCGTTCTAAAATCGCGATTTTAACAACCTTGATTGCAAGGTTTTATGATAAGTTTTTGGGAGATCGGTGCAAAGAAAAAGAAAAAGAAAAAGAATTACAGGGCGTTTCTTTTTGCAGCCATGCGAGTACGAGGTTCGGTCCCTCAAAATTAGATATCTGGATGTCTGACTATTTATGCAATTATAATATCATTGCACAATGGGGCTATATCAGTAAATGCCTCTCTTACAGAACACAATTCCTTGGCTGAACCCCATATAAACCCTTGCTATCAATATATTTCACATCCTTCTCTGAAACTTAAATCATAACCGTGATCAGTATCTTCAAGAGACCTCCTTTTCTTGTGTCAAAATCCACCATACTTTTGTTTCTTATCCTTGCTGCCGGTGTTACTCTTGTTATTGCAACCAAGCAACCAAATTTCCGAGCAAGCAGCATGTATTCTCCACAAAGTAACCGTCCCGTTCAGCCATCAGGACTGGATTCTGGAGTTGAACTGGGGTAAGTATAGAGTTATGAGTGGAGGTGACCGTTAACTCAAGTCAACACAATAATAAAAAATTTTATTATCATAGTTTTCAAACCCAATTTAAAGGCCGACTCGGGTAAAGCTTGGGTCACATGTGAGGAGAGTAAATCCGGGTTGATTTAAGATAAATATAAAATAAAAATAATAATTATTATAGTTTTAAAACTTGATTTGGGAGTGCAAGACCCAAATCATAGATTAAGAGGGTCGACCAGTGTTAATCTAAGTCAATGTAAAGATAAAAGTTGTTATTATCACCACCTCACCCCCGCCCCAACGACTACTAATATTATTATTACAACAACTGTTAAATAAACAAAAACTATAAACTTGATATGAAGAATAAAATTAAAAACTTGATACAAAGGGCAAAGAAAACAATAAGAAATTCAAAGAAAAATGACCAAATTAAAATTATTATTTTTATTATCATTATTGAAAAAACAGAAACCATAAACTTGAATTGAATGGTAAAATTGAAAGGCATAAACTTTGACAAGAGAGCAAAGAAAAAAAAAATAGGACCAAATCAAGAAAAATTATATATACAAATTAAAATTGAAAACAAATAAAATTTTAATAGAAAAAAAATAAAAAGAAAATCAAAACTAAAAGGATAATCCATAACACCAATAACAATGCAGATCATAGTTCGTTTTTCCAAGAAGGTGAGAGAACTGAAGAGAAAAAAAGGTCACCAATAAACATAAGATGACATGCCTAAGAAGAAAGAGGAGACATCAAAGAGTAAAATGAAATGAGTGTGACATCTTTTTAACCTTTAGAAGGTGTCAAACATGTTGTCTAAAGAGTGTGACATCTCTCTCGCACTGGTGTGAGCACAGCACATATCAATATCGTTTTCAATTAAAATATAAATTAAATAGTAATTTAAATTTGTCGCACCCGGACATCGCGGCGACCAATTAAAAATTATTCATTGAATCTTTAAAAAGAACGGATTTATGGTATCCTGTTCTTTAATGGGGAATGTTTTTGTTTAAGGAGTTGCCACCTAGTATTATGGTCACTAGAAACCCTAACTGGTCAACAGAGATTCTATGATTCGGGACTGGTTACATAAAATAAAAGATATTATCACCCCTTAAACGTCCTGCCTGAAGCAGGCTGCATTGCTAATTTCGTCTTAAATTACTAAATGTTTATTAGTTTACATTATGATAGTTTGTTTATAATATTTCTGACTCTGGTGCCAGTGAATATTCAACTATGGATACTTTCAACTCTGGTGTTGGTAAATATCACGTAGCTATAAAATAAATTAGATTAATATTTTTTATTCCCGACTCTAGCGCCAGTGAATAAATAAATAAAAATAAATTTATTTTTACACATGCAAATATTTTTTTATTTTTCTAGCTAAATAAAATAAAATACAACGAATAAAAATAATATAAATTTAAACCAGTATTTTTATTCTTGACTCTGGCGTCAGTGAATAAACCAATAAATTTACATTATTTTTATTCGTGCATATATATTTTTTATTTTTTCTACCCTTTTTATTTTTCTGTTTTTTATTTTTTTATATTTTGGGCTGGGTTGGGCCAGCCAGCCCAGCATATATTTTATTTTTTGGGCTGGCCCAAACCAGTGGCCTGGCTGGGCTAGGCAACACGCGTGCGCTGAGGCACGCGTGTTGCCACACTGTGCAAGTGAATTAAATTTCACTTGCAGTGTAAAATGCCAATTGATTGTAACAATAGAAGAAGAATAAGCCGCTTGCCTGGTCTATTGGAGGGCGAAGCTCCTCTCTTGCTTTCGAATTCCCTTGCTCTGGACGAAGACTATGATGGTAAGGGTCCTGGTGCTGCGGGTTGGTTGGATCCAAGCTTTCTCTGGTTCTCGCCCGTGCTGCCTTTCTCCTCTGCTCTCTGTTTCTCTTCTCCCTGTGTTTTCGTTCTTCTCTATGTCCCCTGCGTTTTCGGTGTCTTCCCCCTGTTTTTGTCTGTGTCCTGGCTCCCCCCCGTGGATCTTGCTTACGTTTTTTTTATTGTTCCTCAGTCCTCGTGATGAAGAACAGAGGACGGTGCTGGCTTCTCCTTTTAAATTTGGGTCTGGTTTTTTTCTTCTCTGGCTTTCGTCCCCTGGATTTAGCTTGAGTTCTCTTTTGGTTTTTCCTCCAACATTCCCCTGGTTCTCCTCTGCCCCCCTGGGTTTTTTGGCTCTGTTTTGCTCTGCTTTCTTTCTGTTATTGGCTCTGTTTTTTGGGTTGATTTCTTCCTGTCCTGGTTCTCCTCTGCCCCCCTGGTTTTTTTTTTCTCGGTTTCTGCTCTGCTCTGCCTTTTATAGAGCCAGAGATCTTCGAAAACCGTCTCCTCCACGACCGGGATCGTGGCAGAAGACATGGTCACGATTTGGATCGGATGCACTGTGATTTTCCTGTTGAGTCGGCTGCCCTGGCGAAATGGAAGGGATGACGAACAGTATTGCAAACGGCACCGTTTAACAATTTTCAATTTGGTCCCTAAACATTTTAAATTCAACAATTTGGATCTCAATCAGTAAAAATCAATTTCTAATTATGCCCTTGGATTAATTTCAATTGAACCCTCAGTTATATTGCCATTTACACAACAGTCCTGGGTTTTTGGACTATTCAATTTGGTCTTTGGACTTTAATTTTCTAGAAATTTTTCTTTGAATAAGCTCCAAACTTAAATATTTCTTCAATTAAACCCCTGATTCTTTTAATTAATTAAATTAAAATTTAATTAAATCCTCAAACTCATCAATTCTTCAATTAAACTCTTGATTTCATTAATTAAAATAATTTAAATTTTAATTAAATCAATTCTCCAATTAAGCCCTTGATTTAATTAATTAAACTAGTCAAGAATTTAATTAAATCTTTAAACTTCCAATCATGCTCTTAACCCAAATTTTAATTCATTCTTTATTTATTTTATTTTTACTTGTTTTTAATCATTCATTTTTAAAAATAAAATAAAAATAATTAAAATAAAGTAAAAGATAAAACATTAGGTTATGACAACACTATTACCCCTAAGGAAATAAACAATTAGCCAAAAAAACCCAAGAAGACTATATAATACCTGTGATTCCCTGAATTGTTTTTTTTTTTTTTGCTCTGGGGGCTTTTGTGCGATTTAACTATGCACATCAACAGAAAAGGATTAAAACACCTTATTTTATTTTTTATTTGAAAATATTTTTGTTATTTTACTGTTTATAAAATTATGAAATAGATAAAAAAAATATTCTTAAACAAACCTATAATGAATAATGCATCATTTGGAAAGAAAAAAAAAATTTTGATTCAAAAGCAAACAATTTTTTTTTTTTTAAGAAAGCCATTGATGTCATTTCACTATTATAATGAATAGTAAAATATATCTACGATCACAATGATTTTGCCTTCGTGTATAATCTTTCTTTTTTATCGTTTTAAAAATAGACCTATTTTATCAAAACAACAAAGCGCAGCAACATGATTCCTTAAGTTTTCACATTCAAAGTTCAAACACCTTGCACATATGCTCTACCCTTAGGCCTTTCATGTGAGCAAAATCCTTCATTTCAATTATATATCCAAAATATAAAATAAATAGCAAAACATCCAGAAGGATGGTACACTTTCATTAATTATCAAATATCATATCATATAAGCATAACATTAGAAGAACATTTGCACTCATCACAACCCTTCTTAATTGACGTAGTAAAAATTAGCATAACAAAGATAACAAATACAAGTAAAATAGAATTTTATTGAAAAAAATCATCACATAAAAATTCTAATTCAAAATTTTATTAAAGAATATTTTTCTCTTCAAATGGTCTACTAAAATATAAACTAAACAACTATAGTTATACCACTTCTAGGTCATCATTGAAAAGAAGAAAGTCCTAATAAATAATTATACAGTTATTATAGAGATTTCTAAACTAAATAGAAAAAAAATATTATAAAACATAATATATAATTTTATAAACTAAATAAAAATAACCAAGAAAAAATAATTTTCCTTAAAACCTCCTACATCAGCGTCATCAAGTTGAAAAAGCTCACTCTCCAGTTTAAATTACTGTTGTCTAGATCTGTTGGATGCCTAATAAAAAAATACAATTTAATTTATTTTGGTGAGCTCTTTTGCTGTTTTCTTTGCACTCAACCTTTAACTTATCAATAAGAACATTATTGATGACATCATCAATCCCAATAGAACATCAATCCACATCTATCTCATTATAAATGGGATCACCAAAATCTTCATTATTGGTCCAATTCCAAATATCAAAATAGAGACCAAAAGCAACAACCAGAGATCAAAATCCATTATAAGAAATCCCATGATTTGAACCTATCAGTGTAGTATACCTCTGCTCTCGCCTCTCAAATAGTTTTCAAAGCTGAACATGGATCCGTGATTACTCTCCACATGATCCCTCAGGTTCATCACTTCCACCAATTGATGGGTTAATTTTAAAATCTATATCTGCATAACTTTTATCACCAGTTCTTGAATGCCTTTCCCTAGAGGAAACCTCCTCATCCCTACAACACAAGCACTTCTTGTTTTGCATCATCTTCCAGCCATGATTATTTCAACACACAACACAAACCACTACAAATCATTGGATTTTAATACCAACATGGACAAAAACACACAAGAAAAACAGCAAACACAAGCGACATAGAATGCTACCAAATAAGATCACCACGCAAAAACCCTAATTCAAAATTTTAATACTGTATATTTTCTCTTTGAGTGATATGCTGAAATACAAGCTAAACAACTATATTTATACTAGTTCTAGGTCTACCTTAAAGAGGAAAAAAGATCCTCATAAATAATTATGAAGTTATTATACAAAATTCAGCCATGATTATTTCAACACACAACGTAAACCGCACCGCTAGGAATCGTTGGACTTTAATACCAACCAATGACAAAAATGACAAAAAAAAAAAGGCAAACACAATCAACACAAAATTCTACCAAATAAGATCACCACACAAAAATCCTAATTCAAAATTTTAATACTAAATATTTTCTCTGAGTAGTTTGCTGAGATACAAATTAAACAACCATATCTACACCAAACCTTGGTCTACCTTAAAGACAAAAAAAAAACTAATAAATAATTATAAAGTTATTATAATTATAAAGATTCCTATACTTCAATTAAATAAAACAAAATTATTAAACATGATATTTAATTTCCTAAACTAAATAGAAAAAAAAATTATTAAAGAAAAATAATTTTCCTTATAACCTCCTAGATCACTATGAATATGCTCTTATGCTCCTGCAGTTGTAGGCATTGCACAACAAGAAACTACAAATTTTCAACCACAACATTCCCTGAAATAGGTACATCAGTCATTCATTACTTATAATTCTCGTAATAACAGCATCAACATACCATCAATCTAAGTCATCACCATCCTCATCAGTTTCACTCCATTTATCTTCAAAATCAAAATCAAACTCTTTGTCCTCAAAACCATTTGGAGGAGATTCTAGATTAAGTTGTTCTATCAACTTGTCATCCGGGATCCCTGCCAGCTTCCTATTTATAATTGCTTCGAAAATCAATGGTAGTGACTCATCTTCACCTTCGTAGTACTTCTCCACCAGCTTTTTTATCTCTGCAACCCATATAATCTCACACTTCAGTTTTTGACAACATGACTTTCAATCCACAAACCCAAAACAAATGGCCATGCATTCCATTCTCAAAAGGTCACAAATTTGCAACATTGAACACACAAAAGAGTCATTCTTTTTCAAAATCATCGATGAAAATAGAACTGAAAATGCAAAAACACAAGATTACAAAGCTAACAAAATTCAGCCTAAAAGTCTAATCTTTATATTTTTGAAACTAAAACAAGGAGATATTTTCAAGCACATACAATTACAGTCCAAATTTTTTTTTCCTTCTCCAGCACTTTTCCACAAAAAGCAAAACCCATTTTCAATTTTACCCTACCTTGAGTGCTGAGCTCATCAGCATCTTCAATGGAGCCATTCGACTTCTGGGTCTGGGTAAATCTTGCTTCACAGGATGAGTCAGACTCGGAAGAGTAGAACCTGCTGAGTCTAGAACGAGCGGGGACAGTGAGTTGAGCAAGTGATGGGCTAGGGTTAGGGTTTAATCTGGGAGGAGATAGAAGGAGCTTTCGAGTGCAGACAGAGAGATTTGTCAGCAGAGCTCTCTTCATGGTGGGTATTTTGGAGCCAAAATAAATCAGGGCTTTCAGGCTAATTTAGGGGTTTTTGAAAATATATGACTCTAGCATTGTAGGTCTTAAAACTTTGGGTCTTATGCTTCACAAAGCTACGTGAGAACTAGATATGAAAGCCCAATAGTTATAATAGCCCGGCCTCACACAAATAACATTATATCTTTTTTCTTCTCTCTCTGTTTTTTTTTTAATTTAATTTTTTCATTGCATTTTTCAACCGAGTAGGGGCATGTATCAAAACTTTATTTAATCTTTCTTTTTAACTAATGGTGAAAGTATTATCTGGTCTTAAATAAATGATCAATACTTTGAAAATTGCGTTTATAAAGAATATTTTGATATAAAATTAAAAAGAGAAATATAGGGCAAATAAAGTGTTGCAGTTCATCAATCAAGAAGGGATAATGCAGAATAGGATGGCTAATATTGGAAGAAGCTTCTTAGAGTTCGCTGGAGTTGGAAGCTTGCTTAACAGGTGAATAAGTGTATGTTTGTTTTTGTGCCTCAAATGGTGTTTTTTAAAGTTTTGAGTTTTTTTTTTTTGAAATTAATTTTTATATATTTTTTAACTGTTTTGATATATTCTGTTGCTAAAAATAAATTTTTAAAAATAAAAAAATATATTATTTTAATGTATTTCTAAATAAAAAATACTTTTAAAAATAAATACTAAATTTATAAAAATAAATTAAATAAATTCCACGAGTTAGCTGAAATTGTTAGTTGGTGGGAAATTACTTGTATATAAATAACATAATGTGCATTGAGTAAGATTAACGTAACTTTTAATCTTTATTTCTTCTTCTCTATTCTTTGCTTCTCTCAAAATTAAATACCACCAAAATTATTGTTGATTCTTTTGATAATATAAATTTATTTTTATTAGAGAATTACAAGAGTTGTAAACTATTATAATATAAACGGGCAAATTTACCAACAAAACTTGTGTGTCAATGATTTTATCAATCAATCTATTGGTGATATTGAACTATAACTAAAACGGCTCAGTCTTTTACTGTGGACTGCACAGTGCAGTCCACAGTAAAAGCTGAGCTGTTTTTCTTTTTCATTTTTTTTTTACTTTTTGCCTTTTGCTTCTTCTTTTTTTAAGTTTTTTTTTCTTCATTTTTTCTGTGTTTTTTTTTAAAAAACTGAGTTGTCTTTTTTTTTTTTTTTTTTTTTTAACTCTTTGCTTTTAAAAAAAAAAAATCTTCATTTTTTCTTTGTTTTTTTTAATGGATATTTTTTAAAAAAAACAATTAATGTTAAATTTTTTCGTATCTCGAACTTTTATAACACGTATTCCGGATAACGAGTTAACCCATATTTTTTTTTGTTTTTTTAACTATTTTTTTTGTTTAATTTATTTTGTTAAATTAATTCTGGGTTAACCTGTCAATTTTTTTTTCTATGCAGTTATCAAACTTTCATGACACGAATTTTTTTAAAAAATATTTTTTTTCTTTTTAATTAATTTTTTTTGTTTAGTTTAGTTTGTTAATGTTCATTTTTTTATTTAGTTACCAGACATTCATGACACGAATCCCGAGTTTAACAGGTTAACTTAGTTTGACGAGTTAACCTGAAATTTTTTTTTAAATTTTTTTTTTTTGTTTAGTTTAGTTTGTTAATGTTAAATTTCTTTCTATTTAGTATTTTTTTATTCTTAGAGGTTTTTTTTCTTTTATTTTTTCTTTATAATTAATTTAGTTTATTAATATTAAATTTTTTTCTAAGTAGTTTTCGGCTGATGCCTTTAGTTTTTTTTTTTATGTCTTTGACTGTGGATTGCACAGTGCAGTCCACAGTGAAAAGACTGATGCCTTTTGTTTTTTTTTAATTAATTTTTTTTGTTTAATTTAAATTGTTAATGTTAAAATTTTTTTATTTAGTTATCAAACTTTCATTACACGGATTCCGGGTTTGACAGGTTAACCTGGTTTGACGAGTTAGCCCAGTTAATTCTGGGTTAACCCTTTAATTTTTTTTTTTAATTATCAAACTTTCATGATGCAAATTTAAGGTATGACGGTTTAACCTGGTTTGAAGGGTTAACCCAATTAATTCATATTTTTTTTTCTTTTTTCTCATTAGTTTTTTTCTTCCTGTTGGTTTATTTTTTTAACTAATCTATTTAATTATCATACTTTTATGACACGACCTTGCAGCCAGACCCACGTCCAATGCTATTGGATCTGATATTATGGTCCAGACACTTTTATGCTAAGGGTTAACCCAGGTTTAATGTTATTATTAATATTATAAACATTACTCTTGGATTAGGCGATGCAACCAAAACTGAGACTTTTGAGTATAACTTTACAAAAAACCCTAACACTTTTAAATCTTGACTATTTTTTAAATGCAAAAAATAATTGACCCGCGGCATGGCGCGGGGCATGTAACTAGTATGATCTATTATCGGTAGTTAGTCCAGGCCAACAGAAAAATAATCAACACCTATTTTTTTATGTAAATATTCTATTGGTGTTTCTATCAATATTTAAATCACCAACTAAATCCTTGATAAACACTCACAAATAACATGTTTATGTGTGTGTGGAAGCATAGCTTAAATGCCAAAAAAATATTTCATTGGTGATAATAAATTTTTTGGTTGTGCAAATAAAATTTCTTGTACTATCTACTTGATTTTGAAATAGTAAATCTTTTCCTTGATTGAGGCATAAGTTATGGATTAGATTAGATTAGATTATTTATCTACGTTACGATTGTAAATCAAATCTAATTTTTTAAAAAATTATATGCATTATTAACATGTTTTCACTAAGAAAAAAAATAAATTGTATATGAGCTGATTTAATATAACTCAATCGACTTAACAAGTCTAAAGACAACTGGAGAAAAACATAACTTGACTAGAAATAATTTCAAGATATATTTAAAAAAAAACATATTGAGAAGACAACATATTGAATCAATCTAGAAATAATCAATCTAATGTCGAAGAATTAAATTGGAAAAAAGATTATAAAATGATAAATAAATAAAAACATGAGTCAATTCAGATTAACTTAGTAAACTTGGATAATGAAATTGGAATAACCCAATAAAAAACAAATCAAAATAACTTATAAAGTCTATTTCATAACCAACCCAATGATGAAAATTTTTAAAAAAAATTAAGAAAATAACAAAAAAAAAAAAAAAACCTGAGTCAACCAGGGTTAACACACCAAACCCTTGACTTAAAATCATGAAAATTAAAACAAATTATAAAGCTTAATTCTCAATTAACCCAGATATTGAATGATAAAATTGAAAAAATTAAATACAAAAAAGAAACTAATAAAAACTTGAGTTAACTAGGTTAACCCATAAAACATTCGATCTAAGATATAAATCTGGAATAACTTTATAAAAACTATATCAAAATAAATTATAAAGCTTAATTTCTAGTTAATTTAATATTAAAAAATAAAATAAAATAAAATAAATAAATTTAAAAACATATTATTATAATAAATAATATTTTGTGATTACCTAGTTACAATATTTTTCCCGTCTCAATCAGTTTTTGTTAACGAGGAACATCATTAATTAAGTGAAGCAATTTTGTATTTGCATGTGCAGGTATTAAAACTTATTTATCAACTATTTAATCACATGTCATCGCAGGTTAATTAAAAGAAATAAAAAATATTGAAACTACATCTTTGGCATTGTGATTTTCTTACCATTATATAATTATTATAATAAATTTTTAATTAATTTGTTTAAGATACCTTGGAGACTCTCAATTATATTACGTACATTTTAGTTCTGAAGGAAAATGAATTAAACTATATATTTTTAAAATAAAATTAATAATATTCATATAATCGGCTAATAAAGGGTTGTTGAGTGGTTTATAACCTACGTACGTGTCCAAGTTTTAAACTCTCATCATGGATATAGAAAAAACATATGATTATTATATAATTGTTTTATTAATTATAGATTAACTTATATTAATTATTAACAAGGAACGATTTGTCTGTGAAGATATATTGTTATATACTCCATTTTATTTTTTCATTTTGGCCAAATTTAGTGGGTGTTTTTTTACGCGGTAGCTTTTACTTTAAAAGCTAACCATGTAAACATAACGTTTGATAACAACAAATTTAACTACTTTTCAAGTGGAACCATGTGTATTATTACTTGAAACGGTCTCATGTCTGCAAGAAGGTGAATATAATTCACCTGGGCACTGTTCACTCCAGGTGAACAATATCCATGTGAATTAGGCACTGTTCACTTAGAGTAAAATGCACTGTTCACTTTTTTTTTTTTAAATGGGTGTTAATTTTTTTAACAATTTTTTTTATTAAAAAAAACACTAGTTTAGAGTGAATTAAATTCACTCGTAATGTGATGTGAACAATATTTTTTTTCTTGAAAAACTAGGATAGAGTGAATTAAATTCACTCGCACTGTAATATTAATTTTATACTTGATAATATTTTATCTACACTCAAAAAATTATGAAAACTGTAGTTCTTATCGGATGAATTTTATATGTAATGGAATTATAAATAGTTTAATGGAATAATAAAAAATATTTTATATAAAGTAGTTTTTATTTCATGATGTAATAGGAGTAATTAATTCTACAATATTTAAATTTAAAACCATAAATATTAATATATATTATTTTAAATTATTTTATAACCTCAATTTCAAAAACATTTTTAACCAAACACATTAAACTATTTTTTCTTTAACTTCAATTTCAACCACAGTTTTAACCAAACACTTATTTTTTCAAATCAATCTCAATTAAAAGTACTTTTTATAAAATAATTTTTTTCAAATCACAACTATAATAACTACCGCAATAATAAACATGTGCTCGAGAAATAAGGGATATATAGATTCTTGAGAAGAGATAAGGGATTATAGATTCTTGAGAAGAGAGGAGTCGTGATGATCTTCCCTGGACCACCCGGATCCCACGGGTGAATAGATAGTTAGATTTATAATGGATCTCACCTAAATCACCTCATTTATTCTCCTGGGGAGAAGTTTGGTTTCCAAACCTGGTTTGAATAGGAAAAGTATGCTATGCTAATGTGCTGAAGCCAAGGAGAAACAAAATAATAAGGAAAATTATAGTGATAGAAAATATAAAATTGGTGAGCTTTTATTATTATTATTATTATTGTTGTTGTTGATCTAAAAGCTTATTGTTTTTCTCTACTTTTTTATTTAATTTACTGCTAACTAGAATTTATCATGCACCACTAAAGATAATTTAATTACTCAATTATTTACATGCACAACATTAACTAGAATGTCACGTAAAAAGTCTATTTTGAATATTTGCACGAGAGGGAGTGTTGAAATAATTTAATTAAATAGGAAGGGTGGAAATGGTCATCCTAATAAAAGAGAGAAAATAAATAAATGAAATAATCTACATAGACAACTTTTTCCACAATTATGAATTCAATAGGAAAAAAATTGAAGCCATACAGGAAAAAATGAACGAAAACTAATATAAGAAAAAAAAAACTAAGTAACGTAGGTTTAGTTCTAATTAAAGTAAAAGAAATTAATTAAACAATATATTTTTCAATAAAATTAATAATCTTATAATCAGCTAATATACAGTAACGGGGAGCTCCCCCCTTTCCGCTTCACTTTTTTATCTTAAAAGTGCTGGTTTTAAGAATGAATGATTACCCTTAGTGTCCAATCTGAGAACGAATAACTAATGCGTTTCACTTATTAAACAAGGTTTTATGATCGATCTGCGATCCCTGGATGCCAAAAGCATCCTTGGGGTGATCTCATAGGGTTGTTTAGGGGTTAATAACCTCATAAATATAGAAAAAAACATATGATTATTATATAAATTTTTTTATTATTAATTATCATTGAATTATATTAATTAATGACAAGGAATAATAATAAAATAATAATGAGAGTTATAATGAAGAAAAATATATAGTTGGTGAGGTTTTATTAATTATTAGATCTAAAAAGTAATTATTTTTCTCTTCTATATATGCTAGAATCTTTATTAATTTATTGCTGACTAGAATTTATCGTGGACCCACTCAAGATGATTATTTATTCAATTATTTACACGCACAACATTAAGTATAGGATGTCACGTAAGAATTCTATTTTGAATAATATTTATTAAAATAGGAAGGTCAGAAATGAGCGTCCCACTAGAGGGAAAAAAATGAATGAAATAATCTACGTAGACAACTTTTTCCACAATAATTAACTCAATAGGAAAAAAATTGAAGCCAAAAAGAGAAAAAAAAAAATAAATGAAATAATCTATGTAGACAACATTTTCCACAAATACAAACTCAATAGGAAAAAACTTGAAGCCAAACGAAAACATATTCTAGAATGTGATTATAATTGTATTTTAAAGTAATTTTTTATTTAGAAATATATTAAAATAATATTTTTTTATTTTAAAAAAATTATTTTTGATATTATTATATCAAAATAATCTAAAATCAAGAAAAATATTAATTTTAAATTTTTTTAAAATATAAAAATAAACATGCCATAAATAAGAAAAGCTATTGAACAAGAAATCAGCAGAAGGCTTGGCATATAAATATAATCACAAAGTGAGAAATGTTTCCCCACAAATAAACTCATCATCCTTGCTTCTGTTGCATCCTCTCCAAATTAACTTAAACTATTCTTGAACAATGAATTACGTAAGTCGCTTCGATGAATTGCTGGATTTGAACGCCTTGCATAATTGGCCCATCAAGAAACAACTAGCAGCTGAGGATGTCAACAGCGGACGACTCATCTTGTCTGTTCATGATGTTGAGAGCTACATCATGCCAAGACTGCCGGCCGATAAGAGTGACAGACTAAGCAGGCACTGTGGAAGGACTGCCATTGATGTGTATGATGTTGAGAAGGAACATAGGTATAACATGGAGCTTGTAAGAAAGAAAAACGGGCGATACAGACTGGAGGACTGGGATCAGGTTGCTTTGCCGAGAGATATTCAAGCCGGTGAGGGGATCGGAATGTCTTGGGTGAACGGAATGTTGTGCTTCAGACTACTTTCCGATCAGTAAGGTAAGCTAACCAACTCCTGATGAAATAACGTCGATCTTACGGGATTGTGTCATGTGAATTTTTTTATTTGTTGTTTCCAATTTCCAACATTATGATTTCCTATAGAAAGCAAAGCAGCTTTCTGATGATCAGCAATAACATCATCATATAATTTCTTTGATTATACTTCTAGATGTAAGAAATATGAAACTAGAAGAAGCCTATTTAAATATTTAATTACATTAGAGGGCAGCCATTGTTAATTCCCTTTGGTCGATCTCTAATTAATATTTTTCAAACATCTTCATGCTGTTATTCTCTTTTCGTTTCTGAAGCAGAGTTGTGTGACATTGACGAAGATTCTGATATTCACTCTTATTATCGGAGTATAAATTCTTAATTTGAAAACCAAATTGTTTTTAAACAAATCCTTTTAACTAAATGAATATGAATCGAATATCATTTTTATGATGATTAATAAATAGCCAGTACTTTGTGAAACAATCCACAAATAAAGCATAGTATTGAAAACCATTAATAGAATTTGATGTTGCTGGCCCCATATATATGTATAGATATACTCTAGAGGATGAGTGCTTATAAGAGATGTTTTTAAAAAAGACAATTGATGACTTTTATTGCATTGACAAGCTGAACAAATAGGCGATAAAGATTATCTAGAACGTAATACATGAAGAGAGAAATGATTAATTATAAAGCAATAGATTTTGTTGGAGGGGTGACTAAGACGCGTGTGCCAAAGGTCAGTAAAGGTTCTTTCACTGATAAGTGCAATGTTGGAGGTTTCTTGATTTGTGATAGCTGTGGTAGTGGATATACACCATCCTGACAGTCACCGCGAAGAATTGTTGTCCCTGTGTTCCGATCCCTCACAAGAAAATAAAAGGGATGAAATTCAATGTAAACATTGTTGGAACGAGTAAAGTGATGAACATAAACTAAATTCTTATAAATATTGGGAACACACAGAGTGTTATGCAGAAGAAAGGATTTTGACTGTGAATTCAATGGCATAGATCCGACATGCGTTACTTGCAAACCTGAGCCATCACCAATGACTGCTTCATTTGTTCCATTATACTGAGAGTGGATTAAAAGGTTTGTAAGATCAGAAGTGATGTGATGAGAGGCTGCGAAATCCATAAGCCACTTTTTGTCCTATGTTCCATTCGTAGCTGCACAATTTGTATATTTTGGTTTGGGTACCTTGCGACATGTCTTAGCTGAGTGCCCTTCAGTGTCGCATAGCTGACAAATTAGTGGAGGCTGATTGGATTTGTTTCAAGGAACATATCGTCGTTGGTTGAATTTATAATGACCAACATGTGAGTTTGGAGATCTTGCTGGTTTGAAGTAGCGAATACGTTGAGCAGCATTGATTGTGGCAATCATTATGGAGTTTGAAGCATCAATGTATTTTAGGTAGTTTTCATGACTGATTAATACATTATGAAGTTCGTCAAATATAAGGGATGTCTCTTTGGTTCTTATTATGGTTGTTATATCATGAAATTCAGCTCATATCTCATTGAGTATGTATAGAGTGAAGTCATCTATATAGATGGGAGTATCAATGACAATGAATTCATCAACTAGTCTTTTGATATTGTTGAGATAGTCCGAAACTGGCTGGATTCCTCATTGTATAAGTGGCAATTCTTCCTTGAGTTGCATGACACGGGTCCATGATTGATTTGCAAACAATTGTTGTATTTTTAACAATGCATCGCGAGCAGTAAAGGAAGTAGCAATTAGTGGCAGAATTGGTTCAGAAACCGATGCAAGGATTGCATGAAGGAGCAAGTTATCTTGCTGAAACCAACGCCAGAATCCAGGATTTGTAATACCTGTAGAGGACGATTCAATAGTTGGATCATGTAATGTTTGTTGTCGCACGTGTGCGGCGGCGCGGCGATCGTCCACCCTCAAGGAAAAATCGGAAATATTTATTCCTTAAAAATAGGGAGAGACAAGGAATACATGTGAAAATATGGACTAGGAGTCGCCACCTAGTATTCTGGTTACTAGGAACCCTAACTGGTCTCAGAGATGGGGTACGGAGACTGGTTGCGTAAAGGGAAGGTATTAGCACCCCAACTACGCCCTACCTAAGGTAAGCTGCATTGTTTTGTCTGATAAAATCTA
Organism: Populus davidiana; assembly: GCA_030145905.1. Classification (NCBI taxonomy): domain Eukaryota; kingdom Viridiplantae; phylum Streptophyta; class Magnoliopsida; order Malpighiales; family Salicaceae; genus Populus; species Populus davidiana. Next base: position 3,189,411 of record CM057800.1, on the reverse strand, counting down.
AGATCGTGTTGTGGTTTCTTATTGTTCGGAATACGCATTACATGTAATGTCATACCCCAGGTTCTATTGTCCAAAAAAGAAAAAAAAGAATTAAATATCCGGAATATGCATTGCGTGTAATATCATACCCTGGATACTAAGAGACAAATAAAATAAAATTTTTGTTGTTTTGTTGAAATTTTGGTCAATATTCTCTTGACTTTAATAAACCGGTTATTAAAGCCAAAATGCATGCTAAAACATTGTTTTTTTAGTGTATGAAAAATACAATATGAGTTTTTAGCTTTGAGACACTTGGCCGTATGCACAAAAACATTTTTTTTCAATTTTTTTGTATTTTTGGAAGTTTGTGACGAAAACCGGGTATTTTAATATCAGATTTTTGTATTTTTAACAACATAAAATACCACCCAATATTAATCAAAATGACATAAAAACTACGCGGAAAAATTATAAAATGCTTAAACAAATATTTTTTATTTTTTTTTGAAATGGGTCGGGCCGAACCTGGCCCAAATGCATGGGCTGGTACTGTGCACATAGTAAATGGGGTTACTGTACACACAGTAATAAGAGAATTAATTAGCAAGTACTGCGCATGTGCACACAGTAACCGGGTTAATTAATTAGCCAGTTATTGTGCACAGCACAGTAACTAGCTAATTAATCTTCATCTGCTGCAGAACGTAAACATTCTGAATGCAGATGAAGCTGAAGCAAAAAAAATGACGGGAAAGGTAGAAAGTTTACCTGTAGCGGTGGTGATGCTGACAGCAGCTGATGCGGCAGGGGTGGTGGTGGCGGCGCTGGCGGTTCGCGGTGGCCGACGGTGCTGTTTTCTTCTCTCTCTCTCCTCTGTTTTACTCTTGTCTGCTTCTTCTTCTTCTGTGTTCTTTTTTTTCTTCTATTTAGCTCTCTCTCTTCTGTTTTCCTCTCTTTGTCTCTCCCTTCTCTTCTCTTCCCTCTCTCTCGGGGTCCTTTTTTTTTTCTCTCGGCCACCCCCCTGTATTTATAGGAAAACAGGGGAGGTCGACGTGGTGGGGCGGCCACTGTTGGTCGCCCCTCCACTATCCTTTAGAAGTATGCAAATGGCTGAATTGTGGGCGTCTTATTGCGCCAAAGCCGGGAAAGAAATTAGGCGAAAAGTGGGGAAGAAAATCTTCTTCTTCCCCTGCCTCGCGCGTCCAGGGGAAGAAGAAGACAAACAGTGTTGTCAATACGGCACTGTTTCAGGCTTTTTTTTTTGTATTTATTATTTTTTTTGTGGGGATCCAAAAATGGGTTACAACATTTGTGATGGACAAACAATGGTTCCATCAATGTATCCTTGTAGGTTATAACCTATGACCAAGGACATTAATTGAGCACATAAGGAAGGAAAATTTGAGGGTGTTAGTTTCAAGGGGAGTTGAGAACTAGCATTGAAGGCAATGAGATGAGTATAACCATTGCCATGAATCTCAGGATTTATGGTGAAATTATCTGTAATTGAGGCCATATCCGGAAGTCTCGTTGGAGAAAGAGTTCCATATAGAATTTTATTAAACATAATATCTTTATTATCATGAACTCTTTTATAACTAAAGTACAGGTTGCATTTAACACAAATACAAAGACTGGAAGATTTGTTTCAACTGCAAGTGTGTCAACTGAGACTCCGCAAAGGATGAGATATGCAATGAGCTGGTTTATCTGCAAAGGATGCCTATCCTTTGGGCTGTAGATAATCCTTAACATCCTATTACTGGGTCGATATCTATGGTGTTAATAAAGATAAAGGGTTGCCCTTCGACACTAGTGGTAATTTGTCTAACAAGCCTTCAATTTGAATCAGCAACTAGGAGTCCATAATATGCATTAACTATGTAGAGCAATCTTGTGATACTATTGTATTCCAGACCAAAAGGCCTTCCACAGATAGGTCCTTTATTGGGATCGGTCGTGCCATCACAAAACACTACAAACTTGTAGAATTAAATAACACTTAATAAGCAATTGTTCCAAGATTTTTTTAAAATAAAATCAATATTAGTGCTATAATATTCAAGAAAGATTGATCAATAAAATTTCAAACTTGTGACCAATTAATTAGGTGTATTTGATGTGGGAGTGTACCGGTTTGGAGAGGTAATGGCAAAAACTGTCCACCCAGTAAGTGGTTGATATTTAAAAATGTGATCGTCCCTAACACTAGTATAGAATGCTCTACCAGGAGATTCAAAGGCAATGGGCTCGAGACTAAAGGCAGGTGGTGGCAAGAAAATTTGTCTGAAGGCTTCTGAGAGAACAATAGCAGGAAAAAAGAAGACAAAAATGGATAGTATTGATACCATGTGTTGTTACCTATTTTTGGGTCCCCACATAAAAATAAAAAAATACAAAAAAAGTCAAAAATATATTCTGAAGAAAACAAAAAAAATAATAGCAGTGAGGAAAGGATTCTAGAGCGCTCGAAAAATGGTCGGAAATTGGTTGAGGAGGTTTGAAAATATAAAGATTGAAATTTGACGGTATATTTTTTTACTGATAAGGGTCTTGTTGACAAAGAAAAATCAATTTGAGGAAGAAAAGTCCAAAATCAAATGTTTATGGACTCAATTAAATTTTATTGAAGATTTAATTGAGTTTATGGAGGGTTTGTTTACAAGAAAAAAAAAATTAAGTCAATTTGGGTTTTAATTGGAAGAAATTTAAGTTCTGGGGTCAAGTTATAATTTTTTAGAGTTAATTTAATCAAATTAGGGGCTTAATTGCATAAATATTAAAGTGTGATGGCCAATTAGGGACTTGATTGAAGAAATTCAAAACCAAGAACCAAAATGGAGAAAACACGTAAATTAAAGGGCTAATTTGAAAAATTAACTCACTCTCCCACTTACAAGATGACACGGTCAAAAGATTGATGTCTTCTTCCAAGTGCAAGAGTGTTGAAGTAATAAATAACCCGGCAAGACCAAGGTCGAACCATAGGAAGGTTAACTATATAAATTATAAATAATAATAATAATAATAATAATAATAATAATAATAAGTTAAAGAAGACTTTGACATGTTTGATTAATGTGAGGATTAAACAATGATAAAAACAAATGTCAAGGTTAGAGGATCCACTAACAGTACTAGAAATAAGTATAGTATAAACTCTTTTTATTAATCAACTGGAAACCACACACAAAGGAGGTTCCAATCGGATGATTTATCCTTAATAGTTCATTATAAATTTTTAACATGGTCATATTAATTATCTTATTTAAGTAACATCAAACGTTTAAATATTGTCAGGAATTCATGATGCTAACTTATGTTAACAACAAATCAAGTTCCTTTCATAGCACAAGTATAGGTTATACCATACGGTTGGCTATGAAAGTACCAAGTATTTGTTGTACCAAGTGTTATACAACACAAATCTAAATTAACCATTTAACAAGCAAGGTATTAAGAATTAGTAAGATAAAAAGATAAGACATGTTAATAACAAATTTTCTTGGATATAAACATTAAAGTCCATGTTGAGTTTATATTATACCTATTTTAAGATCATTAGTGAAACCTTTTCATTTTAACATAATAAACTTAGCTAAACATAGTGAAGAAGATAAACATAAATAAACATAAGAACATAAGTATAGTAAAGGAAATAAAAAGCATAAACAAGAGATTAAGAAAAATATAATATGAAATAAAACTTAAACATTACAAAAATATAAAGAAAGAAATAAAGAGCATGATCTTCATCTGAACAACCAAGATGCCTAAATGAATGGTAAATGTCTCCTTTTATAGGCCAAAATTTAGAACTATTGATTTGATGACTAATTGTTGAGTGGGTGGCCACATCTTGACTTGGTAACAATCCATATCTTATTGTCTGAACAAAACATCATTAATAACATTTGAATTTGAACTAAATTTGCCATGAAAGTTCTAGTAAATTGTCTCAGCTTTCCAGGAAAAAAAAATTGAGATCATTTGGACTTCTAGAACTCGAGATATGGGCTGAACACTGAACAATGTTTGGGTTGCAGGACAGATTCAGACTTCTCCGTTGTTACTATAATTTGAACTTGAAAACGATCTTTTTAAATCTTAGACTTCACATGAAAGTTTTAGGCCTATGTCTTATCTTTCCATCCATATAAAGCAAACCTAAATACGAGATCTACAACTCCATATATGACCTAATTACCGAACAGTGTTCTAGTTTGGACTGAACCAACATCTCTTTTCTAAGTTTGGCCCTCTCTTTGTCCTTTCAATTTCAATACTTAAACTCATCAATCAATCCTTTCATTTATTTGATAGGTCTGCATTTAAGATGAATATTTAATATAAATTAAAGGTATTTTATATTATTAGATATGTTATTATAAAACATGCTTTAGTTAAGGAGTTATTGATACTTAAAGTGCAAAATGATGATATAAAACCTTGAAAAAAATATACTTTTAAGTACTTATCACAAGACGACTGACACAACCCACGCCCCTTACCTGCAAACATTATGAAGATTGGACAACGGAGTCATGCCTTGCGAGCGGCTCTGGGGCTGCTGCACAGAGGCTACCCTAGCCACCCTACCTTGTCCTATGACTGAACAGGACATGGTGCGTCTTTCTTCTCCCTATGCCTATAAATACTAAGAGAAATAAGAGGGGAAAGGGGTCGAACAAAGGGAAGATTAAAAAAAAACAAAGGGGACGGGGGAGATTTAGAGAACCAAACAAAGCGTGACAGTTTAACCATGAAAACATTTTAAGAAGACCAAAGAAAGAGAGAAAGAATAAGACGGAGACAGGAGAACAATCAAAACATAAAAGGAGGAGGAGAAACAAAGGCATGCACCTTTACACAAGGAAGAAGAAGAAAATGGCAGCTTATCGCCATCCTTCCTTCAGTAGCACCGCCAGTGAATAAAAGGAGAAGAACAAAATAAAACAGAGATAAAGGAGACTAGAAGAAGAACAGACAAGGAAAAGAAGACATAAACATAGAGAAGAAAGACAACAGAAATGCCACACAGAAACAAAGAAAGAAGGAGAACTACTGTCTGGAACCACTGGTATCCACAATAACAACGCCACCAGCATTAACACCGCTGCCAAGTCAGCTATGGTGTTTTGGTGGAGGATTAGAGGTTTTGTTGAAAGGAGGTTGTTTTGGTTGTGGGTTTTAAGGTTTTTTATTTTAAGGAAGCAACGATCATGGAAGTCTAAATGAGGGTTTTTACATCTAACTAGATAGTTGGTCGCGATTCGTTGTGGGACAACCTGATTTTTTAAAAGTATAAAAGAACAATGATTAAGTGTTGTGAGTATATTTTAAAAATGAAAAAAAAAAATTCCACATCATAGAAAGAAAACAGAAGAAAAATGCCAATTATCAATCCCTATAAATCCAAACGATGAAAGATAAAATCGGGAAAAAAAATTCAATGAATAAAAAAACATAAAAAAATACCAACAAACCCAAGTTATGAAATTATAAAAAAATCAAGATTATGGATTCAATGAAGAAATCGAAAACAAATTAAAATTTGATAAAAATGCCAAGAATAAAAATTTAAAACCAAAATATTGAGGGTCAAAACCTAAAATACCATCAAATATTGAATTGAATGGCCAAGTTAAAAATTTCTAAGTCCACAAATTGACAAAAAAATCCAAAACAAAAATAAAAATCAAGTGAGTGAGAACCAAATTTTTTAAAAAATAAAATTAAAATTAAAATACACCATTTGATACTCAAAATGTTCGATCGGACAGGTTGACTCGTGATCCACGGGGGCCAGGGCGTAGGCTAGCTTGGGTCTTAAAAGTAATTGGAACAAGGCATGAAAACTTTTGATGTTTATATTTAATTCAAAAGCAATAATCCCCATAAAAAAACTAAATTGAAGAAAGCCTGGAAAAAAAAAAAAAAAAGGCTCTAGGTAACTTGTATTTTTTTCAAAAAAAATGAAAAATCCTATAGGAATTGAAAAAAAAAGTATGAAAAAAAATCCAATGATGAAACTGAAAAAATAAGCAAAAAAAAAAAGAAAGAGGAAAAACCAAGCAAATATTGATGAATATTCTAAGCCCAAGGTAATCTCTTAAAGTTGCTAACCGTTAATTTTCAAACCCAGCTCAACTAACAAGCTCAATATAAAACAAATTTAATATTGAAGAGTGAGATAAATTAATTTAATAAAAAAAATATTGTTAAATGATTAAGATATAACAAAAAGCACCAAAAAAACAAAGAAAATACTAAACCAATTTAATTTAATGTTGAAAGATGAAATAAATTAATTTAATCTAATTTTAAAAAATAATTTTAAAAGAAATAGATCCAACAAAGAAAAAAAAACTCGAGGCAACCCGTGTTATTACTAAAAAAATCCAGGGGGCATCCTAATATTACAAAAAACAAACGTGGTAAAGATAAAATGACCTCTCTTGCCGGCCTTAGATTTTTTAAAGTTAAAGGTTATACAAGTCATTTACAGTAGAAAAAATACACAAAGGAAAAAAAAAAACTTCGCTGTAACTCTTAAATTTTTTAGCTTTTAAGAGTATCATCGTCCTTTAATTATGCAAATAAAATTGAAAATACACAAAAATCCCGAATAAAAAGCCTATTTTCTTAACTTTTAAGTGTGATAAAGTAATTTCAATATATATATATATAAAACATAAATTTATTAAATTATTCTAATTAATTGAAAATAATATTTTAATCTTATAAAAAAAACAATTATATTCTTGCAATCAAGGCAATTATTTAGTGCATTGAAAGACAAAATGGTCAACACAACACGTTACATAAATGTATAGTATTTCTCCTCGAGACAACACATTCAAGGCAATTCATGCTAAAAAAACCTGAATTCTTTTAGTTTTTTTTTTTTTTTTTTAATTTGAGTTGAGTTTTTTATATTAAACTTAGGCTATGTTTGTTTCCTGAAAAATAGTTTTTGAAAAACTACTTTCTAAATTTTTCTGTGTTTGTTTATCATTATGAAAATTGATCAACGGAAAACACTTTCTAGTCAAAAGAAAATTTGGCTTGATTTCTAGGAAAGTGTTTTTCTGGAAAATTTGGGCGGAAAACACTTTTCGGAAGTTGTGAAAAATTTAAAAATATCATATTATTTACTGATTATATCAAATTTGATCCTTAAACTTTTGATTGCTATATGTATTTTGTTTTTAATATTTATTTTTCAATTTCATCTCTTACAATTTAATTTTTATATTAACTTTGATCCTCATTTTTATAATTGTTATTTGCTTTTTTCTTATCATTTTTTTATTGAAATTTTTTATCTATCAAATTTGATCCTCATTCTTTTGATTGTTACTTATTTTAAAATAATTTATGAAATTTTAATTATTATTATTTTAATTTCTTCATCTTTTATTTTATTTTTATTTTTTTTAGATTTGATCTCTATTATTTTGAACATTACTTATTTTATTTCAGATAATTTATAAAATTATATTTGTTTTCAATTTCATTCTCATTCAACCTTTTAATTTGTAAGATTTATTCCTCATTATTTTAATGAACTTGAGAAAAATAAAATATTAATAAGTTATTTTCCAGCTCATTTTCCATGACATAACCAAACACTAGAAAGTGTTTTCCAACTTATTTTCCATTACACTACCAAACATAGAAAAATAATTCACTTTTTCAGAATTTACTTTAAAAAAAAAATACTTTTCAACAAACAAACAGGGCCTTAATGTAAATTGATGCACTCCATTAAATTGTTCGCTTTAATTTATAATGCTTTACATTAATCATTTTTTAAAAAAATCTAGTTTAATTTTAAAAAAATTAAAATAAAATCATTATAATTTTTTAAAATAATATTATTTTAATCAACTTGCCGAATAGGGGTTGTGGCTTGTGATACACACATTGTCTTATAACTAAGTAATTCATATAGGTCATGTTTGTTTCCCGGAAAGTGGTTCTGGAAAACTATTTTTTAAATTTTCCTATGTTTGTTTATCATTAGGAAAGTTGGTCAACGGAAAACCTTTTCCAGTCAATTTCAGTCAAAGAAAAATTTGGCTTGGTTTTCAGGAAAGTGTTTTCCCTTTAGCTGTGTTTGTTTTCCGGAAAATGATTTCCAGGAAATCACTTTCCAAACTTTCTTGTGTTTGTTTGCCATTAGGAAAGTTGGTCAATGGAAAACATTTTCCAGTAAAAGGAAAATTTGGCTTGGTTTTCGGGAAAGTGTTTTCCTGAAAAATTTGAGGGGAAAACACTTTCCGAAAGTTGTGAAAAATTTAGAAATGTCGTTATTTGCTGATTATATCAAATTTGATCCTGATTGATATATATATTTTGTTTTGAATACTTATTTTTAAATTTCATCTCTTAAAATTTTATTTTTATATTAACTTTGGTCCTTATTTTTATAATTGATATTTATTTTTTTCTTATCATTTTTTTATTGAAATTTTTTATCTATCAAATTTGGTCCTCATTCTTTTGATTGTTACTTATTTTATTTGAAATAATTTATGAAATGTTGATTATTATTATTTTAATTTCTTCATCTTTCATTTTTTTTTAATTTTTTAGATTTGATCTTTATTATTTTGATTATTATTTATTTTATTTGAGATAATTTATGAAATTATATTTTTTTTTTAATTTCATTCGCATTCAACTTTTTAATTTGTAAGATTTATTCCTTATTATTTTAATAAATTTTTAAAAAATAAAATATTAATAAGTTATTTTACAGCTCATTTTTCATGATATAACCAAACACTAGAAAGTATTTTCCAACTTATTTTTCATTATACTAATAAATATCAAAAAATATTTTCTCGAAATTCACGTTTTCTAAAATTTACTTTACAAAAAGAAATTATTTTCTAACAAACAAACAAGGTTGTAATTTGAGCGAGAGCATACTGCTAACGTGGCATGTAGTCATTGGCTATCCAACAAGAGTTGACGTGGCAACTGCCAAGCAAAACTATACATAGCGAGAAACACCTTCTTATCTCCCTCTGTGTCTCTCTGTGAATCAAAAATCGAAATAGAAAATAAAATAAAAATGCAGACACAAAAACTAACACTCTCTCTTCTAATTTTCTCTCTCCTCCCACTCTCTCTCCTCGCCCGCCCGTACTTTCTCATCCTCTCTCAAGAAGACCTCAAAGACATCCCTTCCTCGCCAACCACTACCTCCTCCGATGTGGACCCCAATGAGTCTCCACCCGAGTGGGACGAGTTCGGCGACTCTGACTCCAAACCAGAACACGAACTCGACCCTGGCTCCTGGCGCCCGATCTTCGAACCCGACGCCACCAGATCCTCCACCTCTGCATCGGAACTCGATCCGGAGATGGAGCAGTACTACTCCGCCGTGGAGAAGATGTTTTCGGCTGTGAGTGACAGTGAAGTTAGGGTTGTGGAGGAAGCAGTGGCGGAAATTGAGGAATTGGCGACGGTGAAGGGGAATCCCCATGCCCAATCGGTTTTAGGGTTTTTGTATGGATTAGGGCAAATTAAAGAGAGGGATAAAGCTAAGGCTTTTTTGTATCATCACTTTGCAGCCGATGGAGGCAGTTTGCAGTCTAAATCAGCTCTTGCCTACACGTATTACCGGCAGCAGGTGGGCTAATTTAACTTGCTTGATTTGATAATGGATTATTTACTGTTTATTTGTTTTTTTTTATAATGCTTTGTATTGTTGTTTGGTTTTCAGATGCATGAAAAGGCGGTTAAATTATATGCGGAATTAGCAGAAGTAGCAGTAAATAGTTTTTTGATTTCGAAGGATTCTCCGGTGATTGAACCGGTTAGGATACATCATGGGGCCGAGGAGAATAAAGAGGCTTTGAGGAAATCACGAGGGGAGGATGACGATGTGTTCCAGATTTTGGAATATCAAGCTCAAAAGGGGAATGCGGGAGCAATGTTTAAAATTGGGTTTTTTCACTACTTTGGATTGAGAGGATTGAGGCGTGATCATGCCAAAGCTTTGGCATGGTTTTCAAAGGCTGTAGAGAAAGGGGAACCCAGGTCAATGGAACTTCTTGGTGAAATATATGCCCGGGGAGCTGGAGTTGAGAGGAACTATACTAAAGCGCTTGAATGGCTTACACTTGCTGCAAACCAGCAGCTTTATTCGGCTTATAATGGCATGGGGTATTTGTATGTCAAGGGTTATGGAGTGCAAAAGAAGAACTACAGTAAAGTAAGTTAATTCTGTTTCCCTTTTCATCATATTGCTGAATGTAGCTTTCTTTGTTAATATTTTGTGAATAGAAGATTGGATTGCATGCTTGCCTGATTTGGTCTACTCGTGTCATGCATGGTTTCCTCTTTGATATGGTCATTCCCTTAGTCAATTGAATTTGGTTGATAGGCCAAGCTTGCAGTTTGATCCAGCTAATTAAGTTGCAAATTTATTCTTCCCCTCTTACATTGAAATTTTTTTTATTTAAATCCTCAATCTGTTAATATAGCTTGGCTTGGCTTACTTTGATAACTAAATAATTGTGTTAAGATTTAGTTGACTAGATATATTTTGGCACCAATTACATCAAGAATTTGTTGAGGTTAGGGGCCTGATGTGGTTTTCTTTAGCTGTTTTATATTCATGCATGGGAGCTTTTGTACCTTAAGTGGCCATTTTTCCATGCAATGATTAAAGTCTTGACCTTGCAACCATAAGGGTGCAAGTTTGAGTTTTGAGAGGAGTCACTGTAAGAAAAAATGCTGAAGGATCTGTTCCCAAATTCTCTTTTGGGGTGATGATTGAGTAGCCTCTGAACATTTTGTATCAATGCAGTGTATGTGTACTGTATGCTCATCTCAAATTGCTAATGTATCTTCTTTGTAATTGCCTGCATGGTAAATGTTCTTTTATTGGATAGTTTCAGAATGTGCATCAAACCTATTCTTTTTTTCTTTTTCTTTTTTTTGTTACAGGCTAAAGAATACTTTGAGAGGGCTGCTGACCATGAAGATGCTGGTGGGCACTATAACCTTGGAGTAATGTATCTTAAAGGGATTGGAGTAAAGAGAGATGTAAGGCTGGCATGCCAGTATTTTATAGTAGCTGCTAACGCAGGTCAACCAAAGGCATTTTACCAGCTGGCAAAGATGTTTCATATGGGGGTGGGGCTTAAAAAGAATCTTCCTATGGTAAATTCAGTTTCTTTACCTTTCAATTTTCTTCCTACCCAAGCTCCTTATTACAATGTGTGTGAACTTTTTGTGTGCTTTCTCGTTTTCCTTTTGCCTCCATAACTCCATATCTTATTAATAAATTTTTGTGTTGGTGTCAGACTTCCACTGTCAATTAGTGAAGGATCAACCAGATGGCTTTAGTGTCTGTTCAGTTATTTTCTCACTGCTTTCAGAATCCTTGCTTCTGATGGACTTTGTCTTTGTCGATAATTGTTAGGTTTATTAAAGCACTTATATTAGGAAAATTGAGTGACATAATACCAAGTTCAAAACAATATCTCCATCCAAGCTATTGCGAGTCTAGTTGCTAATTTGTTAATAGGTCAGGTTATTGATCATATTCCTTGCGGATCCCCCATAAATCTGTGTTGGAGACACATTCTGAAGACATTGAATACCTAAAAGTTCAATCGAAGTATATAATGTATATTGCCAAGGTAGTTTTTTTGGGACCTATGGGATCTAGTATTTTGGAGAACTGTCAAAAGTGGATGAGTTTGTTTTAAGCTTTAATCTCTAAATAATCTCACTTGTGTAACTTGGGAAGCTCCCCAATACAATTTGAACAGTAGGTTGTTGGTTTCTGTTCTTTTGAATTCAAGAGTGGATGAGTTTTTTTAAGCTTTAATCTCTAAATCATCTCACTTGTGTAACTTGGGAAGCTCCCCGATACAATTTGAACAGTAGGTCATTGGTTTCTGTTCATTGAATTATTTTATGTTTCTCATTTCCTTTTAATTTGATGTCAATTTGCATGCTATCCCACCACCTTCCTACGGATGAAGTGAGATTGTGGGATCAGATATTTTTTATCTTTGTGAAATGTATGTATGCCTTTTGACCCTGCATTTCTATCTATTGGTGTATGTTGCAAACAGTTTTGAAATGTGCCAACACTTGTATCCATTCATTTTACAAGAAAGCTTTACTTTTTTCCAGGCTACTGCGTTATACAAACTAGTAGCAGAACGGGGCCCGTGGAACTCCTTGTCTAGATGGGCATTGGAGTCATACCTAAAAGGTGATGTGGGCAAAGCATTCCTGTTGTATTCAAGGATGGCTGAGCTGGGCTATGAAATTGCACAAAGTAATGCTGCATGGATTCTTGACAAATATGCGGAGGGCAGCATGTGTATGGGGGAATCTGGGTTTTGTACAGACTCAGAAAGACACCAGCGTGCCCATTCTTTGTGGTGGCAAGCGTCAGAACAGGGCAATGAACATGCTGCTTTGCTTATTGGTGATGCATATTACTATGGTAGGGTACGTGTCCTGTCTTTCACAATTTTGAAGTTTTTTTTGTTGCCTTTTTGGTTCATTTTCTGAATAGTTTTTTCATCCTAAAACTTTCCTCAACTCTTTCTTCATTTTCTTAGGGTACTGAGAGGGATTATGAACGAGCGGCAGAGGCTTACATGCATGCCAAATCGCAATCTAATGCGCAAGCTATGTTCAATCTTGGTTACATGCATGAACATGGTCAAGGACTTCCACTTGACCTTCATCTTGCTAAGCGTTACTATGACCAAGCTCTTGAGATCGATCCTGCAGCAAAGTTACCTGTCACACTAGCCCTCGCAAGCTTGTGGATAAGAAAGAACCATGCAGACAGTTTCATGGTCAGTTTATTTATCTGCTTTTCATGCTTGTCTTCTTTAAGCATAGAAGTGAAAATTAGATGATGGTGCAAATTAGACATCTGCTTCTATCAATTGATCAGAATTCCTATGTATACATGAGCTGGTCATGTTCCTCCACTATTGCCCTATTAAATGTTTCAGCCAGTGATTGTTTTGATGTTCTGAGTAATATAACCACTGGAAAATCTAGTCCTAACTTGCTAAAACCTGTTGGGGCATGCATCTTCACAAAAGTTAAGAAATGAATAATGAGGACCTGATATGGATTTTTATTCAATCATTAAAATCATGTAGTTTACTGCTTGAAATAGCATGTTTTTGTTGCTGATCAGAAACTCCCCACCCCTTGGGTCTCTTGTGGTTTTCTGTGGCAGAAAATTAGAATGTTGATGCAAGAATCATATCATCACAAGGATGCATGTTCTTTTTTTTGTTCCTCTTAGTTTGTCAGATTCCTATGAAATTTGGTGAACTTTTGCCTATTTTTGGTGATCCTTCTTGCTAGAAACTGCCTTCATCTCATGTGAAGCTCACCCAACCAATGCAATCAGTTTGTTCTCTTCATATGTTTTGCTGAACAATAGGGCATGGGCAGAAGATGATCCTTGTAGTCGATCATAATTAGTTTGGTTGTCAGGGTTGAGTTTTGGAATTTTGTTATAATACTTTGACTAACTGATCCAAGGATTCCTTGTCTCTGTATTAGGTACATGTAATTGATTCATTGCCTGGAGTTTATCCAAAAATCAAAGCATGGGTGGAGAATATTATCCTGGAAGAAGGAAATGCAGCAATACTTACTCTTTTTGCCTGTCTGCTTACGGTTCTCTATTTTCGTGAACGGCAACGAAGGAATGCTGCTGTTGAGGTTGGCATACAAGGCCAACATATCCATCATGCACCTGCTGCACTCAATTAGTCGGCAGCTCACCATGATCTTCAGAAATGCGAGGTTTTGTTAGTGCTCATCTGTGGAAAGCTAAAGTTCATATTGCAGTTGTGTTGTCATCTGGGGAGAGGCCAAAATTCACATTGCAATGTTATGTACAGGGGTTTAGATCTCTATCAAAACAGATGCCTTGTTTCAGGCAACATTGTACCATACAGAGACGGAAGAGGCAGAAATAAGACATGCTTTGTCTCGCATGTGGAAAGACATGTTTTGTTTCAGGCAACATTGTATTCAACACAGGATTATCTGACGCCATATTTAATAGGCAGACAGGTATGTTTGTTTTGCTACGTGCAACATTCTTTTACCCAACAGATACATTGTTTCATACTTGTGATGAGCAAGGATTTCGGGGTAATGTTGGGCAGCGAATAGCCAAAACTGATCTTAGTGTCCTTTATCTCCTGGCCGCAAAATGAATAACAAGCTGACTAGTTTCCCCTTTCTCTGGATAAGCTGTGGCCATTCTCTGTTATTTTCATCAGCAAGCTTTCCCTATAGTGATTTTGAACCTCCCTTACAAAACTATGAATATAATAACACCACTCTATGACAAGGAAATTTTATATTATACATTAAACTTCACTGGCTCGGAGTAGCTCCTACAAACCCTAAGCAGAGTATGTGATGGTAAGGCTACCAAACTATTTACAAATACAGATTGCTCAATACAGTGTTAAAATTAAAAGTACACAATACATTAAAAAAATGCCAGCGTATCAACCAGTAGCTGACTCTCTGTTAAACTCCTCAATCCGCAAGCTTGGTACCGAAAATTCTATATTGCCTGCTTCCCCAAATGTCATTTTTGTCTAGGTAATAAGATTTCAAGCAACACTGCACCCATGGTGGATTTCTGGACGCAGGATTGGTTCCCTTGCCATCGTTATTTGCAGCCACTCCAAGCAATTTGTCTCGCTTCCTTGTCAACACATCAATCGACGGGTTACCATCAAAAAATTTCTCCTGCCAAGGATGAATACGGCAAAATATAAAGCTTGGTCACATGAGGAGCAAAAACCACTGTAGATTATAGAACATTAAACCAGTTTTAACCAGCACATTACAGAATTCTAAACAATTCATTAGAAAATAGTCATATGCATGCTCGGTGGGATGAAACGAGGAACAGATGATACAAGAACATATATCGTTGAGGCTCTTAAAGAAATCTTCGTTTACCCATTTTTTAACAAACACATTACTTTCACATATTTCAATCAAGAAATATTTGCATTTAGCAATAAGCTGTAGTTTCTACCAAAACAAATTAAGGTAGACCTATAGCCTTTACAAGGAAAGAAACTCAGTTCTCGACTCCAGCTCAACTTAACTTAAGAACAAAAAGAAAAAACCTTACCCATGCCCCCATCCTAAACCAATTAGAGTCAGCTACATGGATCACTCCTCCAGTTTTGTTAGAAGTTAAACACTTTATAAGTTGTTATGATGTTGAATCACTCTATCACTTCCACTCAGGTTTTTTCTATTTCAAGTCAGCTACTCCACTCTCTTCTCTCCCTTGAAACTTCAGTCGGTCATTCTTGCAGTCTTCCTCAATGGTACATCAATGGACCAAAAATAAATGAGGCTGAAGGACTTCCCTTAAGAAGATTCACCTCTAAACCTTAAAAGAAACATGGGAATTTTGCATAACACTGTTCACAAAGAAATACCAACATAATCAGGATCTAGATTCTGAAAGCATTTTTGTATACATCACAAAATGGCCTGAAAGTTAGTTTGCAGACCATTCTGAAATCAAAGCCTGTTGCTTGTGTCACGGTAGAGGTTTAACTTAATCGAGACTGAGAAGACATGTAAAACAAGAGAGAATACACAATAGTGGGACCAAAATGCATTGGTCCAAAAGTTACTAGTTGGAATGCACATATTCTTTCTACCCACAGATCTTATATATTAAAAAGGTGGTGCAAAAAGGTGCTTTATCCTATCAAATAAAGGGGGCTAACCAACATGTCCCCGGACAATCTGACCCGGTAATTTATCCTGATCAATGTGCGCAAAAAGAAAAATCCACTACAATAGACCCAATCTCATACTTTTTGTCCATTATGCAAAACAACCAGAATTTTGATCTTTTTTTCTAAATTGCAAAACATTAAAAGTTTTATGTTAAAGTTTTAGATTATTTATTTTCAATGAGTGCTTAATTTTATATTCATTTAATTTAAAAGATAAATTAAAACTTGTATTGTTTAGATTAACAGACAGCTAAAATGGGTGGTGCATCATATATCAACTGAGAAATATAAATGATATGTCAAGGTATTATACTCACATGCATGATTACATGAATAATATGCCAATATTATCAAGATAATAGCAGGTTGAGTAGTAGTAAGAGAATGTCTGTACCCCATCTTCAGCATAGATGAAAGCATGAATTCTGGCAGTTGGATCCTCTATGGTTAGTCTAATTCTGTACGTCCCATGATGAGAGAAGTCCTCAGCACGCCATGGAAATGCAGCCACTACTCTAATTATGCACTTGAATCTAGCAGTTGCCTGCAAGGTTTAAAGTCAGGCAAGTGGTGTCAAGCTGTCTGTAGCCCACATATTCCCTTTTTTGTGTTCCCTAAGCCAGCTTCTATTTTCCATCAAAATGGAATTTATCATTTACAGGAATGTATGGTTGGCTCACTGTCATCACCCAAAAGAACTATCTTGTGCTAGAAGTGTTTTCTAATGTGTTGAGATGCCAGCCTAATGCTTGACAAAATTGCAACAGCTGACAGCCTAAACATGAAAAATACAAACAGATAACACTCTTGCCACTGCCTTAAAAACCAAGAGCCAGGGGCATCTCCAAAAATTTCTAGAATCACTTACTTTGGTTTGTAGGATTAATATTTCAACACAGAAATCTGAAGTGCCAACTTTTGCAGGCTAATTTTAATTCTAGTAAATATTATCCTGAAAGGAAAAAGAACAACAGAACAAAACAAGGCCAGGGCACCACAGTTCATGTAGTACAGACGAGACTTCAATTAAAACTCCCCAAAACATCCTGTTTTAAGCCAGAAGGATGGAGGGGGAGAACCTCAGTAACATACCTTCCTCTTTTTTTCACGTGAGACTATAACGGCTGGAAGTTTCAACATTGCACTGGACCATGGCCATGGTCATGGCCCCTGCTATGAACAGTTTAAAAATGCAATTACTGTTCCTATTGGTTATTATTTTCTATTTTATTAAGGCACTAATTCTCTTACAGGAGAGTGACCACAAAACAATCCCCTGGCTGAGGAAGAACAGTCCAACAAACAGTGGGGAGGGATACTATTGTTTGTGAAAGTTAACATTAATAGACATCTGAAAACATGAAAATGAACTGGTTAGCATACAGACAAATATCCTACCTCTGAATAGGTGAGAACATCCATTAACGTAACAAATGGCATGTGGTCATAGTCAACCTCTGAATAGGGGGGGAAGGACATGTGTGAATAAATCATCACCATCATAGAGCTTCTAAGCATAGAGAAAATGAGGAAATGAAGCAAACGCAGGAATCATATAAGAAGTCAACAATGTCAAACCTGTAATTTGTGAACACCATGGAAAGCACCAATATGGGATGCGTCCTAATTTCAGCGACACACGCTCATTGTATGACCTTACTTACATGGATATATAAAGGAGAAGCAATATCAATTTTGAATTCTCCATTAAAAACATGCAATGTTCAATTGCACTTAAATTTGAAATATGTATTATATACACAAACATATAAATACCTCTGGCATGCTAAGACGAAATGGTCCTCATTTGACAAATATCTAAGCTTTGTGAAAGGTGTCAACACACCACACCACAGTCCTGCATGCACTTCACAGAGTATGCTGATGAACTTTACCCATTCACCTGTATTGAGCAGGTGGAGAACATGCTTCTGATTGACTTTGTCGATGATTACCCGTAATATTGTTCCAACAGTAGGAAACGTACATAATAAATCTCTAGACAATGGAGGCGAGGGTTCCAACTGTAAAGGAAGTTGTTCATCCATTTTGTGCTCTGGACTGTGATTCAATTCCAAATAACTACATCAGCAATTCTTATAATGACTATCAGGGAATAATGACAAATATACAAAATGAACATGAAAATATAATCATACCTGGATAAGAACCATATGAGTATATTAAAATAACAGAACACAAACAGAAAAGCCCAAGTGAAAAATAAAAAAATCTCAAAGTCCAAAACCCAAAGTCCAAAAACACCCAAAATCCAAAGTTCAGACCAAAATCAAGCCCAAAATGAACAAAGGGCATGAAAGAGAAAGAAAAAATGTAAATAGAGTTGGAGAACAAACAGTGAACAAACCCATGTTTTTTTTATTATAATCATAATTTAATAAAACCCAGATGGAATAAAGAATCCAATGGCAATAGCTGTGCTCTGAAATAACTAATAAATAAAGTAAATATCCACAGCTCTAACATATTGGTTCATATCAACTCACTTTGTATTAATGCTGATTGGTGGAGAATCTGTTCCATCCCAAACAAGCGCCATCCACTCATTCTTGGCAATCTCACAAACATGAAGTATCTTAACAAGGTGAGAACCATTTATCAGCAGTAGGAATAATGAAAAGGATTGTGGAGAAAAATTAAGGCCCACTCTAGTTACTCATACGTACTAAAAGGATACAATACAAAAAATCCTAGGCTCACCTTGCAAACCAAATTAGCATGCTGTCCTTCCCGCATCTCTCTCAGGAAGGAGAAAGTATTTACTCCTATAAAAAAAAAACATTAAAACAGCTTTATACAATGATAACAGGCATGATTTGAAGCAAAGCATTCTGGCAGAAGGATGGATGGCTTCCATATGCATGAATACTCAACATATTCAACACCCCCCCCCCCCACACACACACACACTAAAGACATCGGTGCTTCCAAGTCAAGCATCTCAGTTATGATTCCAATTGAAAAGATGCTGGGATATGTAGAAAAACAATGCTGACATCAGAATGCAAATAAAACAGTGACCCAAGAGTTTGTCATATCAAATTAAGGTTAGACTCATGCCCAGTCCACAAAATTTTGGTGAATGATTGTGACCTTATACATCACCTTACTCATTGGAGTTAGAGGGCTGGCATGCACATGAACATCAACCCTCAATGATTTACTCCTTGACCTCATTTCTTTCATGAATCATAGAACATGCACTTTTACTTGTTTAGAAATCCTCAAAATCCAAAACCACATCTTTTCCAATAATCTCATGATTACAAACATTTAATCTTAATCAGAATCAGCAGGCTTAATTTTGGTTCTCAACAAAACACAAGATACCAGTTAACTGCAATTTATTGATGCGAATATGGATATTCCAAAAATGATTTTTTTCCTCATCAGTTAAGTGTACTCTCGAGTGTACCTTCATCAACATGAAAGTCAACCAACCATTTTCTCATGCCTGCTATAAACTTCGAGTCATGGTCTCTTGGACGAAATAATGAACATTGATAAGGTAGGAAGTCTTCACCATTTTTTCCTTCATATAACGCAAAAGAAGAAAATTTTTTATTGAAAAGAGCATAGACACCATCGTTGTGAGTTTTCATCTGCCAAAAAAAAAATGCCATAGATTTCAGCATGCTAGAAGTTAAACACCATTAAGTTCATAAGAGGTCCTACAAGTATGAATAACACCAGTTTTAACCTAAAAGACAACAAATATTTAGAACAAGAGAAAATTTTCATTTAAATTATCAGAAACCAAAGCCAAATGATAGGCGTTCACCCTATTCCAACATGGAGCATCTATCAAAAATTAAAACAAAAGTAGCTTCAATTCCCTAAAAACAAATTCAACTAAATATTCTTGACCAAACCAAATCTATAATGTAACACTTCACAAGAAATTCCATGCCAGATCTGCAGGTTCACTTAGCTATTAGAGTTGACAATTTAATCAATCAACAATGTCAACCTTGGCACAAACTAAATCCCAAGAATAACCCGAATTATAACCATCTTAATCCAATTGTTGAACTACTGAATATCACAATTCACCAAGAAACAAGAGATCTACAAAGAAGCAAATAAAAGTCACCCTCTCCTTCCCACATTCCCTATTCCATCGAATTTCACAAATGTTCTAGTGCACGCAACAAAGAAAAACAACTACTGGATACAGGCGAAGAAGAGAAGAAAGCATTAGGATGGGAAACGAGATGGTAAAGGTTTTTCCTCTAAGCTTTCCGTGGTCGTAGATCTGCTGCGGAAAGACTTAGGCATATCCGTAATCCTAGTGCAAATAAAAAAAAATAACATTGGAGTATTTTTATACTACATAAGATCATATATGTCTACCACGACACGAGAAAGTTGAATTATATCTCCAGGTGACCCAACACTAGGCAGATTTTCCATATGTGCCATGAAAAAGTTGACCGGAATTCCAGGCTTCGGGTATGATTCATCAACTATTTTCACTGAACAAAAATAATCTGCAAGCAGTAACCAATTTGTAAACATGTGTGCTGGAAATAAAAAGTCCATAATATGAACAAGAATTTGTGAAATTGTAAGAAAAAAAAAAGTGGCTCGGAACAGACACCTTAACTTGAGAAGTTCATCAATCTCCCGCCAACCATGAAAAAATTAATTTTCTGGTAGCGGCCGTAAGTCCGGCCTTTGTTATCATCATCGCCACTCAAAATCAGTTTTTTTTTTTATTAAATGAAGAAAAACTGAATTAGGAGATTTTGTAAAGAAAAAAAAAGGTAGCCGTACCGGTTCCTCTGGTGGTTTTGGGGAAACCGAGCTCGATAACGACGCCGATTAGATTGACTTTCTGGTTGATTGCAGAAATGGCGTCTTTTATTTTCAGAAACTTGTAGTCGTCTCTCTCTCCCATTTCTTCCTCTCTCTAACACTCCCTATCGTGCTTGTTCTGTGCTCCCTCTATATTTTTAGGGTTTTGTGGATGGAGGGAGACGCAATTTTTTTATGAGGATTCAATTTGAAGGATGTTTTACATTTTTATCCTCTTTAAGAGTCCGTTTGAAAAAAAAAAAAACAAAAAAAAAAGTGGAGATAGAGGAGGATACATGTCATTCGTTTGTTATAAAATGATAAAATTTTATTTTATAAATTATTTATAAAATCATTTTTTCATTTGTTATAAAAGGATAAAAATTTATTTTATAAATAATTTATAAAATTATTTTTTATTATTATTCTAACGAAGCGTGCTTTGTTTTCTCGTATAACACTAACTAATCAACTTATATTCATTGTTCTGACATTTTGGTTTAAGTTGTTTTTAAAATAAAAAATCATTAAAAATATTTAAAATTATTAATTTAATATATTTTTTTTATAATAGAATTTCAATTGTTTTCCAATCAATTGTTCAATTTTAGCATATCCATCTATTTATTTTCTATATTATTAATATACATAAACTAAACAGTTGTGTTTTTTAGAACAAATGATATAATTGTAATTCTTTTCAATTTTTTTATTGCAAGTACACTAATAGTGATAAATCTATAATGTTTTGGGTTTTTTTTTTGGGAAAAACAATTGCTTAGATATATATATACTGTGTATTTATTACTTTATATTTTACCTATTTATTTTTTTATTGTAACGGGTGCATCACCTTTTTTTTTATCTTCATTTTTTTGTAAAACAAAATAGTTTTTTTTTCCTTACATTTTTTTAGAGAAAAAAATTATTATTTTTTATTATTTATACTTAAAATATTTATCACTTTACACTTTGTCTATTTATATCATTCTTTTTATTTTTATTTTTATTTTTGTTATTTTGTAATTTTTTATTTTTTTCCTTATATTTTTTTTAACAATTATTGTAAAAAAACTAAAAAGAATAGTGTTTCACTAAAGCAATTACAACATTTCACTAGATTCTAAATTAACTTAAGATCTTACATATCTTTATTAATGTGTATTATTTTCACTTTATTTTATTATATATAAGCATCGGGTTTTTTATTCACAATTATAAATTTTACTTGATATCAAAAAACATATTAATAACATTTACACTTTTTATTTTTTTGTGTTAGAAAAGAATTTTTTTTGCCCATAGCTAGGCGAGTTGAATAACTCTTTAAAACTATTTTTTTACATTTATAGGCATAATAGTTCTTGATTTATTGAATTAAATATACGCATAGGTTTTTTTATTTATGATTATGAAATTTTATTGTAAAAAAAATACATTGAAAAGGCTTATATTTTTTTTTCTGCAGAAAAAAATTATCCAGCCCATAGCAAAACACATGTAAGCTAGTAATATACTAATTGAAAAAACTTTTATAAGCCTGAAAATAATTATATAACTAGGGCTTTATAATATTAAATCAAATCAAACTTACCATGAAAAATGTTGAAAATATTCATTAAGTATTAATATAATAAAAAGCAAATGTTTATAATAAAAAACTGAAAAGGAAATAATTTATAATTAATTAATTTAAAAGATGAGATTTAAAAGTGTGAAAGTGGTGATTATTAGTGGTGTAGAGTTGTAATATTTGAGAATTGTTGAAGCAGTTTATACTTGTAATTCTAATGAAAAAGTAAGTTGCATTTTGATACAAGAAGCATGATTGTTCACAATACAACATAAAAACGTTAAATTGTATTTTTTTTTAATTCAGGTATTCTCCAAGGATAAAATTAATTCTATGTGGGGTTTGTGGTTACTTTTCTCAATAAATATGTTTTTTTGAAGATCGAACTTGTATTTTTATCCTTATAAAGATATATTATTATCTTAATCACTAGATATCCTTATAAAGATATATTATTATCTTAATCACTAGATCTAGATTGAATTTATGTATAATTTATTTTATTTAATATAACAAAACATGAGTTTTCTTTAAAAAAATAAAAATTTAAGAGTTACAAACAATATTAATTTAAAAGGTGTGGCTAAAAAAACACAATCTTTTTCACATATACAATGAAGAATCACAGTCGTGGCTATTAATGAGTTAAGGTTGCGATATTGACAATAATTGCAATAATACTTTAAATTCGCAGCTCCCATTTAAAAAAAAAAAAAACAAAAACTCCACAGGTGTGAGTAGTGATTTTGTTATTATGCAAATATTGTATTACACCAAACAATTAATGTGAACAACAATCTCAAGCTAATATCCCATATTAATTGCTTTGTTGCATGCAATATATTTTTTTTTATTGAATTAATATATTTGTTTACACGTATTAAACTAAAAGTAATTAAAGTATTTTTTATTGTTATTAAAAATATTAATCAATGTATAAAAGCATATTAATTTTAAGTGCAAAACTAAACTATAATGTGGTTGTTCAGGCTAATTTGCTTGTACTTTGACTAATTTCACGGATCCTAAAGTTAATGATTATATAAAATTCCAATGACTATCATATTAGCAACCATAAAGCTTAAACTTGAGATCACAAAAGAAACAAATTTTTTAGTTCTAATTTTTTATTATTGGATCACATAATATATATAGTTTAATCATTAACATAAAAGCATTATAAAAAACTTTGGATAAAAATATCAGGCTGAAGATGGTGACATGAAAACAATTCCTAGTCTATAATTTTTTTAATTTCAAGATGATTGGATTTAAATTTAAGAGTTTCAAGATGCCACGCTGCAGCCAATATACCCCATCCCACAGGACCGCCATTGTTAATCTGCTTTATCAAGTTCCAAACAATCAGAATCGAACTCAACATCATGCCATCCTTTTTCCACCATCTCAATAAATCCCTTCCAAGTTATTAGAGTCCTAGTCAAACCCACCAACACTACAGTTATACTATCCTCATCAAATACTGCAGAAGGAGATGAGGATCACGCCAAGAACAATTCAAGTGTATCTACTGCAGAAGGAGATGATGATCACGCCAGGAACAATTCAAGTGTATCTCAACACTCTTAATTTATCTCCTAACCCGCTGTATATATCCATCTGCTACTATAAATATAAGAACAGAACCTGTGTATTGTATTGCAGTAACATTATATTTATAAACTTTACATGGTATCAGAGCACACCTGACATACGTCAATATTCTTCTCTCTTTCTTTCATCAACCAGTAACCATGTCTGCAGTAGCAACCCTCTCCTCCACTCAAACTCCTCCTTTAATTACCTTCACCAACTTCAATCCAGTTAAACTCACTCGGGATAATTATCCTTTATGGCTCCCTCAAATTGTTCCTCATCTCAGAGGTGGAAATCTCTTTGGCTACGTAGATGGCACTACTCCCCCCCCACCGTCCACTGTTTCCTCCACCAGTGATGGTATTACTATCACTTCCCCAAACCCTGCTTTCTTACATTGGACCATGCAAGACCAAATCATTCTTGGTGCTATCAATTCCACACTTGCTGAAAACATGCTCACTCATGTTACACGTTGCACCACCTCCAGATCTGCCTGGACAACTTCGGAGACGCTCTTCACGTCCCACTCTCGTGCACGCACCATGCAGGTTCACTATCAATTGGCAACTTTAAAAAAAGGCAGTTCCTCTGTTGCAGACTACTTTCAAAAGTTCCAATCTTTTACTGATTCTCTGGCTACCGTGGGTCAGCCTCTTAATGACTTCGAAATGGTGGCCTTCCTGCTTGCTGGACTAGGACCTGATTATGATCCCTTTGTCACGTCTGTTACAACGCGTGTTGAACCTCTGTCTGTAGAAGAAATCTATGGCCATCTCCTCTCCCATGAACTCAGACTTGAACACCATCACTCGTCCATTGATCTCTCTGTCACTGGGGCTCATTTTGCTGCCCGTCAAGGCAATTCCTTTCGACCTCCTCGAAATGGATACTCCTCAATCCTTGGTGCCCCACCTGCTGGCAGGGGACCTTCACGGCCATATTTTAATCGCCAATCACGTGGGCGAGGGCGTAACAATCATTTCTTTTCAGGCCGTGGCTCTTCTTCTCGTCCTGTTTGTCAAGTTTGTAACCGTGTGGGACACATCGCTCTTAATTGTTCAAACCGCTACAATGAGTCCTTCTCCAGAGACTCTCATCAGACACCACAGGCCTATCTTTCATCTCCGTCTCATGGTCCTGATCTCAATTGGTATCCAGACTCCGGTGTAACTCATCATGTCACTTCTGACATGAAAAACCTCAACCTCAAATCGGAAGCCTTTCATGGCCCTGATCAGATTCGAATTGGCAATGGTAAAGGGTTGTCCATTCATCACATTGGACACACCCGTCTCTTTTCTCCAACTCTTCACTTTGACCTTCTCAATGTTCTCCATGTTCCTCAAATTTCTAAGAATTTATTATCGGTTCATAAATTCACATCTGATACTAACACTTTCTTTGAATTTCACCCAAATTATTTTCTTTTGAAGGATCGACGTTCGAAGAGGTTGCTGCTTCACGGCCCGAATAGTCATGGTCTCTATCAATTCCCATCTTTTAAACATCCACCATCCCCTTCCGCTTTAATTGGTGAACGAGTCTCTCTTCCTCAGTGGCACTCACGGCTTGGCCACCCTTCTCTCAAGCTAGTCAAGAAAATTATTTCCTCCTTTCAACTTCCAGTTTCCAATCACCGATCCATGCTCCGCGTGCCTCAGCTCCAAGTCCAAACAATTACCATTTTCTGCATCTCTCTCTCGCTCTAACTATCCTTTAGAGCTCATCCATACAGATGTTTGGGGCCCTGCCCCAATTTGCTCCAAATCTGGTTTTAAATATTATGTTTCCTTTTTAGATGATTTTAGTCGATACACTTGGTTATATCCCATCTCTTGTAAGGGTGATGTCACTAGAATTTTTCATAAATTTAAAAACTATGTTGAATGCTTTTTCAAGGAAAAAATTCGTACAGTTCAATCTGATTGGGGTGGGGAATATCGTCCCTTTCACACATTTCTTCAAAATCTTGGTATCTCCCATCGTGTCTCTTGCCCCCACACACATCAACAAAATGGCAAAATTGAACGCAAACATCGACATATTGTCGAAACTGGCCTAGCCTTACTTTCCCATGCCAAAGTCCCTCTCCAATTTTGGGATGATGCCTTTTCCACAACATGCTATCTTATAAATCGCATGCCCTCCCCTGTGCTTCACAATAATTCACCCTTTCACACTCTTTTTCATTGTGAACCCGATTACTCCTTTTTACGCACTTTTGGTTGTGCATGTTGGCCGAACTTACGTCCTTATAATAAAAATAAACTCCAACCACGGTCTATACTGTGTCTCTTTTTAGGATATAGCCCCCTACACAAAGGTTACAAGTGTCTTCATCTACCGTCCAATCGAGTTTATATTTCTCGGGATGTAGTATTTAATGAAAATTCTTTTCCATGCATATCTGCTTCTCCTACGTCGTCTTTGTCTCCTAACATATCTGTGCAGGTATTCAACAATCCTAGTCCATTACTCATTCCTCATGACTATCCGGTCACGGCAGCAACTTCTTCAGCATCTCCATCAACAGAAACCATCATCCACCAGCATCCTACCACACCACAATCTTCCCATCAATCACTATCCCCTTCAGACTCCTTAAACCCCCCTTCCCCACCTGAACCGCCACATCCAACAATCCCAAACACCAACTCCCAGACGCCCTTACTCTCATCAACTCACCCCATGACCACACGTGCAAAGAACCTCATCACCAAACCCAAAATTCACACAGATGGCACTATCCGTTATCCCTTGCCACGAGCTCTTCTTACTGAATCTAGCCTTACAACCATGGAACCTACTTGTTACTCCACTGCCATGCAGTATCCGTGTTGGAGAAAAGCGATGAACATTGAGTTTGATGCACTACTGCAGAATCAAACGTAGACCTTAATCCCACCTCCAGCTGCATCCAATGTGATTGGTTGTAAATGGGTGTTCCGGTTAAAACGAAAGGCAGATGGAACCATTGATCGATACAAAGCACGGCTTGTCGTAAAAGGTTTCCATCAACAACCGGGAATCGATTATGGTGAAACTTACAGCCCTGTTGTAAAGCCAACTACGGTACGTCTGGTTCTCTCCCTTGCTCTTTGCAGTGGCTGGCCTATACATCAGATTGACATACAAAATGCGTTCCTACATGGCACGTTAACTGAAGATGTTTACATGACACAACCGCTTGGATTCCTACATCCATAACACCAGTCTCATGTCTGTAAGCTGCACAAAGCCTTATACGGCTTAAAACAAGCCCCACGGGCTTGGTTCTCTCGTTTAAGCTCCAAGCTGCTTCAACTTGGTTTCTTTAGCTCACGGTCAGACACTTCTTTGTTCATTTTTCGCTCCACTGCTTATCTCATGCTGGTATTAATTTACGTAGATGACATCATTATCACATGCTCTAGTCATGTTGCTATTCAGTCACTGCTCCGAGAATTACACAATGACTTTGCAGTCAAAGACTTAGGGCCACTAAACTATTTCCTTGGTATTCAAGTCATACCATGCAACCAGGGCATCATACTATCACAGCAGCAATATATTCTGGACATTCTCAAACGCACAAAAATGGCAGATGCAAAGTCGATCAGCTCTCCAATGGCTACCTCTACTCATCTCTCCAGTTTTGAAGGTGATCCCCTCTTGGATCCAACTCTGTACAGAAGTACCATTGGCGCCCTTCAATATGTCTGCATCACACGCCCAGACATTTCTTTTTGTGTTAATAAACTATCACAGTTTATGCACAAACCAACTGATCTTCATTGGCAGTCTGCAAAACGACTACTTCAATATCTCAAGGCAACCATCCAACTTGGCCTTCAATTTTATGCTTCCACATCCATTAATCTCCAAGCATTCTCTGACGCAGACTGGGCAGGAAGCCGCGATGATCGACGATCCACTGGAGGTTACAACATATTTCTTGGCAGGAACTTAATATCATGGAGCTGTCGCAAACAACAAACAGTTGCCCGATCAAGCACTGAAGCCGAATACAAGTCACTAGCAAACACTGCTGCTGAATTATCTTGGCTAATGTCATTATGCTCCGAAATTGGTATTCATATGTCTCAACCTCCAGTCTTATGGTGTGATAACATTGGCGCAACCTATCTATGTGCAAATCCAGTATTTCATGCAAGAACAAAGCATGTGGAAATTGATTTCCACTTTGTACGTGATATGGTAGCTAAGAAACGTCTCTCCATCAACTTCATTTCCAGCAAAGACCAACTCGCCGACATCTTCACCAAGCCATTATCCTCCACACGATTTAGTCTTCTGCGCTCCAAGCTCAACGTTCTTCCCATACCGTTGTGCTTGAAGGAGGGTATTAGAGTCCTAGTCAAACCCACCAACACTACAGTTATACTATCCTCATCAAATACTGCAGAAGGAGATGAGGATCACGCCAAGAACAATTCAAGTGTATCTACTGCAGAAGGAGATGATGATCACGCCAGGAACAATTCAAGTGTATCTCAACACTCTTAATTTATCTCCTAACCCGCTGTATATATCCATCTGCTACTATAAATATAAGAACAGAACTTGTGTATTGTATTGCAGTAACATTATATAAACTCCAACTTTGATACACTAAGCTACACTTGAAGATGATTCTCAAAAGGTGAAGTTAAATCAGAATGTTCTATGAAGGGGAGAAAAAGAAAAAGGACCCAAGGTACCAAAATGAAATGCATTAAATACGCTAACATGATAAAAACCTCCAAAGTTATACAATCTAAAGCAGCGGCAACTGCCAAATCCTTCCTCTTGCTGCTGCTTCCTCTTCCAAAAGACATTGAATTTTGCCAAAAACATGACACCCTGAATGTTAGGGATCGAGTAATTATTGTACCATGCAATGACTCTATCTACTAATAACTTAATAAGGGCTCTTCCAAATCTGTTCTTCATACTCGGTTATCGCTTCTCTAGGGCGCTTACAATCGCACTTTAGGCAGACTGCATTCCTACTGAAATTCATGAAGTCACACCTGCAGAAACAGAAAGCAAAATAGTTCAAAAGATTTTTTCCAGAAAGACACCCGATGATGAGAGCGGGGAAGACTCACGATGGGCAGTGCCACTCTCCACCCATTCTTTTGGGGCGGTCACAATTGCACTTTAGGCAGACTTTATTCTTAGTGAAATTTAAGAAGTCACACCTGCAGAAACAGAAACCAGAGAGTTAGATCTTATCCTGGAAAACAAACTCAATCATGAAAGAGCAAGACTCACGATGGGCAGTTCCACTCTCCAGTGTCTCTTTCAGGGCGTGGATCTAGACAACGCAAGCATGTCTTATTGCTAGCAAAATTCATGAACCCACACCTGCAAACAGAAACCGAGTGACATGAACAGAAGAATTTTCAGAAGTACAAACAATAAAATGGAAAAAAAAAGAGTAAGGAATTAAAATCCCAGGAAAAGTTGATAACTTTCAAGATAGACAAACAAAGATGATATTAAAGCTGGAACACATCTTTCAAAGGTTTTTCTTTTATTTTTCCATGCATTTTTTTATATTTACGTAACACTTACTGTAGACAAGGGTTTTAAATGGTAGTGGTTTGTAGGGAGAATGTACCATTTATTAAATTGTTTTTAAATGTATTTGTGCATTCTTTCATAAGATAAATTTTCTTTAACCATCCACTCAAAAAAACAAAAAAAAAACTTAGCATTATTAATGAAAAAACTATCTATGAAATTATGCTGGTATGTCATAACTCAAGAAGCCTCACAACAGGGAGACAAAAACGATTTCACTGGGGCAGTAATATGCTACCAATATAAAAGACAGACACATCTTGTGTTTAAGATATAAGGTAGAAAGAACTGCCCTGCCACAACATTCACAACCACCTCTTTAAAAGTACCAGGCTTTCATGCTTTCAAAAGTATTAAAAAAATCTCATTAGGGTGAAGAACACAATAATTTCTCCTCGTATGCTAGAATCACAATGTCAATTGTGTATATGTACATTGCACTTATCAGTAGGACAAAGAACAAGGCTAACTTACTTGGTACAATTCCAATCCCCCCTCTTCATTTCCACATTATCTACGGCAACCCTCTCTGGGCCATCTGCTTTGCACTTTAGGCATTTTATATTTCTAGAAAAATTCAAGAATTCACACCTGCAACAAAGTGGAGCACACCAGTTAATGGATTGAATTAGCCAAGGGATGTGATAAGAGACGCAATAGGTTTACAACACTGTTGAGGAGAGTATGTTAGACCACCATCTGTGACAATAGTAACATTGACTCCACTACATAAAATGGAGTTTATACATTATTACACTACAATTCAAAATAAAAGCATCAATTGGAATTCCTTGGGGGATCGGATATAAACGGAGAGGGTGATTCACATAAATGCAACCAACAGGTAAGAAATGCTAAACATGTAATAACTAAAGGGTTACCTTCATCGGCCTCCTAACAATTTTTTCCCTTAAATTTGGTTTACCATTGACCTCCCTGCAGTGTAATATAATTACAAATACCTCCCTCTAGTTTCTATAACCTGACAAGTAGGTTTACAGATTGCTTCATTTGGTCCACACCATGCCTCTTCTTAGTCTTCCATCTTTACAACTCAAACATGGGATAGCCATTGAGATTGTTGAACTAAGAGGAGGCCCCTGGATCTCATGATACTGTGAGATTTACACTCATCCATATTGAACAACATTATAGGTTCCTGAATTAACAAATCAATTTTTTTACTCGAAATAATTAAAAAGAACAGAAAAGTCATAAAAAATCAAAAGATCATTAAAGTCGCTTGAAGATTTATAAGAAAACCAAATGCCCCTTGAAAATATTTAAACCGAAAATGGCTTTAATGGAGACAAAAATCGTACCAAAAAAACTTTTAGATGAATAAATGGGTTCCTAAATATGGTAAAGGATCTCCAAAGCCATAATGAAACTGGACCAACAAAGAACAACACAGATCATTTAATGGCTATGATAGTAAAATCAATCATGGTTCATACATTTGTTCATTTCCTTTGATACTATCAAGAATGCAAAAAAAGAAAAACGAAAAAAAAACTAAAAAAGATCCATCACAAGGTAAAGAAAATAAGATTAAAGGTAGCTTACTTGGAGCATATCCAATCTCCTTTCTTAACTTCAATAGAGTCATCACCATCCTTCTTTGCACTTTGTTCACCACATTTTCGGCATCTTGTATTTTTAGTGAAGTTCATAAAGTTGCATCTGCAAAAACATATCAAGGATGTCAATACAAATATTCAATTTTTTTCAATGGATTGTCACACCATGTCCGGTGTCTGTAGATGCATATAAACACTCAATTAAAAGCAAGAGAAAATGTGGCATTGATAAAGTGCAACAATCTATCACACGGTAAAGAAAATAAGATTAAAGGTAGCTTACTCGGAGCATATCCAATCTCCTTTCTTAACTTCAATAGAGTCATCACCATCCTTCTTTGCACTTTGTTCACCACATTTTCGGCATCTTTTATTTTTAGTGAAGTTCATAAAGTTGCATCTGCAAAAACATATCAAGAATGTCAATAAAAAATGCATTTTTTTTAAGTGGATTGTCACACCATGTTTGATGTCTATAGATGCATATAAACACTCAATTAAAAGCAAGAGAAATGTGGCATTGATAAAGTGCAACATCTATTTTCCCAGCACCAATCACCTTACCAAGAAAAGAAAACACAGAATAGCTTGTCATAACTTCTGATTCATATTACTAATGTTTTGGTGATGTTCTTCGCATTTCAACATGTATATAATAAGTTCTGGCTTCAGAAACATATTGCCATCAACATGCAAGTATTTCCTTGTGCAAATGGAGAAAGCTCTAGCACACACGCATTCAAGCACAAATGCACCACCCCTTTAACCTAAATGTTTTAACTGCAGTGCTATCCAAAATGGATGCAACATGAGTATATCATCCAAAAACTGTTATAAACCAAACTAATTGGTCAAAGTTGGGGTTACAAAAAAGATCTGAGAACAAAGGAACCTTTACCTGAATTCCAAAACAGTCTCCATAATTCTTTGGTGGTATTAATGAAAAATCCCACGAAAATTAAAAAAGAAAAAGAAAAAAAAAGGATAATGGAATTCGAATGTGCACACCAAAAAAATTCAATTCCTAATGAGGTCATGCATCTACATAAGCTATTAAGGAGCATCAAGTTGGATTGGTCATCCGAACTTTGACCACTTTGGCATGAAGGAAAGATTCTCCTCTGATTACATTATTCAAGAATATGCAGAGTTATCAAGTTATAAGGGAAAAACCTTGAAGAGCTAAATTTAATTATTTTCCTATTGCAACTTACTTGGTACATATCCAATCTCCTTTCTTCATTTCAACATTTTCACGCAGTTTGCCACCCGTGAAATTCACAACTCGCTCCTTCTTATCGGGGGTTTTGGGAGTATGCTTTGGTAGTGCAGGATCATGGGGTGTCTCACTCAATTCAACCAACTCAGAAAGCAGCTTCCTTGCAGACGCTTCAATAAGCTCACTACCAGGAGATTTCTCTCCTTCTGAAATAACAAGGGGATCCAGTGCGTGGAACATTAAGACCCGCACTATGTCTATGGTACGACCCTCTGCTTCCTTACTCTTTAGTGTCACATAAGCTCTATCACAACAACCCCGATGAATACAAGCACTACAAGCCTGCAAGCAAGCAAGAGTTTTTAACAGTATACAAAACACAGCCTTCTGACACTTCAAAATTTCTAAATAACGCATTTTTTTCAATCACAAACAATTCAGGAATAAAGTATAAAAAAGACAAGCAAAAGAAACATACATCCCCTTCATCCTTTTGCACGTAAGCTCTCATTCTTTTAGCTGAATTTACAACTTTTCGAAGAATATTAGGACATCCACTCTCCACAACTGTTTGAATATCAGGTATAGACAATGATCTGCATAAGTAAAAAAAAATTCAAGACCCAATAAGCATTTCTTGATTCTCAAATATCTGAGAACCTAGATTCTCAATCTTTTAATCTTCCCTTCATTTCATACCATTAATCAAATTTCAAATCCAACTGGAGAAAAAAGGTGTCTTACTTGAGAACATCATATCTGTCACGAGCAAAGCTAAGACAACCATCCCTTAACTGATTCATATCAGTGTAAGCAATAATATTTTCATCCTCTGAAGTTTCCATGAAGTAACCCCTGGTCTTCAATTTATCAACAAAAGTTACCCACTCAGGCCATGGATGTTGTTTTTGTTTATTTTCTTGTTGAAGGGAGTTCAAGGTTTCCATGATATCATCATCTGTGGTGGCTGTGGCTGTGGCTATGGCTGCAGTGGAGGAAGAACAGTAGAGGTGGAATTGGAGGGAAGGGAGGGGTTTAAAGGAAATGGTTTTGTGGGGATGGCCATTATTAGTTGTACGAAGGAAGAGCGAAGTGCCAAAGTTTACGAATTTAGACGCTGATGACATTGGTGGAAGATAGAAAAAGGAGAATGGTGTTTCGCAGAGTTTTCGGATAGGCAAAATGGCAGCAAGCAAGCACTGAAGAATGAAGATGACCTGCGGTACACACGCGGCTGATACTTGTGTAATAGGGATAACCTACAAGGCGTGTGACTCTTTTTTGTGACTTTTTTTTATTATTATTGTAGTATATTTCACTTTAAATTTAAATTTTGTTTTTAAACTTTTTTATACCATTAACTCAAATAGAAGTGAATTTTATTTTTATTTAAGAGTTAAATTGAAAGAAAAGAAATTAGGTGAAGAACACTGGTGATATGGGGAGCAACTCTGCAATTTATTTTACTGCAAAATAGACTAAAATAGGCGTACTGTCTTGAAGATAAACCAAATCAATGAGAAAATATAATTCAAATCGAGGAAAAACCGACATTGTTTCACATGGAAAAGGGAAGAACATGTTTTTGAATATTCAAAGCAAACATCGTCATTTTGCTCCTTAAATTTACAGATTTTTTAGACATTAAAACAAGAGCATAAACAGTTGACTCTCGTTTGATCTCCAAGCTTAATTTTCAATTCTAATTAATCCTATTGACGGCGTAAAAACACAGGAAACATGTGCTCCAACATGCCAATTGTAATTATGATGTAAAGAATCACGATTTATATCTCACGATTTAAACCCTTGAATCCACTATATAACCATGGTAATAATAATCATAGTTTGAAATCCGGCCTGGCCCGGCGAGTTAATCCGGGACTGGAACCGGATCGAGATGAAGAAAAAAAAAAAAAAAAACTTGACGTGACCATCTAAGATCCAGTTAAAAACCTGGTTGTGGTCCATTGACTTTTGTTTTTTTACTAAAACGATATCGTTTTGATTTAAAAAAATGACCTGAATGACCTGGTGACCCAGCCAAAACCAGAGACCCAGGTTTTGGACCGAGCCTGGTCTGAAAACTATGATAATAATGGTAGATAGAGATTAAATCTCACGTTATTCATGTCCTATTTATTACTTATCATTTAAAAAATTATTTATAATGTTTTAGGTATTCAATGTCTACTATTGTATGTGTTATATGTCAATATATATATATATATATATATATATACATTGTATTAAAAAAATTTAAATATTCTAAAATTATATTTCTATAATATAAATATATATTAGGTTATGACCAGACATATTTCAAGTCGAGTCCATATTCATTATTTATTAAGTTAAAAAAATACTTATTTATTCAAGTTGCGTCGACACTTACACTACAAAAAAAAGATTTTTTAACATGTGTTACCATCCAATAAAAAAAACCATCTTTATGTTGGCATACTTTTATTTTAAATAATAAATGTTGCATATTTGAATTTTATAATAAATTTATTAAACTCGTTACTAGATCAAAATAAAATAACTCATTGAGGTATTATGATAACTTTTGTGGTTGTGATTTGAAAAAAGTTGTTTTATAAAAAATATTTTTAGTTGAGGTTAGTTTGGTATTTATGTATGTTTGGTTAAAACTATGGTTAAAATTGAGGTTGAACAAAAAGTAGTTTAATGTGTTAGGTTAAAATGCTTTTGAAATTGAGGTTATAAAATAATTTTTAAAAATATATATTAATATTAATGGTTTTTAATTTAAATACTGTAGATTTAACTATTGTTATTACATCATGAAATAAATAATACTTTATATAAAATATTTTTTATTATTCTATTAAATTATCTACAATTTAAGATTGCGATCAAATTCTACAAATGTTACGTGTTCAAGCGATCTCCGTCTAATTTATGTAGTGTCATTGAATAATGTTAAACACTAGTTTTTTTTTTGAATAAAACACAATTAAAAGGTAAAAAAATATTTTTTTATTTTACTAGGTCGGACCCGGTTCAATGCATTTTGAGCTTTAAACCGGATCTGGTCTGGCCAAAACAGTGTAGCATGCCTCAACTGTTCACTAAATAGTGGAGCATGGTTCATCGTTTTTCCGCGCAATAAGCAACTCGTAGTTGTTGTTTTTTTTCTTGCGTTTCAAACGCTATATTCTGTGGGATCCATAAATAGTAACTGATATTTTTTTAATCACCAAACAAGTTGCACATGCATTTTAAACAAAACATTGCCTTAATAAACTCAAAACACCCAACCCTGTTTTTTTTTTTTTTTAAAGTTTATTGTTTATTTTATATGTTTGAAGCAAATGGAACCTTAAAATAAAATTTAAGAACTCTAGGTATTAACTTAAAAATTAAAATTTAGAGCTTTAATTTAATTTTTTTCAACAAGCCTCTTTTTAGGACCAAGTTTAATTCCAAATAAATGCAACCTCAAAGGATCAAATAAAAAAAAATCAAGGGATCAAAATGACAAAAAAAGAAGAGAAAACACTATTATATATATATATTTGTTTTTCATTTTTTGTATTTTTGGAATCAAAAATTGAAAAGTAAAAAATGGAACAATGAAGAAGGTACGATACAGCTCTGGGTCACCAGCCAGTAACGCCATCATCCCCACAAACGGGGAAACCCGCATTTCTTAAAACAAATCAAAAAATAAAAAACCCCACATAAACCTCCTCTCTTCTCCACAGATCTCTCCTTTCTGTTCACGGTCATGAGAAGAGCGTCTACTTTCGCCTCTTCCGTCCTCTCTCGGACCCTCACCCCCACCCTCCACGAAGGCGGTGCCCTCTCCACCATCAATCACCGCTTCCTCCTTGTTGCACTCTACAGCACCACCAGCAATACCGGCAGTTCCCACAGTCGCCGGATCTTCAATCCATTCTCCTCGTCTCTCGGTGTCGCTGGGGCCTTAGTCTCCGCCGCTGCCGCTGCATCTCTCTCTCAAGACGTCCTCGCCAAGGAGCCACCACGGGCCGAGCTCGTGCCTAAGGAAGTTGTTCTTTATCAGTACGAGGCCTGTCCTTTTTGCAATAAAGTTAAAGGTCTCGTCTTTGTATGCAATTATGAAATAATTTTATGAATTTAGAGTTTTTTTAGTGTTATATTTAAATTTGCTGATTTTTTTGGGGGTAAATTTTCAGCTTATTTGGATTACTATGATATACCATACAAAGTAGTGGAAGTGAATCCAATTAGTAAGAAAGAGATCAAATGGTCTGATTATAAGAAGGTTCCTATATTGATGGTGGATGGAGAACAGCTTGTCGACTCTTCAGGTTTTTTTTTTTTATTGTGATTTTATTTTAAAAGGGTTTTTGTTAGTTATATTCTTTGGGCTTTCAATTGTGTTGACAGATTCTATTTTGGTGGTGTAAATGTTAATTATTGATTTTCTTGAATTGTATGTGAGCAGCCATCATCAATAAGTTGAGAAACAAGATACATGGTAAGGAAATTGTAGAATCTGCTTCTGATAAGGATGATGATGAAGAGATAAAGTGGAGGAGGTATGGCCTCTCTTTTGCTCTGTGGCTTAGTTTTCTTTTTCGCTCATTTTGGTTTCTGGGGTTTCAATGGAGACAGTTGCATTAGTGGTGTCATAAATAGGGACTATTATTTTTATTTATTATTATCATATAAAATGGGAATGTTTAAATTGAGTGCAAATTAATTTTCCTGACAATGTCTTAACCTCAATAAGCCTTTTCTTTTCATTTGGTGAAAAAAAAAATTCTTTATGTTTTGGATTGGTGTTCTTGGAATAGCACGTAAAAATTAGTTTTGAACCTTAGCTTTTAAGGAGCTCAATGTGCTCAGATGGATATTCTTAAGAGTTTTGAATGAATTGGTAATGCTTGGACTTA
This sequence comes from Populus davidiana, assembly GCA_030145905.1. Lineage (NCBI taxonomy): Eukaryota > Viridiplantae > Streptophyta > Magnoliopsida > Malpighiales > Salicaceae > Populus > Populus davidiana. The sequence goes on along the minus strand of CM057800.1, from coordinate 3,152,359 downwards.
AGCTCTTGTCACATAAGAAGAAATGGATTGCTAATATGAGTTTTGGTTGGCTTTGTACTTAATTAGGTTACCTATCCACCATGGGAAAGTTAATAATCTAAATGTCTAGAAATACTAAAGTGTCAAAAAAAGTTTCTTATTCTTGTCATCATCCATGGAATTTAACTGTACATGCAGCTACATGAGCGATAACCTACTTATCCATGGATGTGAAAATAAGAAACTGTATGCTGTATAAAATAAACAAAAAAGGATATATGGTACAGGTAGTAGTGCCTTAACTCTTAAAATTCCCTTGGAATCCTATTTCTTTTTTTTCTTTTTTTTTTCAATCAAGTATCTGAACAATTGAAAACTTTAACATTAAATGTATTTGTTAGGGGAATGATATTGTGGTCATTTCATGCCAGCCAATTTGTAAATGCATACATGGTTGAAAGAAAAGATCTATATGCGTATGGTTTTCTGACCAATTAGTAGTGAAGATTAGTTTTCCATGATTTTCATGAACCCAGATTAGGAAATCTTCCCTTTTTCAATGTGAGTCTTGATATCTTTCTCAAATTTCTTTTTGAATCCAATTTATCTCTTAGATTTATATGGGTGCCCTGTATCAGTTCCTCTGTCCTTGAGTCAAAACCTACACATTTACATTTCAGCCTTGGATCTCCCTTTGAAAGTTTCATAATCGGTAATCTATCAGTTTTCCAATAGTTCTTCATTATTGTATCTTATTGTGAAATCTAATCATGCAGAAGATATGGAGTGAGAACTTGCTCAATCTTGATGATTTAGTTATGTCTGCCTTGTTGGATGAAAACTTAGCCATGTGTTAAATCGATTGCAGTTGGGTAGGTTGTTCACTGAATTCTCTGTGTTTGGTTTGAACCACCAACACTCTTTCACTTAACCATGAGTTCATTAATCTCTCTTGAGTTGTGACATCTTAAAATAGGTGTTAGAAAATTGTGTAGCTCAAACATTCTCATCCCATATGCAGACCATAAGCCAATTGCAAGCATTGAATTCCTAAGACTAGGGAGAGATTCTCTCACTGATTATGGCATCAATTCATTGGGTCAGAGGTCCACATTGTTTCCTTCTTTTTGTTCCTTTTCCTTTCAAAATCTTTTTAGTCATTTTATGTGTTTTTAAATTCAAATAGAAAAGCAATACTTTTCTTATTCTCCCTAATTCATTATTGTCCTGCTTAACTGGTGCATCTCACCTGCTGTAACTCTGTACACCTTGACATCTATGCCACTGTTTGCTAGCTAAATCAGGTTTTTTTCCTAACAAGCTTCTCAATGTGGACTTAAATCAAAGATTTTAAATGTGCAAATAAACTTGCTGGATTGACAAAAAAAAAACAAAAAAACAAAAAAAAAGAGCACTGAAAAATTCTAAAGAAGCTGCCTAACTATTTCAGTTATTTCCTTCAATTTTGCTTATGCATATAGATGAAGTTATGGATCATTTGTAGAATTGTGTTTGGCGACATGCATGCTTGTGATCTGATGCATACATAATTGCCTATGTCAGAAAATCAACACGCTCATACTCTTGCACTTGCGATGCTTAGATAATTTGGTCTGACATTTTTATGCCATTTTTTTGTTGATGCTCATAAAACAGCTGTCAACTTGTCATGTTTTTGTTTCTTTTCTTTCTTTGTAAGCACAATAGTAATTAACTTAAAGTTGATTCAGGCATGCCAATGCTCGATGTTAACATACTATTTTTTGCTTATTTAGGTGGGTTGACAATCACTTGGTACATGTCTTGTCTCCAAACATATATCGCAATACTTCTGAGGCTCTTGAATCCTTCGACTATATCACAAGCAATGGTAAGATGATCCATGGATAAGAATACCTGAATGAAACTGTAGTTTTCCTATGGCTAACTCTTATTGGAATGATCTCTTTGGTTCACTTTCTGCTTTTTTCCATTTTTGATTCTGTGCCGTGATTAATATGTACCTCTTAGTATATGATTCTGTTTTGTCTCAATCATTAAACCAGGAAAGTCTGGCATGTTTCTTCTTATAGCATTCTCTTCATATACTTGTGATGCCTTGGAAAAATATTCGACAATTTTTGGGAAACATAGTACTTAATTACCTACCTAGTCCCTATTCTTGTGCATATTTATATTCATGTGCATTTGCAAAACTATTGTTTGTAGATTACTCTAACTTTGTTGCGTTGATGATTATGGTGAAAAACATGATATGCTTGAGAATATGACACTATGTAAATTGATGGACAAGATAACTTAACATTTTCCATAAAACATTGCAAAGCAATGATCATATAAGTTATTTGCTCCTACAAAAAGACTGACGTGCAAAGTTTGACAGTTAAGAGTTACAGCTCGTCACCTGCATGTACTAAATGCACCGTATTTCATAGGAAGTGTATAATTTAAGGTTTTTGGTTAGTTTAATAGTGACCAAATTTTTCTGAGTTGACATTCATCATGTTAATGATAAGGTGACCAAGCTCTTGGGCAGTTTCACCTCATTTTCTATTCCTTAGAATGTTAGAGTTGGCCTTCATTTGTGTCTTAGAACAATTGATAATGACAAACTTGTTTCTCAGGACATTTCCCAGTAAGAGCAAAGTGAGAGAACTTTTTTTGTTCTTGAGAGCAATCTTATTTTGAGGGCAACATTGATGTTGCTGATATAGAATATTGTGTCAGGATATTAGAAACGAAATGACTTGACACCCCTATTTCAGTGGGAATTTCTACATTGTTATACTTCTGGTCATCAGGTAATTGATCCCAGTGGACTGTCTTTAATGTTCTAGGAATGGTCTATGATTCCATCAAGCTTTAATTGTGCTATTCTGGTTTCACTCTCTGTATACCATCTCTCTTCTCAGGTAATAGGGTGAGTATGCTGTTTCGAGGAACCTTTTAAGATCAGGAAAGTCATAATTGTATATAATTGTTTCATCCAGGGATCACATCTACACAATAACTTCTTATAGCCATCCCTTTCATTTGTTTGTAAGTCACAGCTATCGTTTCTTTCATGATTACTTCATCATCCTGAACTCATCTCATATAGGTTCTAGGTTACTTGTTCCAAGTTGTTAATGTTCATAGAATTATGCTTTTAAGGACCACACTGTTATAATTATTCTGTCCAAAGTTGTTTGTGAGATGGCATATATTTTATCCAATTATCTTGATTTCCTTGTAAACTTCTCCTGTAAATGCAGGTAATTTTAGCTTTGCAGAGAAAATCACCGTCAAGTATGCTGGAGCTGCTGCAATGTATTTTGTGTCAAAGAATTTGAAGAAGAAATATAACATTACTGATGAACGTGCTGCCCTGTACGAAGCTGCGGAAACATGGGTGGATGCTCTGAATGGCCGAGAGTTTCTTGGTATGCATCTCTCTTTATATACTTTACGTTTTATTAAAGAACTCTAAAAGGCGTGGGGAAAGCACTGTAGCTTCCCCACGCCTTTTAATTATACTTAATATAATAATAATTATTATTATTATAATTATAATTATATTATAATATATATATTTTTTCCTCCTGTAGCAGTTTTTTTTTTCTGCTTTTGTTTTCTGCTTTTTTTTTTTTTTTTCTGGAGGTTTTTTTTTTCCCACTTTTGTTTCTTCTTCATTTTTTTTACATGTTTTTTTTCTTTTTTTTTTTACCCAAAATTGACTTCATTTTTTTTTTTAAATTTTTTTTCAAAATTATCTTTACTAAATTTTTTAAATATTGAGCTGGTTGAAAATTTAACTATGTAGCTTTTTTCTTTAAAATATTGTGGATTGCTATAATGTTCTTGTACATTGTTTTTTTTTCTTTTTATGATTTATTTATTCTTTTTTTTTTCAAAATGGTCTTTGTAGATTTTTTTTTATATTAAGTTGGTTGAGAATTTAGCTTTGTAGTTTTTTTTTTAAATATGGATTGCTACAATGTTTTCTCTACATGGTTTTTGTTTTGCTGCAGTGTTTCTCCATATATTTTTTTAAAAAATTATCTTTATCGAATTTATTTTTTCAATATTGAGCTGACTGATAATATAGATTTAGCTTTTCCCACATGTTTTTTTTATTTCTTTTTCTTTTTTTCCAAAATTATCATTTTTTACATATTTTTTTTTTTGTTTTTTTTAGAATTATTTTTGTTGATTTTATTTTTTTTGCTATTGAGCTGGTTGAAATTTTAGTTTTTTTGGTTTTTTCTTTAAAACAATGTAGCTTTCCTCGCGTGTTTTTTTTCTCGCTTTTGTTTCTTTTTTTTACATGTTTTTTTTACCCAAAATTGACTCTTTTTTTTATAAAAAAAGTCTTTGTCAGTTTTTTTTTTTTTTTATATTGAGCTGGTTGAGAACTTAGCTTTGTAGCTTTTTTCGAAAAAAAAAAAATATGGATTGCTACAGTGTTTCCTTTACATGGTTTTTGTCTGTCTGCAGTGTTTCCCCCACATGTTTTTTGTTTTTTTAAATTATCTTTGTCGAATTTATTTTTTCAATATTGAGTTGGTTGAGAATTTAGCTTTAGCTTTAGCTTTCTCCACGTTTTTTTTTTTAATTTTTTCCAAAATTGTCTTTCTTCTTTATATTTTTTTTTCATAATTATTTTTGTTGATTTTATTTTTTTACTATTGAGCTGATTGATAATTTAGTTTTTTAATTTTTTTTCTTTAAAACACTAGATTGCTGCAGTGTTTCTCTACATGAGTTTTTATTAAATAATTTTTTTTTCAGAATTATCTTTGTCGATTTTTTTTTTATTAAGCTGATTGAGAATTTAGCTTTGTAGTTATTTAAAACACTGTAGATTATTACAGTGTTTTCCCACATGATTTTTGCCTTACTACAGTGTTTCCCCACATGTTTTTTTTGTCGATGTTTTTTTTTCAAATATGTTTTTCTCAATTTTATTTTTTTCATACTGAACTGGTTAACAATTTAGCTTTTTTTTTCTTAAAACATCGTTGATTGCTACAGTGTTTTTTGCTTTTTTTTGTTATGTTTTTTTTTTAAATGGTCTTTATCGTTTTTATTGTTTTTGATATTGAGCTGGTTAAAAATTACAACTGTAAATTTTCTCATGAAACACTATAGATTGTTATAGTGTTTCCATGGATGTTTTTTTTTCTTTTCGTTTTTTTTATATTTGTCAAAATTATCTTTATTGATTTTTTTTTAATATTGAGTTGGTTGAGAATTATAGTTGTATATTTCCTCACAAAACACTATAGATTGCTACAATGTTTTTTTAAATGATTTTAATATTTAGCTTGTTGAAAATTTAGCTTTAACTTTCCCCACATGTATTTTTTTTATTATTTGTTTTTTCTTTTTTTTCTTCCAAAATTGTCATCTCTTTTTTTTCTTTCATTTTTTTGTGTTTTTTTTATAATTTTTTTTGTCGATTTTTTTTTAATATTGAGCTGGTTGAGAATATAGCTTTGTAGTTTTTTCCTTTAAAATATCGTGGATGGTAATTTTTATATGATTTTTTTCACAAATCCACAATAATACACAAGCATGACAGATGCCGCGGGCATGTCACGCCTTTTACTAATATATTTACTTATTAATATATTATATTATTATAATTATAATTATAAATATTATTACATTGTATTATATTATATAACTATTTTTTTCCTTTTTTTATTTTTATTTTTTTTTAATGAATTTTTTTTGTTTGATTTAGTTTGTTAATGTTATTTTTTTTATTTAATTATCAGATTTTCATGATATGAATCTCGGATTTGATGGGTTAGCCTGATTTGACAAATTATTTTTTTCATTTAGTTTAGTTTGTTAAAGTTAATTTTCTTTCTATTTAATTATCAGACTTTCATACTTTCATGACACGTGTCCTGGGCTTGACGGGTTAACTTGGTTTGATGGGTTAACCCAGTTACTTCTGGGTAAACCTGTCATTTGTTTTTCTATTTAGTTATTAAAATTTCATGATGTGAATCCCAGGTTTTACGGGATAACCTGGTTTAAAGGGTTAACCCAATTAATTCAATTTTTTTTTCTTTTTCTTCATTAGTTTTTTCCTTTCTGTTGATTTTTTTTCTTTGTTTTTTTTTTAATCAATCTATTTAATTATCACACTTTTATGACATGACCTTATATCTAGACCCACATCCAATATTCTTGGGTCCGGTGTTGCAGTCAGGCTCACTTAAACTTGGGTCATGCAAGTTTAATTTTATTATTAATATTATAAATATTACTCTTAGGTCAGGTGTTGCAGCCAAACCCAAGTTTTTTGGGTATAACTTTGCAGAAAAACCCAAGATTTTTAAATTTTTATTTGTTTTAATATTTTTTATGCAAAAAAAATGACCCGCAACATCGCGCGGGTCAAGTGTCTAGTATATATATGATTGTTCGTACTGTGATCTACTCGATTAATAAATGTGGCATGTGTTCACTTTATGACCCATGCATAAACCCATTTCAAGCATAAAATTTTATTACATGGTTGTGACAAATGACTCAGCTTGAGATTCTGATTTTAGACTTGCACAACCTTTCAAAGTTGCCATGTGACAGATATTCATGGGATGTTCTTTTATGCCACAGGGGGGTCAAAGCCTAATTTAGCTGACCTTGCTGTTTTTGGGGTGTTGAGACCCATCCGCTATCTGAGGTCTGGTAGAGATATGGTGGAGCAAACTCGAATAGGAGATTGGTATACAAGAATGGAGAACGCTGTGGGGGAATCCGCAAGGATAAAGGCTTAGAGTGGATTTACTCATTTAGCTTCCAGCTTCCACAACCACTGTATTGTGAAATACAGGAACCAAAAGATTTTACAACGATTTGATCATATGAACAATTTTGTGATTTAAGAATTCAAAATTGAAGCTCATTTTTAGGAGGTAAAATAATGATTATTGTACGTATAAATGGTGAAAAAATAAAGAAAGTTTACGTGTGGATTGTAAAACTACCCATGGATGGTGATACTTTTTCCACTGGTACATTACATAGCAACCATTATTTCAATTAGACTATTGGTCGACAAAAACTTCTCTGGATTGTAATTCCTGTGTGAGGATGGGATGTTATTGGAACTGGCCATTTTTTCTTGCCTGGTGAAAATGCTATTATGATTCCTCCGTTTGTTATGCAAGTTAATATTTTAGCCTGGATTATTGAGTGTACAATCTGCTAAATTCAGTTGCTGCTGGAGCTTGTCCCTGATAAAGGTTAATCTGTTATCTGTTCAGCACTGGGAAAAAGAAAGAGAAAGAAAGAAGAAGACTGAATAGCAAATTGAAGCTCAATTCCATTGCCCTTGTTTGGGAGATGCTTAATTACGGCAGTATAATCTGCATCGGATACCTTGTCCTGATTTGTCCCTTTTGATTGCTTCACATGCATAATTCCCTATGCATTTCTGATAAGAACAGAATTTTTGGAAGGGAATCAGAAGAAGGACAGAGGTTTGGAAGATTGTGTTTGTATTATTCTACAATGCGTCGTTCAATAGAATAAGTGAGCCTAAATAAGCCACAATGTTACAATATCTCTCATGATAATAGAAACTCAACTAGTGAAAGTGAATACTAGGAAAGCTTTTAACAACTTTCTTGATTACAGCTAATTATTGATTGACTATTTTAATTGCAATTAAATAAAACGAAAACGAAATATCTAAGCTCTACTCTCCATCTCTGCTCTTCAATGTGTGTAACTTCCCATCATGACAGGCCATTAAAGAATCATATCAATTCATCCCTCTAAAAAGGGCCTTGTCCTCAAGGCTGAACCTTGGATAAGTTTTTCCATGTAGCATCTTCTAGGGAAGCTTTTTTTCATTGAACCAAAATTTTCGTTTGACGGTATTTTTCCTTCTAAATAACATGACGGTCCAAAATAAACTCAGGTCTTTCTGAACAAACTTATTATTATAACAATGCCACTCATTTTAAATCTTACATGGTATTTCTTTTCAATCTTTGATTGCCATCACTTTTCACATACCGATTTAAATTTTTATTTCATCTGAGTTTTTACATCAATCAACTAGGAATTTCACTTATAATTATAAAAAATTTTCTTTTAATTTATAAAGTTTACGAATCGCTATATTTTCAATACTTTTCAATTAATAAAGTTAATTTTTGATTTTATAAAATTAAACTTTAACTAAATGTTGATATTTCGATAACTTTATGATAAGTTAATCAAAATAAATTATCACATCAAAAATTAAAATTAAAATTTTTAATTTTAAAATTATTTTGATATATTGATGTTAAAAATAAAAAATAAAAAATAAAAAATGTATTATTTTACTATATTTTTAAACAAAAAAAAAATAAAAACAATCTCTTACCCTTCATGTAATTCCGAACTCACGTGTAAAAAATTGGGATGGATAAGCCATTGGTATCCCTAGTTAAGCGTGAAGATGCCGCTTTGCGCATCAAATAGGAGCCGCGGGGGCGAGGTTGAATTGTTTAGCTCACTTCTCGATTGCCGGCTGCGGATTCCCTTTGCACAAAGAGGTCAGTCCCTCTGCTCTTGCTACTTGAATTTCATTTCCTTTGATCTCCGATGTCTTATTGTTTTTGCAAAACAATTCTCCATCATCATGGAACACACTACTTGAGACTCTCACCAACCCATTTTATTGAAGCCAACAGCCACCAATTATTCTTGTTACCAGTTACCAGATGCATCTCAAGCACTGCAAATCCAAATCAACACTCATTTGCAGCCTCTTATCTCATAAAAAAATGTGGGTTCTCTCCAGAATCTGCTCTATCAGCTTCCAAGCATCTCAAATTCGAAACCCCGGAAAAACCTGACTCAGTCATCGACACATTCAGGCGCTATGGTTTCCCCGAAGACAAAATCTTTAAACTCGTTAAGAAATTCCCGAAGGTGCTTTCATGTAATCCTGAGAAAACCCTTTTGCCTAGACAGGATTTTTTTCTCTCCAGAGGCATGTCAAGCACTGAACTTGCCACCTTTTTCTGCATAACTCCTCCTCTTTTGCATAGAAGCTTGGAAAACATTATAACTCCTACTTTTAACTTCCTTAGTGATTTGCTTCAATCCAATGACAAGGCAATTACTGTTGCCAAAACCTATCCGTTTATTATCTATCATCGTCCTGAGAGCTATTTGCAACCTTACGTCAGCATTTTGAGAGAAAATGGAATCCCCAAATCACATATTGCTTCCTTAATTTATAAGTGGCCTAGGACCGTGAGAGTTTGTCCAATTCGTTTTAGAAATACTGTTGAGACGGTGAAAGACATGGGTTTTGACCCTTCCAAGTTAGTGTTTACTCTAGCAGTGCTGGCACGGTCTGGGCAGAGTAAATCTGGATGGGAAAAGAAGGTCGGTGTTTATAAGAGATGGGGTTGGTCAGACGAAGAGATTCTGGCTGCTTTCAAAAGGAATCCGTGGTGTATGATGAGTTCCGAGGATAAGATTATGGCAGGGATGGACTTTTTGGTTAACAATATGGGCTGTGAGTCTTCTTATGTTGCCGAACATCCAATTCTTTTGTTGCTGAGCTTGGAGAAAAGACTTATACCGAGGGCTTCTGTCCTTCAATTCCTACAATCAAATAAGTTGATTGATGAAAAGCCTAACTTGGCCACTTTGTTTAAGTATTCGGAGAAGTCATTTCTTCACAAGTTCGTGGATGGTTTTGATGAAGCTCCTCAGCTATTAAAACTATACAGGGAAAAACTGAATCTTTCAAAATGACATGGAAACTTAATAGGGATAAATGTCACATTATGGTTTATACTCTTGCTGATTTGTTGTTTTATTTGATTACTTTGGATACTTGGATGTGCGTTTTTACCCTTTTATGGTAGCGTTCGGTGGTTATTATTCTACGATAAAAGGTTATTATTCTAAGATAAAAGGAAACAAATACTGTAGAGACATAAATCTACATGAATGTATTTGTCGATGTATTTGGAGAAAAAGATGGAGACATATAGATAAATGAGTTTTTATACTCATTTTGATGGAAGAATGAGTGTTTCATGCTCATTGTTACCATACTGGGTGCCTATTTCTCAAAAGATCAACTCCTGGTCCTCTTTTTGGCTATAGGTTTTTGAATGGAAAAGGAAAGGCTATACCTTTCTGTGATTTAGTTTTCATTTTGCTTGAGAGTAGCCTTCGCCAATGATGTAGTTCTGGTCCCTTGAAGCGGGCTGACGGAAGTTGCATTACATTTTTTTGGATGTACAAGTGCTCTCAATAGTGAAAACATGCACCTCGGTGACTGCAAATCTAGGGACTTGTGTGTTCAATCAAAGTAGTAGACCTTTCGAGCGAATACTTTTCAATGAGGGGCGGCTCAATTATCATGCTTTCTTCCCAATTCTAAGTGATACAGTAGATACCAAAGTTCCAAAGTCACAAATGAGGATGGCAGTTTACACACATTGCAGCCCTACCGCATGTACTTATAATGCAATAATCTGGCCTTTTGAGTTCTCTGAGTATGTATTGATGTGATTATGCCAAAAATGTATTAAAGTACTTAACTAATTATATAAACAGTAAAATAATATAAAAAACTTAGCTATCGCTGGAAGTAATGGGCTGAGAGTCCAAGTTAAAAGATTATTTATTTTTGTGTTTGAGTGTATTTAATATAAAAAATATTAAATTAATAATTTTTTAATATTTTATGATGAATTTAATAAATTAATATAAAAAAATTATTTTAAAACAAAAAATAATTTTAAAAAATACCTACACGGCACCGCAACCCTAAACGCGTAATAAGTTGGATAGCCAACGAAAAAGATGCATGATAATAAAAAAAAAGTGTTGAAAGATAGATGGTGACGTGGCGATTGTAATCCATCGATTGTTTTCAATAACGTGTGCATCTAGAACATTTTTTTTTCCCTCTCAAATAGCATTTCTTTATAGGTTTGGAGCGCGTTTGAAGTCTCAAACCTAGAAAGTTTGTCGGTGGACTACGAAAAAACAAAGCAAGTGGGCGGTCAACTTAATCGTCTTTAACATAAGAATAAATATTGATCGTAGATCTGGAAAATAAAAAATTAATCCAGACCATTAATCTCCATGTTTTTACTTATAAATAGAGGCCCTTACCCTCACGTTCCTTGTCTGCTAAGCCTGGGTATCGACCGGTCTCTCCATCCCACTTCTTTAGGTTTCAGGTTTTGGGGGTAACCTTCTCCTCTTCTTCGTTTCTTTCTCCTTTCTACGATCGATAAATTATGATTCGTTCTCGTGATCTACGTAATTAGGGTTTCTCGATCTTCAAATTGCTATCGAATATTTTTAGATCGTGAGTTTGGATTCGCTTCTTTGGTTGTAATTGCCTTTAATTCTTGTTATGGCCTCTTGGATTAATTATTTAAATTCCCATGGATTCTGTCACTTTCAGGGTTGAAATTGATTTGATATGTATATATGATTTGGAGAGTATATCATGCAATGAGTTTTGCAGATAGAGATCTGGATAATAGTTTCGACAAGGAGTTGCGGGATAAAAATTCTATCCTTACCCTGGATTTCATGCTTCCCGCAATTGTTCTAGTTCTGCCTTGCGGTGTTGTTTCGGGTCTCCATTTCATGTTTAAGAGAGAATGCTTGATTAACAGGGAATTAATTCTGGTATGAGGCTAATCAAGGTGTCTATTTATGAATATTTCCTATTCTCATTCACGGCAGTTTTTTTGGACCTTACTTATGATAGTGCTCGGGTACTGGTTATGTGATAAATTCTAGTCTGGCTAGTTTGGTTTCTTCACTCTGACCTCAGTTTGCGCTATTCTGACTTACTTTAACCTGTCTTCGCTAAAGTACTCTGCTCACCTGTGCTGATCATAGCCCTTGCAGCTGGTCATAATTCTTATTCTTCAGCACTTGACTTTAAATGCTGTTTGTTTGTGCTAGTTTCTGTATTAAAAATATCGTCTCTGCTTTTCTAGCGCTCTGAAGAATGTTTGGGCGGGCATGATTGGAATTAACTTGGCATTGCTTGGGCTGCTTCGATTTTAATTCACTCTGTGCTGATGTTCTTTAGCTAATCAGTTCACAGCAGTAATGGACCGAACATCTTTAACTTTGATTCCTAATTTTTTGATTTTGGGAGGGAGGTTTGACTGGAATTACGTTGGGAGGGAGGTTTGATGCATTGCCTGCTCTTCAATTTCGATGCTTGTAATATTTTTCCACGTGGAAATAGGACAGAACAGGGTGCTTATTCTAAGCTTTGGATTTCAGGGTCAAGGACTTGGAGCAATAAGATCTGTGTATAGGATGCTTTCGATACTTGCTCGGGGGATCAAGTTTCTCTTAATTACCTTTTGTCCATCATATATAATCTATAATTGTTAAATAGCTAGGGTCTGAGTTCAATTGTGTGCTTTCAGGAGTCTTATCAACTTCTCCGAGGAAGCTTGTTGAGTTTTGCTGGGATCTTAGCAGTGGTTTATTGTCACCTTCTACCAACGCCATTACCAACTTCACCGATGCAGCTGTTTTGTTTGCTCTTTTATTGCCATATCATTTTAATTCTCTCTCACACCAATAGCTTATTTTGTGCAGACACTTCAATAGATGGTTATGTTTCCATCAAGATTACACCAAGTGTTTCCTAACCTTGCCTTCTTTTGGCTTCCGATTTTTTTTTTATCAAAACAAGGGTTTCTTAACTTCTCCTTTTCATTCTAGTCAACAAGTTGAATTTCCTAATTTATAACTTGTGTGACCTTTGATTGTGCTTTTTTTCTAGGAACCCTCCAATTCATCGTGGAACATGTGTGGCCTGCAATTTTTTGGGAGTGTTTAATTCATCACCTACACTTTTATTTTCTTACCTGCTTTAACATTTTGAGTGCTTAGTCTAAGATGCTGACTTTGTGTCATTCCAGAAGTATGAATTCGAACAACATTCTGTCCTACGTGATACTTTGGAACCGGCAGTCTCTTTGTTTGTATTTTACCTAGCATCTACTACTTTATTGGAGGTAGGGTTTTAGTTAGATGATGTTTTTTTGTGCTCCCAGGACCCTTCTTGTTTTTTAATGGAAAATAGTATATGTTGTATGTTTGCTTCTGTGGTGCTAGGAGTGTTGATGGGAATTAACTTGGCATTCCTTGGGCAGCTTCATTTTGTTTTGACTCTGTGCAGGTGCTCTGTAGCTGATCAGTTCTCTACAGTAATGCACCAAGCATCTTTAACTTTGGTTTCTCATTTTGAATAATGCTCTGTAGCTGATCAGTTCTCAACTTCTGACAACTCTCGCTCTCTCTCTCTCTATCCAATAGCTTTTTTTATGGTTATGTTTTCATCAACATTGCTTGTTATATTTATGTGTGTCAATAGGACGCCCTAGGATGCTTATTCTAAGCTTTGGTTTTCAGGGTCACTGACTTGGAGCAATAAGATCTGTGTAAAGGATTCATTTAAATACTTGTATTGGACTTTAAGTTTCTCTTAATTTCTTTTTGTCCGTCTTATATAATCCATAACTGTTAAACAACTAGAGTCTGAGCTCAATTGTATGTGCTTTCAGGAGTCTTATCAACTTCTCCGAGGAAGCTTGTTGAGTTTTGTTGGGCTTTTAGCAGTGGTCTATACAACCTTCTACCAACTCCATTACTAAATTCACCAATACAGCTTTTTTGTTTGCTCTTTTATAGCCATATACTTTTCAACTTCTGACAACTCTCTCTCTCACCAATAGCTTATTTTGTGCAGATTCTTCCCTAGATGGTTATGTTTTCAAGATTACACCAAGTGTTTCCTAACTTTGCCTTCTGAGTTGGCTTCTGATTTTAGATCAAAACAAGGGTTTCTTAAGTTCTCTTTTTCATTCTAGTCAACAAGTTTAATTTCCTAATTTATAACTTGTGTGTGACCTTTGCTTGCGCTTTTTTTTCTAGGAATCCTCCAATTCATCAAGGAACATATGTGGACAGCAATTTTTCGGGAGTGTTAAATTCATTTCCTACTCTTTTCCTTTTTCTGCGTGTCTATCTTGGTTCGAACATTTTGAGTGCTTAGTCTAAGATACTGACTTTGTGTGTTTCCAGAAGTATGAATTCAAACAACGGCCTGTCCTAATTGATGCTTTGGAACCAGCAGTCTCTTTGTTTGTATTTTACCCAGTTTCTACTTCTTTATTGGAGGTAGGGTCTTAGTTTGTTGCTGTTTTTTTGTGGCTCCCAGGACCATTTTTAATTTGAATGGAAAATAGTATGTGCTGTATGTTTGGTCATGTGTTGTTAGGAGTTTGGGTGAGCATGATGGGAATTAACTTGGCTTTTCTTGGGCAGCTTCATTTTATTTCGACTTTGTGCATATGCTCTGTAGCTGATCAGTTCTCAACAGTAATTCACCAAGCATCTTTAACTTTAACTTGATTTCTCATTTTGATCTATGAATTTTCATTGGCCTTTTGTTTTGTATGTTTTTCCCATGATCAGATGGTTTTCAACTAACATGTAAGATTAGGATTACCTTTGGAGGTTTGATCCATCGCCTACTCTTGAATTTCAATGCTTGTTATATTTACATGTCAATAGGATGCCCTAGTATGCTTATTCTAAGCTTTGGTTTTCAGGGTCAAAGACTTGGAGCAATAAGATTTGTGTAAAGGATGCTTTTGATAATTGCATTGGAGATAAAGTTTTCTTAATTCTTTTTTATGTCTTATATATTCTATAATTGTTAAACAGCTAGATTATCAGTTAAATTGTGTGTGCTTTCAGGAGTTTATCAACTTCTCTGAGGAAGCTTGTTTTGTGGGCTTTTGTCTGTGTTTTATTGTTACCTTATACCATCAAACTTCACCAATACATTTTCATCAAGATTCCACCAAGTGTCTCTTAACTTTGGCTTTGTTCTTTTATCTCCATATCGTTTTAAACTTCTGAGTTCTGACAACTCTGTCTCTCTCTCACCAATAGCTTATTTTGTGCAGATTCTTCTCTAGATGGTTACATTTTCATCAAGATTACACCAAGTGTCTCTTAACTTTGGCTTCTGATTTTAGATAAAAAAATGTTTCTTAAATTCTCATTTTCATTCATTCTAGTCAATGAGTATAATTTCCTAATTATAACTTGTGTGACCTTTGCTTTCATTTTTTTTCTAGGGACCCTTCAATTCATCAAGGAACATACATGGACAGCAATTTTTGGCAGTGTTAAATTCCTTTTTCTGCCTGTTTCTCTGCCTTGCTTTAACATTTTGAGTGCTTAGTCTAAGATACTTTGTGTCTCCGCCTTGCTTTAACATTGAGTGCTTAAGTCTAAGATACTGACTTTGTCTTTTTAAAAGTCTGAATTTGAACAACGATTTGTCCTACATGGTGCTTTGGAACTGACAGTCTCTTTGTATTTTACCCAGTTTTTACTTCTTTATCATAAGCAGGCTTTTAGTTAGATGCTGATTTTTTGTGGCTCCCAAGACCCTTTTTGTTTTTGAATGGGAAATAGTATGTGCTATATGTTTTTTTCTGTGCTGTTAGGAGTGTTTGTGCTGGTATGCTGGGAATTAACTTGGCATTTATTGGGAAATTTCAATTTATTTTGATTCTGTCCATATGCTCTGTATCGATCAGTTCTCAACAGTGATGCACCAAGCATCTTTAACTTTGATTTCTCATTTTGATCAATGATTTTTCGTTGGCCTTTCTAACTTTCTTAAATCTTAAAATTTATAACTTGTGTGTGACCTCTGCTTGTGCTTTTTTTTTTTTTTTTTTTCCTTCTAGGAACCCTTCAAATTCATCAAGGAAAATATGTGGACTGCAATTTTTTTGGAGTGTTCAACTTCCTACTCCTTTCCTTTTTCTGCCTTTATCTCTTCCTTTAACATTTTGAGTGTTTAGTCTAAGATACTAACCATGTGTTTTTCCAGGAGTGTGAATTTGAACAATGGTCTTTATTACGTGATGCTTTGGAACCTGCAGTCTCTTTATTTGTACTATACAGTTTCTACTTCTTTAATGGAGGTAGGGTTTGAAATAGATGCTGTTTGTTTTTGGCTTCCAGGAACCTTTTTGTTTTTGAATGGAAAATAGTCTGGCTGTATGTTTTGGTCTTCTCTGTTAGGAATATTTGGGCGGGCATGTTCAAAATTAACTTGGCTTTGCTGGGGCAGCTTCATTTTGTTTTCACTCTTTGCTGACACTCTGTAGCTGATCAGTTCTCAAGAGTAATGTACCAAGCGCCATTAACTTTGATTTCTCATTTTGATCAATGATTTTTCACTGCCCTTTTGTTTTGGATGTTTTTCCAGGATCAGGCAATTTTCAACTAACATGTAAGACTAGGATTACCTTGGGAGGTTTAATGCATTATTGGTCTACAGTTTTGATTCTAGTTATAATTTTCTTATTCTGGCATTAGGAAGATTTAGGGTGCATGTTCTAAGCTTTGGTTTTCAGGGTCACAGACTTGGAGCAATAAGATCTGTGTAAATGATGCTTTTGATAAAATGCATTGGTGATTAAGTTTCTCTTAATTCCTTTTTGTCTGTCTTATATAATGTATAATTGCTATATAGCTAGAGTCTGAGTTCAATTATGTGTGCTTTCAGGAGTCTATCAACTACACTAATGAGGCTTGTTGGGAATTTGGTAGAGGTTTATTTTTACCTTCTACCAGCTCCATTACTCTACCAATACAGCTGTTTTGTTTGCTCCTTTATCTCCATTTCCTTTTCAGCTTCTGACAGTCTCACTCAGCAATTGCTTATTTTGTGCAGATACTTCTCTAGATGGTTATGTTTGCATCAAGATTACACCAAGTGTTTCCTTTCTTTCAGCTTTACCTTCTGATTTTAGATCAAAACAAGTGTTTCTTTTTTATTTATTAATTTATTTTTGATAAGTTTAATTTCCTAAATTATAACTTGTGTGTGACATGTGCTCACACTTTTTTCTAGGAACCCTCCAATTTATCATGGAATATATGTGGGCTGCAACTTTTTGGGAGTGTTTAATTCATTACCTCTTCTTTTCCTTTATCATCTTTTTATCTCTTGTCTTGCTTTAACATTTTTAGTGCTTAGTCTAAGACAGTGATTGTGTCTTTCCAGGAGCTTGAAGTTGAAGAATGGGTGTCTTTATTACTTGATGCTTTGGAACCTGCCGTCCTGTTTTAACTCGTATTTTTGTCTCACTTAGTTTCCACTTCTTTGATAGAGATAGGTTTTGTTTTTTTAGTTGTGGTCCTTGAGGATCTTATGCCCTTAAATTGAACCAGGAATTTTAACTTCAGTGGTTTTTTTACTGGCTGTACCAGCTTCAAGTCTACGCTTTACTAGTAGGGGCAATTATTTCATACTCTTTCTTCTCTTGAGACATTCCTTCTTTCCCTTTTCATTGAACTCTCTTTCTCTCTCAACATTTATAAGTTCATTAATTTTAATTTTGTTTTGTGCAGATGTTTCTAGATGATGTTTTCAAGAACAATGCACTTAGTTTCTCATAATTTTGTTTTACGTTTTAATCCATATTTTGCCCTTGATTCTACATAACCATGACTGATGTCCGCTCCTTTATTTTTTTTTTCCATTATTATTCTTGTTTGTTAAGGAACGAATGAACCAGATTAAAGTCAGGTATTGTTCCATTTAGTTACTTGCTTGTTATATTTTAGTCTTAAGTTTGTGTGTTATTTCAGGAGCAGGGATTTTTAACTTTTTGAGTCTTTTGTTTGATGCTCGCAAATTTGTAGTGAACGAAGTTTTTGGTTTGCTGTCTTAAGTACTCATTGAGAGTCCAGTAGTCAGTCAGACTTATCAATCTAGTGCCTTTGCTTTCTTCCTATCGTTAGCCATCTTCCATTTTGATCTGAGATAGTTTATGTAACTTGGTGTTTGACCTTGAATTGGAAGTTTTTCTAGGATCTTTCCAAATTTATCAATGAACATCTCCAATTAACTAAGGGAGTACCTATTTTGTGTTTTTTTTTTGTCAAGGCAACAAAATTGTGAGTGTCTGGTCTATCTTTCCTTGTTCCATGTGATTTCTGCTTGTTCCATAGGAGCTAGGAGTAATTGGAGGGTGTTCCATGCTGGAATAATTTGTTGATGCTTTTTTTACTCTTTTCCACACTAGTCATGCTTTTTCTTGCTCTTTTTTCTTTCTTTTATCATTGCTATTTGCAATTTCAGCTGAAATATTACTGTCATTTTAAAATGAATTTATGCTAAGAGTGAACAGTGAGTGACATTAAAACTATTTATATTATTCACGCTTTCTCTAATTGTGGTGCCAGCATGTGTTTTTTCCTTTGAGTTGTAGTTTTCAGCTTAAGATTTGGTTGTATTTCTTTTTCAGGGTATCATTTAGTAATATACATGACTGCAGCTGATGGATTGTTTTATGATATGGGTAATTTAATCATGTTTTGATGACTTATACGACACCAAATAGTCAATTAATCATTTTGTTGGTTTCTCTAGAATTCGTGCGTCTATGAAGAGTTAAGGAGCTGTACTTTGTTTCTGTAGCGTCTCTTTAAATGTTGAATGGGAGATCATTTTCATGCTTGACTTACTACAGCAGTTCTCCTTTGGGCGGTGTTTTTGAGGTTGCTTCTTTTCTGTCTCCCACAATTTTTCCAGCTAGATAATTCTAACTTTGTTCCTTTCTTATTTTGCTTTGAGAAGCTGCAATTTCCTAAAATATTTGTTCACAAATTGTTTTTGCATTTTAATTACCATTTTGAATTTGACTTGTTAAAAAAATAGAGTCCAAGTCTGTTTGCATTTTTTGTAGGATCTATTGGGTTCTCTTAATTAAATGAATACCAGCCAAGATCCACCAAGGAGTGCTCTTCTGGCTTTTGATTGTTGTTGTTGCTATTTGTATTATCTACAACAGCTTTTTCGACCGTGCTTTGATTGTGTTTATCCTGGTGTCTACAAGATTTACATTATTTGTTTCGCAATCAAATGATGATAGGGTTCACAACTAGCAAAGCACCAACTGCTTCTTTATTGTCATTTTGATTTTTTATACTCTCAGATGGAGGTCTGTTTGTCCATTTTTTTCAAAGAGATCCTGTCAAGTGCTATCAGCAAAGTATGAACCAATAGAAGCCGGGTAATTATTAGTTAAGTAGAGGTTTTCTATGGCATATTATGGGAAAAAAAATTGAACCTATTTCTTGACATGTTATTCCTTTCCATATTAACTTTATCCTTGCATCATTTCTATTTTGTATATTTTCTTTTTTTTGTTCATCACAAATGTTTTTGAAGTTGAGGAATTTCGTAAGAACTTGCAATGTACTTCAGTTTTCATGTCTTAATTAATTTTAATGAAAATCTTCTGTTTCAACTTCTCACAACACATCTAAGCTTTTCCCTGTTCTTTAGGTTATGCCTGGTTTTTTGTTCAACTTCTGAACTGATATTCATCCATGTTTTTTTTTTCTTTTTTTATACAGTTCCATAAATAATTGCATTGAGTAAGATACAATTCATGAGGATTTTTTCCCCACATTCATCTCACAGATTAAAATTTTGAACATAGCGTTTGAGTTTGTTTACTCATTTTTGCAGGAGTCCTTTAAGTGTTACAAATTTGATAGGCTCAGATTGGTTTTATGTTTGCTTTTTCGGGGTTTCACATATACAAGGAAGTATGTTGCTTTTGATCTTACTGACAAGTGAGTTCTGGTTGCTCTTTTTTTTTTCCTTCTATTTTTCTGTCAAATTTACTTGGCCTTCTGTTTTGCAGTCTGGACAAAGCTCAAGTGAATTTAGAGTCCTTTATTCCTGGCATTGCTTTATGTTCCTATATGAATTTTCTTCAGGCTATATATTCTTTCCTCCAAAATTGCTTGTGCTTCGATGTTGATTGTGGTTGACTGATCAGCTTCTTATTGGGATACCTGCAAGTACTTGTATGAAAGTGTAGGAAGAATTTCTTGTTCTTATGCTTATGTTTCTTGGTGAACGAGCTTTGTGAGAGAACAGAATGAAGCTTGTGGTATGCAACACTGGCCTTTTTCCTCTCATAAATTGTTTGGATACAGTATGGTGCTTTGTTTGGTGATTTTTGGGATTAGTAGATGGTGGTCTAGTCTCGGATATTCTTGCGAAGTTATTTTGGTCTGTTCTGTACTAGAAGTAGTTGGTTCCTTCTGCACTTACTGGCCAAAGATATTTGATGCATGAGGCAGCCTTACTTTCTGAATACAGCCTTTACTTTCTGCATACAATTTTGTTGTGCTGTCTTCTTGGTTCCTGGATATGGTGTTTGTTCCTTCTATTTTACTAAAAAGTGAACTATAAATGATCTTCTTTTGTTGCTCAGTTGAAAAGAGATGTCTTGAGCAATCAGAGAAGAACTTTGGTATACAGATTGAATCTTGACCAACTTGATTAAGGTATTAGTGTTTGTTCTATTAGACAACAAAGATCACATTTTTTTCTTCCGATTGTCAGTTCTGAATACGAAAGGTAAAAGGCAAGGAAAAGGACTTTCTCCCTGCTTCCAGAATAAGAAGGAGATTCAGCTTAAAAGCAGAACACACGAGACTGAAATTTTTATCAGCTGCCTATTGTTTTTTCTAGGACTGGCTTCTAGAGGGTTAATTCGTATGTCCTATTGTCTTTGCATAAATTGGTGGTGTTTACTCAACTGTTGGAGTTTTTGATGGATACCTTTTCCCAATATTATGTGGAGTAGCTTTGGCATGTCCTTTTCAGGGATTGGCACGTGATTTTGTCTTCAAAATTCTTATCATTGGTGCACTTTACTTTGGTTAGGGGGATCTTTGTAGTTTGGATGAAGTCCTGCTAAAGTGGTTACTGAATTTTATCTCTGGGCCTTGGTTTCAAGATTGCTTTTGATTGCAAGGGATGGTTACCAGTTTGTTAGTCAAGCAAAAGTGTTAAGTCATTCATGCAAACATGTTTCCTCACCAGATGGTTATATGACTCTTGGAATCTGTTGGCTATCTCCCGCGTCGTGAGTGTTGGAAATGAAGCTGTTGGGGTCAAAATTGCTGATTGTCCATGGCTGCTGCTTTTTATGATGTGTTTTGTATGATAATCTTGATGCATATGCTTGGGGTTTGCAGAGTGCTTGAATTTTGGTTCTGTTCGGATTGTGGTGGTGCCACCATTTATTTTTGTCCAAGTATGATTATGGGGCGAGCTAGAGAGTGAAGAAATATGCTGCTCAGTATTATTTGAAGGGCACCTTGCAGGGTTTTATTTTATTGCTTCATTGTTGGGCTGGATTGATTTCGTTTCTTTTATAATGGGTCTTTGGTTGTTTGCCAGAGTTTGCTTTTCTATGCATGCTGCTCTGTGTGTGGTTGTATGCATGTAACTCCGCCTGTGGGCACTATGCATGGCTCACAGCCGGTCTCAAGCCCGTAAGGAGGAGAGATGCATATGATGATACAATTGCATTTGCTCACGCCGAATGCATCATATAGCTATTCCATCTCCTCTTTTGCTTTGTTAATAACTTGACTCTCTAACTATATTTTATTGGAATTTAGAATAAACTTTCCTTGCTTTTTAGAAAAAAAATACTCTATTACGTTGGTTCATTTAGTCTAGTAGAGACATAAAAGCTGAATTTGTCTTCCTGTACTTGCTTCACACGTAAAAGCTGGTTCTATGTAAAATCAGCAAGGTTTTCAGGTGATGCTATCAACTTATAATTTATCTTTGTTGCATCAACATCATATGAGTGCTTGATGCATCGATGCAGCATTTGTGTCTTGATTCCAAAGTTCAACTCCCTCGTGGGTGAGTTTTCGAGAGAAACAGTTATATCCGGAGATTTTTATTTGAATTTGCTTAGCTTCTGAGTTTAAAATATAAGCTTGAAGAACCTCGAAAGGCTATGGAAGTGGGGTTTTCATGTATAAGATGCTTGTTGCTTCCTTTTCCTGTTAAGAGGAAAAAAGCAAGCTTTTCCCGTTATCAAGCCTTGCACTCTCTTTAACTGCAGTATCCTGCAGGCTAGAGTGCATTTCAAAGAAAGTGCTGTTCCTTGGTTGGTGGGATTGATTAAAGGGTATAAAGCAGTCATTAAAGTTTAGATAATAGAGATGCATGGTGGAACAATTTTCAATGCCTTCTAAGATCTGTTTGGTTTTGGAATTAGATAACAGTGTCATTCTCATTTGCAGTTATGGGCATGCAAATTTGTGCAGAATACTACATTGTGCTCTGCATTCATCGTATTGTTCTCTGGTCTTTTTGCAGAAGGCACCTTACAAGCCCCTAGTTAATCAGGGTCGAGTAGGTTTTGGTTGGGTTTCTTGACTGCAGTTCATTTTCTCCTCTTCGTGATGCTAACCTCTTGGTCTGCTTTTTTATTCTAATAAATCTTCTTTCTAGGTTGTGAGCTTTTTCGCTGGAAGTCAGTTTCACATTGAATAAATTTGCCCTTGATATTTTGTTTATTCTATTCTTTTTTAATTTTTTTTGGCTCTGGTGTTTGTTGGAATAGATGAACATTGATGAAGCATCTAGCTAGAACAGATGGACATGGATGAAGCATCTAGCTATAGTGATATTTAACAGCTGGATTGTGCTGCTTCACTTTCTGATTCTTAAGAACCACTAGATGGTGGTTGAGTCTCGTATTCTCTTACAGAGTGCTTGTTATCAATATAAGCTTTTAGCCCAATTGTTTTCAAGTAATGGTGATTTTCCAAATACAAGTGAATGATAGTTGAGCCTTTCAAATTCTTATCGCTGGTTCTTAGCCAGTTTCAGTTTTAATTTAATTACTATTCAATCTTGAGAAAGGAGTCGATTAGTTGGTTCGATTAGACTCGATGCTCAAGGAAATGACTCAAAGGTCCCTGTAAAACTGAAAACTTTTGTGGAATTGACCGTGGTCAGCTTCCCCTAGACGCTATTTCTTCGAGGCAAGAATCCTGTACGGGAATGTGGACTTACCAGTATCGCTTGGCACACCATTCAATGGAAGTTCTTCTGGGGTGCAGTGTCGTCTGTAATCATTGTTTTCCTACGTTAGAAACAGTTATTGAAAAAAATTAGCTCTGCTTCTTAAAGTACCATTTAAAAAAAAACATCTTAACAGTACTAATGTTTTTTAAAAAATTTAATTAAGTATTTTTAATTTTGAATTGGTATTTAAGGTGTTGTGTAGATAAAATAATTTTGGATTGTTTTGATAGATTGATGTAAAAAATAAATTTCTCATTAAAAAAACAAAAATTCTCATTTTAGGAAAGTATCAATCAATAAAAATAACAACAAACCTGATCATTCTTTTTATAATGGCTTAAGATTCTTCATTATTTTTCTACTTTGTTTCTTTCTATTATTTTTTTATAGTAGCTATTGCCTACATCCTACCTTAATTTCAATTTAAGATAAATTGAATTTAATTTGGATTAATATGTTTAAATCTGTGATTTTAATTATGAACATGTGATTTGAATATAAAAATAGAATAACATAAAAAAAAAATTATTGGAGGGTGAAACTAATAAAAATACTAAGTCATGAAATTAGAACAACTCCATGAAAAACAAATTAAAAATAATTATGCAGCCCAAGTTAAAAAATATTAAATTATAAAATGATTCATGAGATCAAAATAACATAATATAAATAAATTTAAAAAAAAACAAGAATGTTGAAAGTTGGATAATAAAATTGAGATAACTTCATAAAAAAAATATAAAAAAAAGAAAAGTCAACCCTGAGTTAACTTCTTAAATTCTCGACTTAAATTATGAGATTGAAAAATATTTATAAAAAATAACAGAAGAAATATGAAACTTCATTTTTAATAGATCTAATATTAAAGGTTAGAAATGTGAAAAAAAAAAAACTAAATTCATGAGATTAATATTTAATCTAACAAAAAAATCATAAATCATAATTTCTAAAATAACATATAAGGATGAAATTAAAAATAAAAAAAAAACTAAGAAAAAAAAAGATTGAGTCGATGAAGAAAAAAAAAACCCAAGCAAAATCAATGAATATGTTTCATTGTGACTACATTGATTTAAGCATGTAATTTAGTGTGTTAATAATTAATTTTATTTATAAGAATTTCTTTTTATACAAAAGATTCGAACCTTTAGATAAGATAATAACATGCATTGTATACAATTTGTGTACTCGTTCTTTATCCATATGGCAATACCATTCCTTCTTTCATTGCGCATTTCTTCAACTCCAGAGTGAATATACTCGATTTTGTGCATTGAGCTGGTAAAAGCTAGGAGATTAAAATTTACAATCTTCATCAAAACGTAGCCAGCAGAAATATGTTACCATACTGGGTGCCTATTTCTCAAAAGAATAAGCATGAAAAAATGTATCTATAGAAACTATATTTATTACATTTTATTTCTAATAAATCATTATAAAAAAAACTCTTAATTCTAAAATTGTTCACCTAAAATATATAAGGATAAAAATAATAATTATTATAGTTTTAAAATTTAATTTAAAGATCGATCTGAGACAAAACTAAGTCAGCGTAAGAATAAAAATGATAATTATCATAGTTTTAAAACTCGATTTGGGGGTTAACTTAGGGCAAGACTCGAATCACGAGTAGGGTTAATCGTTGATCCTAGTCAAAGTAAGGACAAACATAATTATTATCATAATTTTAAAACTTGATTTGGTGGTTGACTTGGGGTAAGATCTAGGTAAAGTGATAGGAGGGTTAACCAGAGTTGACTCAAATTAACATAAAATAAAAATAAAAATGATTTTAGGTAATATTATTATAATATTATTAATTTCAACACTTAATATAAATTAAAGTAAAAAGAACATTATCAAATTATTTTTTAAAATATATAAATTTGATAATAATATATATTAAAAGTAAAATAATTTTTTTATATTTTATTATATCTTGTTCATCATAACTAAATTGGATACAAAAATAATTATTTTATGAAGTAGTTGATATCAGACACAATTATATCTCCTTTTTCTTTTTATTTTATTTTCTTTGTCTTCAATGTCTTTGAGCGTGTTTGATAGTGTGGTAGCGGTTGTTTTTCAAATAGCTTTTCATGCCGAAATACATGCCAATAATTTTTTTTATTTTTTAAAAATCATTTTTGACATCAGCACATCAAAACGATTCAAAAAGTACAAACCGAACTCAATTTTAGCACAAAAAAAAAATCAAATTTGGACGAAACGCAGGTGCAACCGCACTACCAAACGGTCCCTTTGTCTCTTCTGCACTGAAACAGTAATCACGCGCTACGTAGAGTAATGCATCTAAATCTCATGACTGATTCACATTTTTTCTTTGGCTTCTCTAATTTCCTTGTTCTTCACTGAAGCTTGAGCACGACAATTGCTGCGCTTGTGTCCTTGTCTTGTATGCAATTCTACCATGTTTTTTTCAATATTTTCTATCGCAAGTGATTTTTGATTCCCTGACATAAGTCGTATCGATCCATTTAATGTTGGTTTTAGCTTCTCTTCGAGTATACTGGATGTGAGCTAGTATAGTGGAAATTGATGATTAAAAAAGAGAGTTGGTGTAAGCTTAAATTTGTTGAAGCAGGCCTGATAAACAGGTCTATATGCTGGAGGAAGAACTGGACGCTGAACTCACTGGTCCATAAATAAGACGCTATTTTAAATTTACCTCACAAATTTTTCACCTAGTTTAGATATTGATATTAAAAATGGAAGTTTATTAGAACATCTTTTTTTCTTTTCTTTTTTTGAGAAAGATTGGGGTTCTTACTTGCGTGGCTCATGGTTTGTGCTTTAACATACCTGTTCTTACTTGTGCCGTCGCTGTTGTAGGATGTTGATGTGGTGTACATGGAGGTACGGTGGTGTAATTTTAACGTTGAGCTGTTTGAAGAATGTTGAGAAGGCATCTATTTTGTGTTCATCGATGAGCCAGAAGAGCCTTGTTTTCTCTGCTCCCCGTAATATGGTTTCAAGCAGGGATGTTGGATATGGTTTAGAGCACTAGCAGAGGACCATGGATGGCATCAGGTTCTAGAGATTCATGGCCGAATGCGTGAAGAACCAAGGGACATGTTGATGCGAACCTCATGATCACGTGTTCACGCAACGGTCCATTTGGAACATGTAATGGGTCCTTACTGGTGTTTCGGGGCTAGTCCGCATCAATGTTGCCTTGCTCATGTAGCCGCTCCTGATTCTGCTGAAACGGTCACAGTGGAGGATGTTCCATTGGAAGCTGAATCGTCTTCTTCCTCTTCTTCTTCTTCTTTTTTCCCAGGAGGTGAATTCTTTGATTTCCCATTAATGAAAGGCTCGCTGCGTTGAAAAGAAAAAAGAAAACCTTACTGCAGCATGCAAGTTCCTCGAAATTTATTATCTCCTTGGGGGCAATATATACGTCTTGATATGATTAAGCTGGATTCTTATACCAGTTTGTTTGTGAACTGGCCTTTGATAAAATCTGAAATTAGGTTTTATTGATGCTGCCTGCATGCTTGAAGATAGGCAGGCATTTCACTTGCATACATAGATATCCTAACTCGGGTTAACATGTCGAATTTATGACTTAGTTCGTGAGACAAAAATAATTTCATAGAAAATATATAAAAAAAAAACCCGAAACAATCTGCGTTAACCAAGAAACCCGTGATATGAACATGAGGATGTAGTAAACCATAAAAAGAAAAATTAAATAAATTATGAAGCATAATTTTCAATTATCTCCATGTTAAAAGATGAAATAAAAAAAAAATTAAAAATATAACCCGAGTAAACTCGAGTTAACTTATTAAACTCGTGACTTAGGTCATGAAATAATGATTACCTCATAAAAAAACAAATCAAAGCAAAAAAATTATGAAGCCTAATTCACAATCAATAAAATATTGAAGGATAAAATTGAGAAAAAAAATCAATAATAAAAAAAAAATCGAGTGAACCATGTTAATTTTTCAAATTTACAACCTAGATTATGAAGTTAAAATAACATTATAAAAAACAAATCAAAATAAATCATAAAACTCAATCCCTATAAAACCCAAATATTATTAAAAGATAAATTTAAAATAAAAAAAATAATTTTTTTTTAAATAAAGCATTATCAAAGTAAATAGTAATTTGTGAGTCGATGCAATAAAAACTCTACTTTTTTTAATGTTTTGTTAATTAATAAGAATTTTAGAGGTGTTAAGTAACATTTGTAATACTTTTAGAACTCTTCTAACAAATGTCCCATATGGTTTAACTAGGGGTGAGCAAAAAAACCGATAAACCGATAAAACCGAGAAAACCGGAAAAAAAAAAACCCGAAAAAACCGAACCGAAAAAAAAAACGGAATTAACCGATTAAAAAACCACAAAAAAATTCCGGTTCGGTTCGGTTTCGGTTTCTGAAGTCTGAAACCGATTGAACCGAACCGAACCGAACCGGTTCAACTAGCCAACACTTGAAAAAAAACCACCTATAAATATAATATTTTCTAACCCTAAAACCACTTTCAGCCATCAGCCGCCCCACCCCCCTTCCCCCCTTCTCTGCAGATCTCTTCTCACTTTACTCCCCCCTTCTCTGCAATTTTACTCTCACTTTACTCCCCCAGATCTCTTCTCCTTTTAATCTCACTTTACTCCCCCCCCTCTCTGCAGATATCTTCTCCCTTTACTCTTATTTTATTCTCAAAATAAGGAAGCCCCTTTGAAAGCATTATTTATTATTTGAGTGAATCCATTATTGTGACAACCAGATTATCTTCTCGGAAAAGCTAGCAAGCCATCTACTTTCTTTCCTTCACCCCTCAAGTAGTAAGGCTTTCCACCCTGTCGGTCTTAATCAAATAATCTTATCCGGCTAGCCATTGGTCGATTTATCAAATCTTGTTTTAATTTTTCTCCACTGAGATGAAGCAGATGATATCATTGAGATACCAAGATGAAACATCACTTTAACAAGTTTCAAGGAATTATTAATGAGTTGCCTGCAATGGGTATTAACTTTGATGATGAGATGAGAAGAAAGACATCGGGTTATCTTCTCAGTCACTGATTATCGGTTTGAACCGGTTTGGAAAGGAAAAAAACCGAACCGAACCGAACCAAAATTAATCGGTTTGAACCGGTTTTCGGTTCGGTTCGGTTCAAAAAAATTTTTAAAAAAATTTCGGTTTGGTTGTTTATTTTGGTTCAAAACCGGACCGAACCGAAAATGCTCAACCCTAGGTTTAACGTTAATTCTTTCTCCTGGACATTTGGAATTTTAGAAAATGTAATGATGAAAAATTAGTCTGATTTTCTTGAGGTTTAGATTTATTTTTTTAAAAGTATGGTTGTTTTTGTTTTTTAAAGTATTTTTCATATTGAAATGTATTTAAATAATGTTTGTTTATTTTTTAAAAATTATTTTGAGATCAGCGCATCAAAATAATCTAAAATATATATATAAAAATTAATTTTTAACAAAAAAAAAGACTCGCCCTCTTAAGCATGGTAAAAAAGTACACTTGATTTCATGTTATTTATATCATAGTTTTGAAACCCGACCCGGTCAAGTGATCGGGTCACGGGTCAGATGGGTTGACCCGGGTCAACCCAAAAAACTATTTATAAAAAAAAAACACATAACTAATATTTAAAACAAAACATCCAACAATATAAATTCCAACAAAATAAATTCTAAAATATTTAAATCAACAACACATTCACTTATGTTGAATTAACACATTAAGTTATTCTGTCTCCATGGAAGAAAAATTTGGATCAAATATCGATAGAATGGAGCCAATCTCGTCAACACCTAATAAATCATCAACATGCTCCTTTGAAACTTCATCGTCACAATCATCTTCAATATCATTAACATCACTTGTAAGCATAAAACATGCATCATGAAGTTAGATATCAGTCACATTACAAGTGAGAATATTGGTGTTGACAAGGCGCATAGAGTTATTTTTGCATTCAGCATGCATGTGTAGTTTGATTGTTTTTTGATAGCATGACACCTTATCCCACTTCAAATTGTAACTTTTCTATCAATAATTAGTTTCTAATCCAATTTCAATATCTTTCAAAAGTGCCACACAAGTTTATGCCTTGATAAAATGTCTAGTAAAAGTGTAAAGCCAAACTGCAAGATGTCGCGTGCCTCTTCTAAATTTCAAATAGAGCAATTCTGCATTTTTCATTTATTTAGTAATTTTTTGCTAGCAAAAAACAAATATGTCATAAAAAGTATGTATATAATCATTTGCACAATGAGTGGTGAATGAAACATGCAATAGAAGCATGTATTCAACTTTATAATTTCAAATTAAAACTAACAAATTCAAGAAAATAAGATCTTTACCTGTCTGTAAAGTGGTGACTGGAATTTGAAGTCAACTAAAAAATAAAGCTCACAAGATCCTGGAACTGGCCCCGGATTGAATTCCTAAATATTTATCAAATGGTCAAAGAGGTTACTCTCTGATGAAGTTGTCTGGAAGTAAAGGACAATCAAAAGTAACATTATCAACAAAAAAAAAACTTGAAAACAAATGATAGTTGCAACTTTAGTCTGAGAATAAGAAAAAAAAAACAAAATATTCAATTGCAAGTATAAGAACTAACTCAGGTATTTAGTACAGAAACTTTTCCACACTAAAGACTTCCTGAACTGGCAGCAACTTCTTACTGAATAAGTGAGTGGTATGAGAATTGCCCTCGAAATTTTAATTCAAGTATCTCAAAAAGCAAGCAGCGTAAAAACAAAAATCCACAAACAAAAACGCCATATTACCTCGATCATCTCATACATACCCAATACATTAACATCAAACCAAATCCACAAAACCCATTTGTATAAACACAAATTCAACTCAAAACACAAACAAAAATCCAATCATTTTATCTCTGTGACTAAACTTGCATAATTTGATAAGCCAATAGAGAAAGAGAGAGTGAGTAAATTTGTTTTGCATACCTCAAATTTGGCTTCTGATTTGAATTTCTTTAATGTTTTAGAAAACCCACTAGTATTTTCAAGATAATTAGCTATAGAGTGAAGTAAAATTGTCTTCTATTCAGGCTTCAAAGTTTGAGATTCGGTGTTGTTTTCTTGAAACTTGAATCGGGTTGCTTGCTTCGTTCTTCTTCAGTTCTTCGTTCTTCTTCAAATACATAGTAACCTAATTGTTAAGTGCTCCGTTCTTCTTCAGTATTTAGCGTTTTAGGATTTTAGTCTTCAGATGTCATTAAACGACGTCGTTTAATGATAAGGAAAATAAAAAAAAATTGACCGGGTCTCGCCCGGGTCTGGCCGGGTGGACCGGGTACCAGGTCGACCCGGAGGGTCGACCGGCTCTGGTCGGGCCAATTCCCAAGTGGGTTTTGGCCTCCACCCGGACCGGTCCCATGCCCGGGTCGGCCGGGTCCCGAGTAGACCCGTCGGGCCGATCCGGGTTTTAAAACACTAATTTATATAATTGATAAGACTTTATATACTGAGTGAGTAACATACAAGCTCATTCAACAAAATGTTTTTTGAAATTTTATAGGTTTACCATTATAATTGATTTAATATCTCGAGTATCCTTGTAATCTTCACATCTTCTTTGTCCCCTGTATCTTCTTATTCTCCAATTAATTAATTTTTTTTTTTAAATATTTAGGTAGTATTTAGTTATTATTTCTATACAAAAAAATAAAAAGTAATAATAACATAAATATGTTTATTAAAGAGACAATATATAATATAAATTTGTCTCTAGAAAAGTTTTGAGTGAATTTATATATTTTTAAAATATAAAATACAAGGAGACATATCCCTTTTATTTCTACTATTTTTATTTTTATATTTTAATATAGTAATCAAATGCTACATTTTTTTTTAATTTTTAGGTTCATGATAAAAATAAATTAAGAAATAAAATTAAAATATTTTTCTTATCCAAATACGTTATTTAACAGAACCAATATTAATTATCCAGTTACACTAATAAACAAACTTTATTTGGATTTAAAATATAAAAGAAATAGCAAGAAGATTTCATGAATAAATTATTTTACGAGTGATTTCTTACACGTCAATGAAACTATAATTTGCAAAAGCTTATCAAAGGGGTGTTTTAATATCTGTTTGGAAGTTTGACTACAGTTGCTTTTTAAAGTATTTTTTTATATTAAAATATATTAAAATAATATTTTTTTTATTTTTTAAAAATTATTTTTATATTAACGCATCAAAACAATTTAAAACATACAAAAAAAAATAACTTTTAATAAAAAATAAAAAAAATTAAATTTTTTTGAAACACGATTTGTATCGCGTTTCCAAATGGTGCTTTACGATCTATATATGATAAAAATTAATTTTAAAATATATATTTTTAATATATTAAAATAATATTTTTTTATTTTTTAAAATTTATTTTTATCAACAATACATTAAAATAATTTTAAAAAAATCTTCAACTCGTGGAGTGAGTGCTGCTAATATATCACAAAAATACGTTGATTTGATAAACAAGATTAAAGGAAAAAAAGAATTAAGATCATACCCTAATTATTTTTCCAATGCCCACATCTGAGGAGGATCAGAATCCAAAGCAAAGCAACAGTTTTTATGTTTTAAAAATATTAGTGAAATTTGTAAGCAACGAAACGATGCGTTTTGCAAAATTATTTTGGTTGTCCAAGTCCTCTAGAGTCTAGGGTTCTGCTCTTGCTCTTCTCCGAGAACGGAAGGGTTTAGTCCAATTCCCATTTTCTTCTTTTATCTTTTCTCTCGTGAAAGAGGTTAGTTTTCTCTTATCCTTCTTCTGATGCAACTTGGAACTGAATCTCATTTCATTTGATTCGATTTCCAATGTTTTATTTTCTCTGCAAAACCATTCTCCACCATGGGAGTGGGAGACAAACTACGGCTACTACACTCATGCTAAAACACAAATATTATTTGCTTCAAAACCTGTTTCTGAATGCCAGATGTGTCTCCAGTGAAGCAAATCCAAATCAGCAATCATTCCCAGTCTCTTACCTCATAAATAAATGTGGGTTCTCTCTAGGATCTGCTCTTTCAGCTTCTAAACGTCTCACTTTTGAAATCCCAGATCAACCTGACGCAGTGATTCACATGTTCAAGCGCTATGGTTTTTGTGATGCCGATATCTTTAGACTAATTAAAAGATATCCACGAGTCCTTTCGTGCAATCCTGTCAAAACCCTCTTGCCAAGACTCGAGTTTTTTTTATTCTAAAGGCATGTCAAACACTGATATTGCCCACATTTTATGCGGATGCCCTCTTCTTTTAGGCAGAAGCTTGCAAAATCATGTAACTCCTAATTTCAACTTACTTAGTGATCTGCTTCTATCCGACAGCAAAGTCATTTCTGCTGCCAGAAATGACCCGTTTATTCTATTTCGTCACGGTGACAGGTATTTGAAACCTTTTATCAACCTTTTGCAAGATCATGGAGTTCCCAGAACACAGATTGCGTCCTTAATTTGCAACTGGCCTAGGTCTATCGGTGTATGCCTTAATCATTTCAGAAAGTGCGTCGACGAAGTTAGAGAAAAGGGTTATGATCCTTCTAGTGCAGAGTTTATTAGAGCAGTGGTGGTATTGAGTCAATTGGGAAAAGCTGGGTGGGAAAGAAAGACTGTTGTTTATAAGAGTTGGGGTTGGTCTGAGAAAGACATTCTTGTTGCTTTCAGAAAGAACCCGTGGAGCTTGATGACATCGGAGAGTAAGATTATGGCAGTGATGAAATTTTTCGTTGAGAAAATGGATTGTGAGTCTTTATATCTTGCAAAACACCCAAATCTTTTTAAGTATAGCTTGGAGAAGAGACTCATACCAAGGGCTTTGGTTCTTCATTTTCTGTTAAGGAATAAGTTGATTGACAAGAAGCCTAACTTGAATACTCTGTTTGTGTATTCTGAGAAGTTGTTCCTTGAGAAGTTCGTGAATTGTTTTGATGAAGCCCCCCAGCTATTAAAGCTATATAGAGATCAATCAGATCTTGCAAAATGACATGGAAATGGAATCGTTTTGTGAAATTTCCCCCAGATTTCCTTAGATACTGTAATGCAACTCCAAGGTAAGTCAAACTATTTTTTTTTGGCTCTGCAAGTCTTCATTTTCTAATTGAATATCGAGATCTACGCAATGTTGCATCTCCCTGTTCTATTTTGCAACCCTGCTACTACATTAATTTTGGTGTCTGCTGTAAGTATCTTTGTTCACCAGCACGAAGGAGAAAAAAATGATGGTTTCCATTCTTTGTTGTCTTCTTGAGAAGATTTGTGGATCCATTAATGTAGCTATCTTCCTTTTCCATTTCATTTATCAAAGTCATGCTAGAGAAGTGAAATTGATGTTTTTAAATGATGTTCCAGTATGTGGGATTTTGATGTTGTAATCATGACATGATTGGAAGTCCATATGATAGAATGTAGATAGATTAAGGATTTTGAATTCATGGCTCCACATCTAAACTCAATCTCATCATTGTCATTAGCATTTGCATCAGCCTAGGAAGCATGGCAGTAATTTCCTCAGGATATCAGATGTTTAAGGTACAGAAAACTAGAGCCCTGGCTCTCTCTGTTCGCATGCATGCAGGCTGATGCTCCTGCTCATTTTTGTGTATCCGTTTTATTTTGAAGTTCAACTTATTGCATCAGTCTCCACCACTTTATCGGAATATACTTGGCGCCATTGATTGTTCTATTCTTATTTTCATGGAACCCTCCACCCTCAGCCTTCTTACTGACCTCATTAACAATGCTTGTAAAAAATCCCCGGTTTATTTCTTTCTTTTGTTCTTTTCCTTTTTCTCATTGTTGCATGTTGAGCTTTCTGTGGCACAGCTTCTCTGCTCTTAGGTTGAAGATTAAATATCATTTGATGTGGTGTCATTTAAGGTTTTAAATCTTAATCTGATATTTCTCTGCTCTTATTGATGGTAGCAAAGCTACTCTAAGATTTGTTGCTGTATTTGGAGTCTTAAGACCCGTCCGCCAGCCCATTTGAGTTTCGGTTGGTGGAGAACTGGGGAGGGGCACTTGATATTAATGGACAATACTGTAGGGAAGCTTGCAAGGATTTGAATTCATAACCATGATCTGTACATTAGGAATTTCTGTATCACCTTCTTGTAGTACAATTCCGAAGAAAGAACCGATTTCTGATCCTCTGAACCATCGATGAAGAATCTTGAAGCTGTGTTTCATTATTTGGATCTTAAAAATCATTACCAGTATTGTGGTGGTATTAATGATGAAATTTCAGATGTATCTGAATTGAATATCTTCTTAAATAATGGTGGTAAAAAATCTTTCGGGATCAACTAAGAATGTGGTGGGATTATAATGGTAATGTCCTCTCCCAATTATATTTTACTGCTATCATCGCCATGGAACCCAACAGTGAGCAGCCACACTGCCATGGAGAACGCATAATCAAAATCGAAATGATCCCTGGTTTCATCACAACTTTTGCATAAAACACAGGTGGTGCCAATCATTCAACCTAGTTTGAAATATTTCCGAGTAAATTTTTTAAAAAATAATTATTATTATACTTCTAAACATCTCTGGAATTCTGCATAAAGCTTCTGGAAATCGCAGATTCTATTCTGCGTAATATGTTTCTTTTGATAACGAAATTAACTCTGTTTGTTTCTTAAATAAAAAAGTGAGTTATACTGAGGTCTGTTGTCATCCAAAGATACGTCTGGGAACGTGCAAATCACGTGCCATGGAATTTTGGATTTTTTAAGTTTAAAATTATTTTTTAATATATTTTTAAATTGTTTTAATAAACTTTGAAAGCATGGGTATAGTTTAAAGTATTTTTTATTTAGATATATATAAAAATAATATATATATTTTTTATTTTTTTAAAATTATTTTTGATATTAATATATAAAATGATAAAAAACATTAAAAAAATTAATTTAAAGCAAAGAAAAAAATAAAAAAATTTAAATTTTTTAAAATTGTTTGAAATATAAAAACAAAAAAGATTATTGATATTAAAATAATTTTTTAAAAATAAAAAAATATTATTTTAAAATATTTTTAAATAAAAGATACTCTAAAAAATAATAATATCACATTTTTATATTAATTAGAATAATAAATTAGAGAGATAATAAAATAAACATAAATTAATCCGAATATTCATGTTAATATATATATATATATATATAAAAAGCGAAGAAGTGGCCTGATGCGCGAACGTGGCTGTTGAATGAGATTTCTGGTACAAGCTTTAACGAAAGCCACAGTGAGAGCTTCTTGCTTATAATAAAGGTAAAGCTTGCTTGCACCAGAACCCACCTTGATTCAAAATCCCACTCGCACCTGCCATTGCCGAATAAGCGAAAGGACCAAGATGAGGAATATCGAAAAATGGATGGACCAAAAAAACAGAATAACAAAACATTAGAAGCAGATTTCTAAATTCCGTCTAAACATTACACAAACAGAAAAATGTCACTCTCTTATCTATCCCTTCCATCATGTCCAGGAGGAGGAGTGTTCCTTTTGGCTCCTCTTCTTCTGTGCCCTCTAGTCTAGGGATTTTTCCTTTTCCTTATTTACTCTAAAACTAAAATAAAAAAATAAAAAGAAAAGAGCAGCAGCAGTGAGTAGAGAGAGAGAGAGAGAGAGAGATGGCGTCGAATTCTGCAAATCTATTGGTGTTATTAGGATTAGGACTGGCTGGGTTTTTGTTAATGACTAAAAAGTTTAAGAAATCTATTATTAGACAAGATTTCGGCGCTTTTATCGAGAAGCTTCTGCTAGTTCCTCCGCCGCAGCCCCCTCCTCCTAAAGCTCCTCACCCTCTCACCGCCCTCACCTTCGCCGTCTCCGACTTGTATCTCCCTCCACTTCCCTTCGTAAATTCTTTTTTTCCTAGAAAGTTAGGGTTTTATAACTCATATTTCTTCTTTTTAATTTCTTGGAAGTACTATATTTGGATTGTCAGATTTGAGATAGAAGGATATGTGAGTGGATTCGGTCATCCAGAGTGGGCGAAGACACACCAGGCAGCTTCACGAACCTCTCTTGTAGTGTCAACTCTTGTTGACGGAGGTGCTACTTGCGTCGGTAAAACTGTTATTGATGAACTTGCTTATAGGTATGTTGTTGTTTTCGAATTTTCTCTCGACACAAACTGCAATGCAAACTTAGGGCATGCATACTCTCCACTTATTTTTCTTTAAGTATGGTGATGATGATGATGATGATGATGTTTGCTTTCAGTATTCATGGAGAAAATAAGCATTATGGTACACCTATTAATCCTGTTGTGCCTGCACGAGTACCTGGTGGATCCTGTAGTGGAGCTGCTGTGGCTGTGGCTGCTAATCTGGTTGACTTTTCTTTGGGTGAGCTTCGTATTGCCTCTTTGGCATGCTTGTGATTTCTTGGCTTTTAGACCACCAGGTGATTTGTGTTGATAGCGGGGTTTGATTTAAGAAACTTTTGAATTGCTTTCATGCAAATGTTTTAGCAATTCAAAATGTTTTGCAATTGAGTTATTTTATGTCTATAACCTACATATTGATTGATAATAATTGTTATGGGAACCTAAAGTACATTACCATGGTGTAATTGAAGTTGATTTACATATTGTGCAAGTTATAGTGCTGTGCTGTGCTCTGTGGTTCCTCAAATAGAAATGGAACCTGGTTCTAAGCTATTCTGTAAATGGGATGCATGATTCTTTGTTTGCTGTTATTGGTTTATGTAATATAGGATGCTTGTTGGTCAGGTCTTTCTGCTGTTAAACTTCTTTAGATTGTACAAGTTTGCTGTGTACTTTTGGCATTTTTGGATCACTCGTTACTAAAATTTTAGTTTTCTGGACTGCAATTTAATTTCTATGGAACGCTTGTAAATTTTGGAATATGCATTCGATACAAATATTTTATGGCAGGTGTTGATACTGTCGGTGGTGTGAGAGTACCTGCTGGATTTTGTGGTGTCATAGGATTTCGACCCTCATATGGAGCTATTTCAAAGACAGGAGTTTTACCTGTTTCAGCCAGTCTTGACACTGTTGGTATGTATCGTAACATTTTGGAATTTATCTTGTTTAGGATTCTCTTGTTGATTTTGGTCCTGGTTAAGCAAAGACATAATGTTGTTGAATTTCCTATATTTTTCTTTATTGCAGTTTATTAAATGTTCTATGTTGTTCTCCATTTCAAAGCAAGATAGTTTTTTTCTGATTGAACATTTATTTGTAATTTAAATGTTCTATGTTGCCTCTTTATTTTTCATACCACTTTATTTGTAAGTTATTATGTTTTGAGCATGTGTGTAACATCATCTCTGATGCAGAGATCATTTTTATTCTCTTGTCTAGCCATTGATTGACTATTACTTTGTATTGACGGGATTCCTTTTGTGCTCTCCAGTTTCCCTGATGAATACTGAATTTGATCAACTTCTGAAACAACTCCTGCAGGTTGGTTTGCTAAGGATTCTAATATTCTACGACGTGTTGGTCATGTTCTTCTTCAACCAGCTTTTGGAGGTCAACGTAGTCCTAGACAAATTATAATGGCAGATGATTGTTTTGAATTATTAAAGATTCCTGTTGATAGAGTTACTCAGGTGGTGGTTAACTCAACTGAAAAGCATTTCGGAAGTATGTCCTGATCTTCTGACCATGAGTTGTAAATTTTTTCCGTTATAATTCACAAATATTTGCTTTCCTCTGGTGGAATTTCTCTAAATTATACCTCGATAAGCTTCTTCAGGACAAGTTTTGAAGCATGAAATTCTGGACGTGTATCTTAATTCTAAAGTCCCAAGCTTGAAAGAGTTCCATAACAAGAAAACAAATGGTGAAGTTAAAACTTCTTCAATAAGATTGCTTGCACATGTCATGCAGCTTCTTCATAGGTAAGCTTTCTTCTTTCAGATGTTAATCAAGTATGAATGTATGATGGATCGTGTAGTGGAAAAGCTGAGAAAAGTATGCACTTTTAGTCAAAATCTCCTTTGAAGGCATAGTGACAGTTCTTCTGCTATTTGTAATTGCATCATTATAGGACTTTGCTCTTTCTTCTGCTTTCTGTTATTTGTTGGGAAAACCAATCTAAATTAGTTTCTGAATAGCTTTTTTCATCTGATCTTTTGGTTCCTTAGGGTGGAGGTGGTATCGTTATAAATCATATGTATGCATATGCATATGGATGTGGTATCATTATAGATCATATTTATGTACATGGTCCTTGTGAGAAGTGTATACTAATACCTTCTGTGTGTTCAAATTTCAATATCAGTTTTGGAACTCTTTTAACTTTTTTTCTGATAGTTGTCTCCAACAATGAATTCAACATACTTTGATTTGGGTTTGTAGTTAACGAGAGAAATTATCAGATAAAAAAGAGAAATTATCAGATGGTTAGGTTAGGTCTCTCCACTTCTGAGCTAGGAGAACTTTGGGATATTGACCAACAGTTGCTTGTGGCTTATAAAATGTATTTATGGTTTCTAATCAGGTGTAGTTAGTATTTAGATGAAAAAATCATTACTAGAAATGACTGAATTCAAGCAAGTAGTTTGTGAATCCAATTTATGCGAAAGGAATTTATGTAGGACAGTAATATTGACTGCTGAGAGATGATTAGATATGGAAGAGGTGTGCGGGTTGTGAAAGCAGGTTCTAATGGTCAGCAGTAGTGATTCTTGTATATGATCATATATAATAAATAACAGCTCTAAAGAATATATACAATAAAAGAGAAGTATATGGAAAGCCAAGAAGCAACGGAAATATAAATTGTTTCTATCTTCAAATTATGATCAATGCCCTGAATATACTGTTAATAGAAGTCTCATATTCTGTGGAGCTAAAGGTACATATTGAATCTGCTATTTCCCCTCATCCTGCAAGAAACAAGGCTTCATCTTGATAAAGATAATCTGGTCAAGATCTAGAAGACCAATGTAGATGGACTTGCTGAACATGGGTTCTCAACCAAATTATGTATGTTTTTCAATGCATTAGGCTTGGCTACTAAGATACCAATGTTAGAATAGCACCTAAACTTTCCAAGAAAGGCCATTACTTAGTCATCTTCCTACCAACTTGAGGTTACTGCTATAATTTTCAAACAGATAACCTTCTGTATAAAGTAGCAGCTCTCTGGAATCAAAGTCAAACTCTTTATATGCTTTGGACTTCTGCTGCAGACCTACAAGACCCAAACAAAGACCATGTTTTTGTTATAATGTTTAAGGCCATGTAAGCCTTGATTGCAATAACATGTGAACACTTCTCATGCTGCATCAACTGATCTATGATCCATTTATTCTGGGGTGAAAATCTGTCACAAGTTACAATGGGCAAACCAAATAATTGTTATCCTCTGCTTTTTGGACAGATCCAGGTGTTCTTATACTTAATTATATGCATTTATTGACCTTGTGGAGGATGATAGTATTCTGTGATTTTCACATTCATGATGAGCAAGTGAACATGAAAGTTGGATGCTTCAATTTATTATACCTTTTATTTTGATATTTACCTATAATATGTTTAGGAAAATATGAATTTTGTCTCTTATCTTGTAATAGATATGAGTTCAGAAGCAATCATGAGGAATGGATTAACACAGAAAAGCCAATTCTTGAACCTGATTTCTCAGCACAGATGAATGAAATAATGAAGATATCAGAGGCAGAGATTGAACTCTGCAAGTCAATTAGAGAAGAAATGCGTTTGGCTATGAACTCTCTATTGAAGGTATTCTTTCTTAAAATGGTGCACATTGAATTTAAATATTAAGTCAGCAATAGTGTTTATAAACCAAAGTATCCTTTGCTGAAAATTAAATGACATATTTTTGTTAATCACTTTGACTTTGAAGGCTGTTTGGGAGTGCGGTTGGACCGCACTTTTCCAATTTTTCCAATTATTTTTTTGAAAAAGCTTCAAATTAATATTTATCTAAGTGTTTTTTGATCATTTTGATAATTTGATGTGCTGATGTCAAAAATAAAAAAATATGAAAAAACATTATTTTAATGCATTTTCAAGAGAAAAGAACTTTGAAAAACAATTTGTACCACACTCCCAAACCAACACTTATTTTTTTTTAAAATATTTTTTATATTAGAATATTATTATAATAGTTTGATGAGGGTTTGATACATGGAAAGTGGAAAGTTATTGTTGACTTATATTTTAATATAATATATAATATATATATGTGCAGCTCATTTACTTCTCTTTTTTTTTCACTAACTAACAGAGAGCCTTTTTTTTTTTGAGCCATTATTGCCTGCCTTCCTCTATTATGTAAATTTCACTTCAAGTTAATTTCTTTTGCTTTATATTTTAGGTAAATTTCTTTCATTGTTTAATTTTAGGTTTTTTTATTTTTTTATTTTTTTTAGTTATTAAAAATATTAGTGTTTATGATAATTTAGGGGTTGTGATATGAACGTGTTCAAATATATTCAAAATAAATGTTTGAATTTAATAATTTAATCAATTAAATGTTTCTTTTCTTATTATAAATGAATAAATTAATGTTCATGCAACACTAGTATTCTTGGCATCTCTTGTATTAGCAGAGTAGATTATTGAAATTATTTAACTGAGGTCTCTTAATTCACTATAATCATGGATTAATTATTTAATTGAGGTCTCTTAATTTACAATGTAAATATATTGATTGTCATTTTATATCACTAATTTGTTTGTAATTAATTGTTAAATGAGATGCTTGGAGTTAGGGGAGGGCATGGGTTTAAATCCTATAAGCTACACTTTTCTCTCTCCTCTCTCGGTATTTTCTCTTATTTGAAACTAGAGTATAGTATTACAACTTGTTTCACATATTTGACTTAGTGAGTTCATACAACTTTTTTATGTGTCTAGAAATAATTTAAATGTCTAGAAATGATTAAGTATAATTTAATCAACATACATATTATATGTATATAGATATGAATTGAAATGATTTTTGATGAATTGGTGTATTTTGCTATGAATTTCATATGGAAGATTTAGAATTATTGTGTAACTCAACTGATTTTTGTTTAACATCAAATTATTATGTAGACACCAATGATAATATAAAAAACTAGTAGGTTCATCAATTAAATTAACATGTCACCAGACAAGTATTTCAAGCGTAAATCCTTTGAGGATGAAAAGTCATTCAAAGCTTCAAGTCATGTAACTCAATCAAGTTCAAAGAAAAGTCATATTGAAAAGTTATATATATTGAAAAGTTATATAGTATTGGTTATTAATTTGCCCCCTTATCTAAAAAACTCTGGCTCTGCCATTGCCTTCTTGACTGTCTTATTTTGATTTGTTTATTCAGAATGGCTATATTGATGGTGCCTAAATACCTCATCTTTTTTGTTCTTTTAAATCCTGTGGCAATCCAGGATGATGGGATACTGGTGGTCCCTACAATGGCTTATCTTCCTCCAAAACTTGACGGGAAGGAGATTTTATCTGAAGAATATCAGAGCTCTTCATTTAGTCTTTTGAGCATTGCTAGCCTATCAGGTTGCTGTCAGGTGAAGCTCTCTCTCTTTCTCTCTCTCACACACACATGCATGTGCAAATGGCAATTAGATGTGGCACTAAATTCCTGTTTCCTTTTATAATGCAAAGTTTTATCACTTAAATTTATTTATTTCTCTTGTTCATGTTTCAGGTCACTGTGCCATTAGGATATTACGACAAGTGTCCTGTTTCAGTGTCCTTGATAGCCAGGCATGGAAATGATCGCTTTTTACTAGATACACTGCAGACCATGTATGCATCTCTGCAAGAACAGGCAGAGACACCTGTGAAATCTAAATCAAGGAACACAGACAGCGGGGAAAATTCTGCTGAGATGGCTAAAGAAAAGGTAAATTACGCATCTTTAATGTGTCTATCCTGTCAAAACTGTATTTTGGATTGAATTTGATTGCACATAGCGTGCTAATCTTGATCTTTCATTTGATGATTTTAATGCCACTTTAAATCTATTCCCATATCCACCTCAGAAGTTGAGCAAGCGTTAAACTGTTCAAGTGATACTGGGCCTTACACTGAGTTGTGCTGATTGATTTACTGTCATAATTAAAGAGTTGTTCATTGTACACCTTTTGCACAATGCTCTAGATAAATTAAATAGACTTTAATATTGGCTCTGGTTCCTGTCTTGTTTCAATATCAATAATAGAGAAAAGGAAAACCACTGAATTTTGCTAAATGTATTTGCTTCTATTTCATATTGTCAATGATACTGCTAATTTTCAATGGTTCATATGATAAGTTTTAATTAAATTACTTTATTTTGATTAAAAACTATAGTACTGTTGGGTGTACACTTGTATTAGCATGGCAACTACAATTATCTGTGATCATTATAACCATTAATAGTTCTTTTTGAGAAAAATGGCATCTTGTTTGTTGCTCTTTCCACTTGTTTTTTAAATGGTGTTAAATAGCTTCAATAAATAAATGACAAGATGCTAAAAGGAAGATGCATAAGGGAAGATTACAGACCAACAACAACTGAACATAAGCTTGGTGATGCTGACAAATCAATGGATGTTTGTATTTAAATTTGATCACATTCTTTAAACATGCATTTTCATTTCAACTTATCTAGGAATCCATGAGATGGAAGACTTGGGATTCTCATAGTTAGGAAATTATGTTAGGAGTCAGCTTTATGACTATCAATGTCTGATTTCACGCAAAAGATTAATTAGTTCCATATTGTTTCATTGTCCTATATATAATTTGCAAATGTTTTGTGCTATACTAGTTTATGAATCTCTTTAGAGGCTGAACTTCCTTGCCACCCATTTCTATGATGAAGGGCAATCAAGCATTTAAGGAGAAGCAGTGGAAGAAGGCTATTAGCTATTATAATGAAGCTATCAAACTTAACGACAAGAATGCAACATATTACAGTAACAGAGCTGCAGCATATCTTGAACTGGGAAGGTATTGTTTTATTCTTGAATGTTGTTGTATTGGTATCTTATTGTACTTGGTTGACAAATTTCTTATCTTTCAGTTTCCATCAAGCTGAAGCAGATTGTTCAGAGGCTATCAACCTTGATAAAAAGGTGATTTCTTGCTATTTTGATTAGCTTTGTTACAGATTGCTTGTTTTCACTATTTTTAATCAACTATGAAGAAACTCTCTTTGAAACCTGCCAATTTGATAAGGTTTGCAGAATACAGCTGTAACATCAGTTGTTTCTGGAGATTTAGGGTGTTTGGGAG
The DNA here is from genome assembly GCA_030145905.1 of Populus davidiana. Taxonomy (NCBI): domain Eukaryota; kingdom Viridiplantae; phylum Streptophyta; class Magnoliopsida; order Malpighiales; family Salicaceae; genus Populus; species Populus davidiana. The sequence continues at coordinate 3,109,129 of CM057800.1, read as the reverse complement.
TGTGGCAGCGGTTGCTTTTCAAATAGTTTTTCGTGCCGAAAAGCATGCCAATAATTTTTTTTCATTTTTTAAAAATCATTTTTGATATCAGCACATCAAAACAATCCAAAAAGTACAAACCACACTCAATTTTAGCAAAAAAAAAAAAAAAGTTTGAAATTTTCCGAAAAGCAGGTTCAACCACAGTGCCAAACGGGCAATTGGACTGTCCTGTAGCTGTATTCAGGCTGCCATAACATTGGTTCCTATTTTTTATTTCATTTTTAGAATGTAAAGGCCTATTTGCGAAGAGGGACAGCAAGAGAGATGCTTGGTTATTACAAGGATGCAATTGAAGGTAGGTCATTTCATCACATTACATCCTTCTTTGAATAGGTTCATTCTTTGTTTCATCTTGTCATCTGCTAGTTACCTGCTTGCTGGCTTTAGCAAATCAGGTGATGTCTACAGAAAACGACCGGTAGTCAATTATTGAGCTATTTTGTTGTATCGGCTTGTTGAGACTGACAACATGCTAAATATCTGTTGATCGTGGAATTCTTCCAACGCACCTCCTTTAGTTATTTCTAATCTTGTTGCCCCAACCCCGTGGACTCATGAAACCTCTTGTTCTTGCAGATTTCAAATATGCCTTGGTGCTTGAGCCAACTAATAAAAGAGCATCCCTTTCTGCTGAGAGATTAAGGAAAGTTTTTCCAGTAGGTTATTGAAGCAAAAACAAAAGTTTCTGGGACGGGAGAAGTTTTGAATTTAGTTCCATACAGCAAAGCTTTGGTTGGTGACTCAAAGCCAATGACCCCAGCTAAGTATATTGATACTTGATAGATGCAATTTCATGCTTGATATTTTTATGGGGTGTTTTTTGTGGGTAGATAAAATCCTTCATGTGGAGGTAATAGATGTCAGGCGAAATTTATTATTTGATCCGATAGGACATTTTGGAGCGGTGGAAAAATTGTTGTCAAAACTTGTAATTATATTCCAATTTTGCTGTTTAAATATCCACGTCAGGCTTTTATTTCTAGTTTTGAGGTGATCCTTTATGCTTGAAAAATCTTTGCTTTACTGTGACGTGGGGAAACTTCTGCTTATTGCATTGTTTCAACGGTTAAGGTTTTTATATCTTAAAGGGTCTTAAGAAGATTATGCATCTAGTTTGATAAAATTAGCATAACATTTTTATAATTTTAATAGAAGATTATAAATACTGTTTTTTTATTGGATTAAAATCTTATGATGATTGGAAATGAAAAATGCATTTAAATATGGTTCCAAAGTTATCATTTATCTTATTATATTTGATTTTTTTTTTCTATTAAGTTTAAGACTTTTAATTTAATCAATATTCTAATGCTAGATGAATAAATTTTAATTAAGAATTCTTTCATATAAAGGATATTAGTTTTAATTATGAACTCTTTTCCATAAAGCATATTAAATCTAGAACTAATATAATATAAACAAGGATATCTAGTTTTTATTTTTATTTTGAGAAGATTTTGATTTTTAATAAAATATGTGAGTTTTTTTTTTATTCCTCAAAAGTGTTTAGGGTTGTGATTTTAGGGCTCGAGGACCTTTATTTTTATCCACTAAATACACTGTATTAAATGCTGACCTATTTGATGGAGAGGGTGATAACTCACTTTGTGATGCAGGAGTTGTTGCGGTCTTTCATGATATTACAGGAGCTCAAGAGCAAGAACTAGATAGTTGGGAACAAATGTTTGATTGTTTGGAGTAAATCATAACAGACATAACTCGGCTAATAAGAGATAAAAATAGGGATTTTGAAGAGGCGAGGAACTTGTTTAGAAATCTACCTCGAGGCATGTTATACCTTAGATCTATTCTTGAATTTAATAAGATTGCAATATATGATATGAGATTTTTAAAGAAAAGATTTATGAACTAATTAACAGAGTTAGAAGTTTATTTTTTATCATTAAAAGATAAGATCTAAATATGCTAGGAAATGATGGTTTGAATTTCTAGATTTTAGAAATCATATTGATATGTTTTTAATTTCATTTGACGAGATTGAAGACAATATTTTAGAAATATTTCTAGATTTTAGAAATCATATTGATATGTTTTTAATTTCATTTGACAAGATTGAAGACAATAATTAATCTTAGAGTTTATAAAAAGATTTGATATTGGATAAATAATCAATTATATTGTTATTATTAATATTTTGTTTAATCTTCTAAAATAACAATGAAGAAGAATATGGAGGGGTGTTGTCTTTTTATAGTAGACATTTTCAACAACACTGATATAACTACTAGTTGACATTTCATCTACTAATAGTGAAGAAAAAAAATCAAGAAAGCTCCTAGTTAGTATCCTATAGCGATTTCTTGAAATAATACTGAAGAAATTTCCCCACGTTTCATTGTGATCTAAGCTTTTATTTTTTGAATTAATTTTAAGCCCGCTAATGGCTATCATATTGGCTTTCTTTCTTGATTGAGTTGTGCGCCTTTGGCTTCCTCTCCGCAAAAGGAACATATATGAACCAGTCTTTTTCGCCTTCCGCGCCCTTTCTGCCTTGTTCGATTGCCATGAGTCGTTTTTGTTTTTTTTTTTTTTTTTTTTCTAAGATTAGATTTTCAGTGATATGCCAACTATTTCATTACTGCATGTCCATTGACAGCGTAAGAAGGCGAGAAAGAAAAAAGGAGCTCTACTGCAAGCAAGCTATTTTCCAGTATTAGATCTTCATTAAGTGTGTAGATTTTCTTAAAAAGGAAAAACGAAGGGATGAATATACAGAGAAATACCATGCACATAATCAGATAATTGTGGGTTCAATCATTTCCTTTTCCTGCAAAAAGATGAGTCCATTTTCTTAAAAATGTAAAAGAAAAGGAAAAGGACACAAACATGAGATATACAGACATCTTTAAACTTCGAATTTGACTTCAGTTAATCCTAAACGTGATCAAAATATTAGTCAGAATTGGAGCAAAAGCAACTCAATCAAATGCAAAAAGCTCCTCCAGCTGTTCATCTGTCCATTGCGGTAGTGCGGCTCTTGAAGTTTGTGGTAGTCTATCTTCAGTTCCATTATAATTCCTCTTTTCTTGGTTATCAAGGGCACCACCTGAGTCTGCTGCAGCAGTACCATATTCAGTACCTTCCAATATATGGTCTATGCCTGCTTTGTTGTTATTGTTTAGCTTCTCCCTTGTCACAGATCCCTTGTCATCGTCACTGGTGTCTGGTTCAACAGCCCTTTCTCTTCTGCCACTATCCAAATCCTGTCTCGCCAATAAATGATCTTCCATTGGAAGAGCATTTTCATTTCTGTTGTTTCCAATGCTATGGCATCTGCTTCTTATCGGTGCATCTTCTTCCATCTGTTCATCAATGCACGCAACTGCCATAGCATGTTGTCTCAGACTATTCATGATTCCTTCAGTTCTTCCTTGTGACAACGATAGATTTTGTGTCATCTGTAATGTTTCACCCTGTCCTGTGATATCTAAGGGGATCATAAGCATTTGTGTTAGGCATTTCTTTCTGAAAAATGGAACACCAACAAAAGTATTAAATACTCTTACAAGGAGAGCAAGCATATAATCCAAAGAACAAGTGTTTTTAGATTTCTGAAGGCAGAAAGAAAAGTAAGTGCAAAGCCTTTGTGTCCTACCAGAAACTACAGCAGCATTTTTTACTGTTAAATCACGAGCAGAACAATTTTGTTCTGGTGAAGCTCTGCCATCCTTGGTGATGACCTGAAAAGGGTTGGTATTATATTGTCATCAACCATATAAACACTTGCATGATTCCACACATTTTTATACATGAATATCAATTGACATGAAGCATCTAAGCATTTCTTATAATCCAGGACCACAAACTCAAATAAGTTGCTTTGATTTCAGACATCAGAAATCACTTTTCTATTAAGAGATTAGTATTTGCATGTTTTAGAATTTGAAAATATGGAAACTAACAGGAATTTATAGATCCTAGCATGCAAAATCAGTAACTACACTAATATAGAGGATGTTCAGATGTGAACCATCTATAGTTCCACATCGAGATCCTGACTCCACCATTGCATCAAGAACCTGACTATACTTCGTCACTGCCTGTTTTTATTATTGATCATTCTCAAAGGAAAATCAACTAAATGATTTAACCTTCACAAATTCTTTAGTATGAGCAGATGTGTTATTCTGATGTATAGAGCAAAAACTTCAGATTGGCTCAGCATATACCCCCAGCCGGAAAGTTAAAATCATAAAAATTAAAGAGTATTAGAACTCCTTTTGAATGAACATAGCAATGGGACATTTCTATAAGCTCATAGAAGTGGGTGGTGAGAGATTTTCTTCACTGATAACTTGGAAAATCGCATACACCAGAAAGAACACATACCTTGACCATGTTACTAAGTGTTATGTTGAGATAACGTGCTAAACGTGTAGGACAAAAAACTGCAACCTGTAAACAGCATTCTTTGATCAATCTCTCAAAGCAGAAACTATCTCATTGACTCCAATTTGAGACATAAGTTTTACCAAAGTCCCAAGTGTCCATATTTAGAGACAATAACACTCCTTTTATTCAAAATGTGATAAGAAAAGCCATGGTCTAGGAACATTTATCATGAACATGGTTTCAGGTGAAGAATAATAGTGAACCTTTTGGACTATCATCACAGCTCCAATATATATGTCCTTTCCAAAATCTCCCTCAGCGAGGACTTTGTGATGAATGCTAGCATCAATTGTACCCGTGGGGTCCTAAATCAAAACCCACTTCCGTTATACGAAATACATGCATAATTCCAAAAGAAGAAAACAAGAAATTTATCTGCATTTGATATCAAAACCCTTTTTTTTATCAACAAAACAAAACTCCAGTAAACATACCTTTAGAATCACCATCATATCACCAAGGCCATTTGGTCTACATGATTTAACAATTGCAACAACCTAATCGCATTTTTTAAACATAGAAAATAAGATTCACAAAAAAATCGTTGACAATAAAATTAATAATACATTCAGCTATCCTAAAATTAGGAAACATGCGCATTTCTGTTACTTTCCCTTACTTTCTCAGGACCCAAACATAGCCCAAATAATCTTCTAATTTTGTCTTCTAAATTAAACACATAAGATTCATAATTAGGAATAGATACCTGAGCCACTCTATCAAAACTAGCCCATCTCTTTATCACACTCAAAGGGATCCCAATTGCACCATCACCATCCACCACCAAACCTAAATTGCATAACCCAAATGAATAAAAGACAGAAAGAAAAACCCAAACATCAAATGAAAATGAAAATATCAAGAACCTTGATGACGAACAAAATCAACGGCAGAGAGCCAAGGATCACGCGTAAAATCATCATCTTCAGCACAACCACTATCCTCCACAGCCCTTCTAATGTACTCTTGAGTAGGGATTGGTTCTTCTTCTTCCATCAGATGTTCATTAATTTGACTCTTGCGGCGGTGCATGGCAGCTTGTACGGTTCCAGCAGGGCCCGGGATTTTGGAGTAAGTGGTTGTTGGTGGTGGTGGTGGGTTGTTTTGGGTGTTCTGAGAGCAGCGGCCAAGAAATGGTTGGGAGAGGGTGTGGTTAGGTCCACCACTTCCACCGGTAGTGGCGGTGGAGGGGGTGAAATTCTGATGGCGTTTGAGAGGGCGGAGAGAAGGGAGGTCCGAGTCTGAGTCTGACGAGTCTTTTAGGTCTAGAGCCTCTTCCCACGGAATGTCCATTTCCTGGTTTCTTTTTTCGGGGTTTTGTGAAAGCGCGGGAAGGGTTAGTTTTCAGGAAAGGTTTGTTAACTATAGGGAAAATTTAAGTGGCGTGAACAAGTTAAAAGCCTCAACCCGTACCCTGATTAGCCTAAAGAAAATTCAGCCAAAAACTGTTTATATTATTTTTATTATTTATAAAAAAACATGACTCATGATTTAAAATTTATCCTATTTAGATTGAGTGTGATAATTATGCTTAAATCTATTATTAAATCAAACAAAAACAAAAATACAGGAATAAATTAGGTTAAGTCGATTGACAATCCAATAATCTATTTTTCTTTCTTTTAATATTGGTGGAACTAGCCTAATAATTTGGGTGGGGTTGACATGAGTCCACTCCAACTTATATACTCACTAGCCCAACCCAATGACTGTTAATTAAAATTGCACTGCATGCAGAATGAATTCACATTCTGCACACCATTAATGTTGATGTTAAAGATTATTGCATAGGGGGAGAAGAAGAAGCTCTTAATGGTTGTTCCTATTGCCGGTGAGAAGATAAGGTTGCAAAGGTGTTGGGCTGCTGTTGGTCACGACTTTGGTAAGGTTGTGGTGGCTGAGGATGCGATGGAGGAAGAGAGGAATATGGCTAGTAGATGGAGAAAAAAAAACTAAGGAGAGATTGATTTTGTTTTTTCCACTTCGCGCTCAGATTTCTTGTTTCTCAATGCTTGATATCCATTTTTATTTATAAGGGGTGGAAAAGGGATATCTTGTCTATATCAGAAACCAATCATGACCCTTGATTCAAGTGGGAAGGATCTCAACCATTGGTTTAAAGTTGTCATCAAGGTCTGTGAGAATTGGGCTGCTAAAGGCTGATTGAGTTGGCATCTCTAGGACGACGCTACGACGACTGTAGGGGTAATCAACCGACAAGAATTAAGTTGTGGTGTAGTACAATGTTAGACCATCATAATGGTTTATGGTTTGTCCAGTGTGGTTGAGATGAAGCAATAAATGCTTTGAAAGAGTAGCCACTCGAGTAGCCTTTTTCGAGTAAAAAGATAGGAGTGATAAATAGTAATTGGACGACAAGTCGTCTAGTTTTCTCTGTTTTTTTTTTTTTGTCAAAACGACTTCATTTTGACTTCTTAAGGTTTTAATTAGGGATTTGACTAATGTTCAATTTAGTCTTTCAACTTTTGATTCCTTTTAATTACATCCCTAATTGACCTCGAACTTTTAATTTTATACAATTTTACCCTTGTTGAACTTCAATACCAACCCTAAATTTCATTGTCTTTTTCATTTTGATCATTTGTTTCGTATTTATGCAAATTGATCATTAAACTTTTATTTTTCTTCAATTTTACCCCTGTTTTCAAACGAATTAAGTCCCTGAAGTTTAACGCATTTTTAAAAAGGTTATTGATTATGAATTTCTTCAATTTAACCCTTAATTGACCCTAAACATTGATTTTCTTGTAATTTTACCCTTGATTTCAATCAATTGACTTTGTAAAAATTAAGTTCGGTCCTCTAAAATTATAATTTTATCAATTAAGCCCAAATTGGACTCTGAAATTTAATTTTTCACCAATTAAGTCCCTAATAGAATTAATTTGACCCATTAAAATTATAATTAAGTCCTTGCACCTAGTTAAATCTTTTAATTTGACCCAAATTAATCCTTAAATGTAATTTAACTTTTAATTTGGCCCATGGTTAAATTAAATTGGCCTATTAAAAATCTAATTATGTCTATGGACTTAATTTTTATACATATTCGTCCAATAATCAATTGATTTGACTTTGAATTCACATTGTCTCTTAAATCTTTTATATATATTAGGCTTCTAATTTCATCCAAATCTATAGCTTGATTCTTTTATATATATATATAAATCTTTTCAACTTGCTTTTGCTACATTGCCAACCTTTTTTTTACAAGGAAAAATGGTAAATTTTTGGGAAAAACCCAAAAATAGGTTATGACATATATTATTGATAACAAAATATTGTTCAGAGGGAAAAAACTTGGAAACTCTTATGTGATTAACTTAAATGATATTGATTATGAAGTTAAGTGTTTTAGTAAACTTGCCTTGTATTTGTCATAAAAGACTTGGACATGCCAATATGAGATTAATTCAAAAGTGTTAAAAAAAAAAAAGCTTATGAAAAGACTTCCGCAACCTGAGTACAAAAAGGAAGGGATTTGTGATGCTTTCCAATATGAAAAACAAGTCAAAAGTTCCTTCAAATCCAAGAATCAAGTCTCTACAAACCAAGCACTATAACTTTTTTATATGGATCTACTCATGGATTGAGGGACACTTCAATGCCTATGTTAATATTTGAGTTTGGTTGATCATGTGACAAGTATGTAAAAAAACAATAGGATGAAAAAAATAGTGTTAAGTTGTGTGTAAAGAACCTCTATGTGTTATCTCTGTGATTTTTAAATGAAAGAATATCCTACTCTTTTCTCTCACTAAACTTGAGAATATATAGCTTATCTTGAAAAAAAATCTAGAGTCGTTAACCATGAAGTGCTAGTTTTATTTCATAGCTCACTCATATCAAGGGTAGCTTGCCCATATGTAACTTGTACAACTTAACATAAAAGAGTCATAATAGATAATAATAATAAAAAAGGACATAAAGAGAAGAGAGAGAAATGGTGGTGAACTTGTTGTCGTTTGCAATTTGGTCCAACAGGTACAAGGTAGCTCGACTCGGCTAAAAAGAATTAGCCCAAACCAAGATACCTTTTAAATCAACCAAGCTAACAAAATCAGCCCCACCGAGTTACACAATAGCTCGGTCCACAAGACTGCACATGACAACCCAGACTGAAGTTGCATGGACCTAATAGGGGCTGTATGTACAGCCTTTGTGTGAGCTACATGCAACCTGCAACCTATTTGAGGGATACTTGCAGCCCATGTTTGGACTGTCGAGTCTAGACCAAACCTTTTTTCTTTTTGTATTATCAGTAAGAATAGGCAATGAAATCTTAATTGGCAAATCATAATTTTCTTGATTTTGAAATTAATTTAATTCAATGTTTTTTTATCCATTAGTCTTTATAGGGCATAAATACCCTTTCTGTTAGAATAAATATAAAAAAAGAACGCTTTGAAATAAGGATAAATTGGGTGGATGATGAGTCGTTAGCCTAATTTGCTTTTTTAATAAAATAAGTAGACGACACATCATTTATTGGTAGAATTTCAACCATTTTAGAAGTGTGAAAAGTCAGGTCCGTCCTATATGATCCAAAAAAACCCATTTGTAACATTTGTTTTTTTCATATGAAAACTTCTAAAAGCAATTCTAGAAATCTCAATAAACCTATTTAAAACCTGGTTAAGAAAATAAAACATTAACTCGAATCCAAATTAATCGAGTCCTGATCTATCCCTTTTTTTTTTTTTTTTTAATATGATGAAGAATTAAAACACTTAAATGACACTCTTCTTATCAAATATAACCCCTTAACACTAAAATTGATTTTTTTTGCTAAAATGTGACCAACATATTATTTTTAAGTATCTCTTTCTCTCTCTCTCTCCCCTTCAAATTCAAGGATTGAAAAAATAAAAATAAAGTTCTGTACCTAAACAAAAAAAAAAGAACAAGAAAAATAGGTAAACTAACTAAAAATACCTCTCTCTCTCTCTCTCTCTCTCTAACACACACACACACACGCATATAACCTACTGACTTTTAAGACTTATCAATAATTGTGTCTATTTTATCAAAAAATAAAATATAAAAGTAGCAATTGTTAGTTTAATATGTTTTTTAACCAATCGGTTGGTTATACGTAATATTATTATATTCATGTAAATACATATTCATTATTAATAAATGTTTTATTTATCTTTATATTCATATAATATTAAATTAATGAATTTAATATTTTATTTGTGAATCTAAAGTAAATATAAAGTTCATGGGATAAAAATGCTTTGCAAAAAAAAATCAAAAAATTGTTATAATTATGAGATTTCTATTGCATCAAAGCATTGTTTCTAAAATATTTCTAGTTGATGCTCTCTTAAATACTTGATATTTATTAGAGTCATGAAGACTAGTACATATTATGTTTTTTTCTTTATGAAAGGAAACAATTGTTCTCATAAGTTAAGGTATAATAAATACTTAGAACTAACATGTAGATGCATGTCATAAGACATGTACACTTAACTGACTAATATGAGAATTGCATATGGAGAGATCATCTATATCTATAGAAAGACTTACATGACAGTTGTGCAAGTGATCTTTAGACTTACGATCACTAAGTTATCTTATATAGAGAATGTTATGTTTTGATCTTGTTATATGATATCTTAATCGAGGTAACAAATGGCAAACATTGAGTATAATATGAACTATATGAAGATACTTGAGTGATCAAGAAAGGATTCATCATCCTATGTGAATTAGGAAAAATGTTTTATTTGTTCTCAAATAGTATTGACTGAAAAATCATTGGCCAAGGTGGAATGAAGAGTTTCAAATCTTATTCAAACAATTAGTGACTATTATGTAGAAAACAAACATGCTTTAATATGATAGACGTACTCCATGTTTTAATGTTAAATCAAAAAATTATTGGTGAAAGGATATTAATTATATTGAAAAACCGATCACTAAAAGGTTAAGTCAAACCACTAATTAATTTTTTTAATATTTGTGGGATCATGACACGTTGCTAGACAATGAATCTGATCTTCAAATATAAATTAATCAATGATTGAATATATAATAAATTAAATTGTTTAATTTATTTAAATCTATTTAATTAGAATTATAATTTATATTTGAACCAACATATTAGGAACATAATGGGTCACACACATTAAGAGCCATTAATCAGAAATTAAATTGTGATGATTTAATTAAGTATGATTTGATTAAAATTTATTTTAGAAATTAAGGACTAAAATATAATTAATATAGAGATTATATTTCTAAACCTTAAGAAATCAAGTAAGGGCTTGACTGAGTTAATTTCTAAAATTATCCTAAATCAATATATGGATATTATTTATGGAAAAATTGATATTTTTCTAGTTTATAGGGTTTTTTTAGATTTCTCTATAAATAATAAGCCACGCCACTTATTTTTAGGGGTTGTTTGTTAAACAAAAAAAACCATGCAAGTCACATAATAGAGAGCTAGCATCCTAGGTACAACAATCCATCTTCCCTAAATAGAAATTTAGAAGATTTATCATAAATGCTTTGTGTGAATTACCATAGGAGACCGGATAATTGGATGACTTGTGATTTGTGATAATCCAGTCTTTACAAAATTATTCAAAGTCGAAAAAGATAAGATCTTTATGTAATAAATCTCTAAACATTTAGATTTGTCTAACGGAATCCTAGGAACTTCTAAATAAATTTTTTTTATTATTTTTGTTGCGTATATAATATTCAAGAACCCAAAACGATATATATATATATATTGACTAAAAGGAAGAAAATTTGAAACCAAGGATTCAATTAATAATCAAATTAGAAATGTAGCGAATCATTTAAAATTTTTTAGAACCTATATATTTATTTAAAATAAGAATATGATCACGGTAAGTTGGGCTCATATAATCAAGGGTGAGCATTAAGTTGATAACTTTAATTTAGTTGAGGTTAATCAAACCTTCAAAAATCAAAATCAAAATTAAAACCGAAATGTGATTGGATTTTTGGTTTTTTGAAACAAAAAAGTTGGTCTTTCATTCATTTTTTTTTGTTGCGAAATACTAAAATTCTCTTCTTTCTTATTTTAACATAGAAAATGATTTTATGATTTTGGTTCCGTAAACAACATTTTTACAATGTGTTAGATCTTTTATCGATACGTTAAAAGACTTTTTTAGTGTTTGTTTTCTTTTTATCATTTTTTTTTCAAAAGAAAAATCATTCTAAATTATGCTCCAATCAAGTACAAAATAGCATCAAGGATTTAAACATCCAAGACAAATAAATAATACATAAATATAAACATACAATTCACCTATCAATCAATCCAAAAAAAAAAAGGGATAAAAAGATTTTAACTAATAAGAAGGTAGCTTTCTGGTTCTTTAACGTTAGGTTACTTTCAATTCTTAAAAAATACAAAAATTGAATTGAATTAAATAAAAAAAATCAAATCAAATAGGGTTTGAACAGAAGCGTTGAACTTCTGGATAATATATTTTTGTTTGTGGAACCAGTCTAGATAAAGATGACACCCAGTTGTTCATAAAATATTATAAATACGCGTCCGAACGAGCCAGATGGCAATCCATGCGAGGATGCCTTCTTCAAGCTGCTGCTTCCTCCTGGACGCCCTATACTCTTTGGTCATTGAATTTTGTCACCAGCCGACATGAAACATGAGACAAAAAGAAGAAGAAGAAGAAGAAGAAGTCCTGTCTTTGTGCATTGAACTACGACTCCGCGTGCCTGTTATCTTTATCCTGATTTACTGTGGTTTTTGAAAGTATTTTTTTAGTATTAAAATACGGTAAAATGCTTAGAAACGACGACGAACAAGGGTCTCGAACCATATCATGATACAGGCTTCCTTACAGCCAATGTTGTCAGCTAGCTGCCTGTCAATCCACCATCGCATGCCAGCCTCACCCTATCCACCATCTTTCATCTTCCTCCCTCTCAATTCTTTTACCTGCCCACAAGGAAAAAACAAACACCTCTAGAACGGACTTGGCAACGCAGCTGGGCCTCTCTGTTTTTTCCTCTCTTTTTTTTTTAATATATATTAAAGAAATATTGTAGACAGTTGTAACAGGCTGTACACAAAATCAAATTGTGTTGACTTAGTTAAAATTTGATGGAATTTGGTAACATAAACAGTTTTGTAGAGGTGATGATTTTTAAGTTCAGTTTAGTTTTTATATATATATAAAAATATAATTAAATTAATTTTTTTTAAAAAAATTAAAATCAAATTAAAACCAATTTAAACTAACTGATTTTGATTTGATTTTTTAAAATAAAAACCAGTTCAAATCGGTTTAACTTAGTTTTTTTTATTTAACTTGTTTTTTTTTTAATTTAGATTTGATTTAATTTGATTTGATTTTTTTTAATTTTAATTTTATAAAATTAAATCAGAACTAAACTCATTTTTTTAAAATTTTATTTGATTTAATTAGTTTTTTTAACTGTGGCTATTTTAAATTATTGTTTTTTTACCTTGAAAATCCTGTCTGTCACGTCTTTGGTGGGGCTTGTTGAAAATGCAGTAATATAAAAGAGGGAAGGTGATCAAAGATTTGAAAAAAAAAGAAAGAATCATTTTTAACAAACACATCAAGGAGGAGAAGCTCTGTGTCTAATGGAGAGCATTTTGGGATTGCTCAGAATTCGTGTCAAACGTGGTATAAACCTTGCTGTACGTGATGTTCGTAGCAGTGATCCTTATGTTGTCATCAGGATGGGCAATCAGGTTGGTTTCTCCTTTTTTTTTCTTTTTTCTCATCTCTCTTGCAGTTTTGTTTTCTTTCTTCTTATTTTTCCTGCGTTTGTTCTTTGCTTTCTTTTGGTGCTGTTTCTTCTCCGTGATCGGAAATTTTCGAAATAAGAAAGAACTTGTTAATCTTGGGTTGTATTTTTTAATCTAGATTCTCAATTCTTTTAAGGAAAACCCAAAGAACTTCAAGTCTCAAGTATTTCTCAGATGCTTTGATCTGATATGTTTAAATGTTTCTCTTGTTGAGAAAGTATCCTTTTAGGTCTATGATGTTCTTATGCCCTCAACCAAATTACAACTTATTGTGGTAATAAATTGAAGATTGATGAGTTATGATGCATTGGATGAATTGATAACAGAAGCCAGAGAACATATTATTTTTGGATGTTAGTCTTAAATTTTAGTAAGGGAAAACCCAGAATTAGCAAGGTTAGCATAAAAAAAAGGGTATAAAGCTAGTTGGCTATTGCCTAGTTGTTTTGGTAAGAAAATCTGGATGCCAACTTTTCTCATTTTGTGCTGTAATCCTAGTCCAAAATAATTTCTTCGATATCTCCAATTTCTGTATGTGCGATGTCTGTACAATTCCTCCTGCAACATAGGATGGTACAATTTCTTCGACATCTTCTCATTAATCTTGACAGTTCAGCATGCTGTGCTAGCAAGTTTAACTTCGGATGAGAACCACATTCAAGTGCATAGATTATAACTTTCAATCGCTTTTCAAGCTTTTTTCTTCTTTTTTACATTTATTTAATTTGTCCCCATCTAATTTCCTGTCAAGATTTTGTAACTTAAAGTACGGTAGGATGCAAATGTTGTGGTATTTCATATTTACTTGGAGTATATGTTTTTCTTCTTTTAGGCCTTTTTAATCACTACATTACGTCTGCTAATTTTATGATTGTAAACATTTGCTGCAGAAACTGAAAACTCGTGTGATCAAGAAGGACGTTAACCCACACTGGAATGAAGATTTAACTCTTTCTGTTACAGATCCTAATCTTCCAGTCAAGCTGGTAAGTTTAATGTCTTGTCGCATTAGGACATAAGAGCTATTTCAGCAAGGGGCATGCATGCACATGTTTATTGTGCAGAAAAGAACTACTTTTATGATTGCCTTCTCTTCAGTGCTCTTTGTCCAACTGCAAATCTATTTCCGAAATGAGTATTATAACAATCTTTCTGAATTCAAAAAGCCTAACTGATTGAAGGTGCTTTTAAAAAAAATGAGTTATGTTGAAAACTTTTAGTTAATATTACAGAGGATGTGGTTTAACCTGAATCATCAGTGCTCAATACTGCAACCCTTGACACCCCTATCCTCCTCCTAAGACCCCCTAATGGGAAAGAGACAAGGAAACAGTGAAACTTCATTATAAAATACATCTCAAATTCATTTCATTTTTCCAGTCGAACGATATTGGTTTCATCGCCATTATCTTTTTTCTCTCTTTTTAGTTGGTAGGAACAACAATATTTTCATTGCCTGTGGCTCATTAGGATTGCTTAAGGCGAGTCCTTCAAATCTTAAACTGGCACTTCATTGAAAGGTGCAACTCCAATTGTAAAATCACAAATCTTCCTTTATGATGAAGATGGTCACAGAACCTCTATATTCACCAATAAACAACACTGGCCAGTTTTACTCGAGAGACATGCAGAATCAAATTGGGAATGTGCCTTTTTTCCTGTTGAGAAAATTTGTCATCAATTTGCTGAGTAATCCCACGTTGGTGCTGCACGGTATTTGTAATGTCCCCACAGAATGCATGGGCCTCTCCAATGCTTGTACCTTTTAATCTGGATACTCCGATTTAGTATCAAAACCAACCATCATTTTTCATCATTGTTGTGTAACCTCACATGCTTTTCATTATTGTTCTTGGACCATGGCACTTTGTTATTGTTCTCATTATAATGTTAAATGTGCTTCTGTTGAGCTTGTATTTGAGGCATATGCTAAGTGCTTTTAAGATGGTTGATAGAGATTGCTATGGCTTTACATAGTACTCAGACCTCTTCACCTACTTGCTTTTACAAGTGACAATGATCTGGATGCAGCGTTGCCTAAGCAGATGTTACTCTGGAAACTGAAATTAAGCTAAATAAAACATATTAGATGTGAGGACTCAACAGTTTTCCTACCAACTGACTCCTCGTAACAGATGTGGAGCGTGCAGTATATTGTGAAGGGACAGCTGCATGCATGATGTCTTGCTCCATGAACTTGTAAAAGTCAAAACAATCACTTAATCCAAACACAAGAACCTGAAAATTAGGAGGCAGTCAAGGAATTACTAACTTCAAGAACCCAAATGGGCATAGAGTAGTACCCTTTTATGTTGAAGGCTTTCTACTTCCTCGACCTGTATTTATAGGATCACCTAATGCATGCAGAAAATATCATCTTTTATGTTTTTGCTATGTATCATGCTTTCCTAATATTCCCAGATTCATATTCATGTTTGTTTGTCATTTCAGACCGTCTACGACCATGACTTGTTTACCAAAGACGATAAAATGGGAGAGGCAGAGTTTGATATTAGGCCATTCATAGAGACCTTGAAGATGAACTTGGCAGGGCTTTCAAGTGGCACTGTCATCACAAGAATACAACCGAGCCGGCAAAATTGCTTATCCGAGGATAGCTGCATTATTTATAATGATGGCAAGGTTGTTCAAGATCTCTTCCTCAGATTAAAAAATGTGGAATGTGGTGAATTGGAAATCCAACTCCAATGGATAACCTTCCCTAGCTCGAGGGGCTTTTAAAGTTCATGACTGTTCCTTTATTTGCTTCTAATCACATGATATGGACAGGTTGCTTTCAAGCTTCTACCACCTGTGTGGAGGTCTATCCACTGATTTGCATTACAAACTAACCTTTTATGTACTTCTATTACCTGTGTTCAGATCAGGTTCTTAGCTCACGATAGAGGATTGAGCAGTTTATGTTTCTTGTTCTTGATATGTATCTAAATCTGTAAATACGCTTTGTGCTGGAAATTTCTGAACTTCGCGAGTTTGTTTTTTGAAAGCATGATGACAAGTAGACAGGCCGAAGCGTGTTTATTCATTACTGGAACGTGTTTGACACTACTTTATACAAAAGAAGGAAGCTTGCTTTATATGTGTTCTTGGTGCAGTTTTGGCTGCCTAAAACTCTTATACAATCCCACCGTACCACCATATTGGTTTTATTATTTAGCTATCCTGACGTTGAGGATCGGTGGATGCCCTTTATTGTGCAGGATCGTATGCTTCCACTCAGACGGGCTTGTTTTGTAGGTGGGCTTTCGAAATATGGGCTTAATTCAGGTTTTGATTGCCTGTCTGTAAGCCGATCAACACTTGCATGCACTAATTTGGGCCTTTTTTAAGTTTATGTTTGATATTGTTGTTGCGGGATGGTATTTAAAATGTTTTTTTTTAATATATTTAAAATATATTTTTTATTTTTTAAAATTTATTTTTAATATTAACATATTAAAATAATTCAAAAATACCTACTCATTTTGAAAACACTTTCAATAGGTTGAGTTAGTTTTGCAGTAACTCAAATATGACCTAACAATAGTCTTTGAATTAATTTCTCTACATCGAAATTAGGCTTCTTCATGATTGGATCTTAAATAATTTATTTATATTTTGATTAGTAAATTATATATTTTCTTTTTTATAAATTATTTTATATAGTAGGATTTGTTACTTAATGAGAGAGAGAACGTTAAAAAAAAAACCCTACTTATCAACAATATTTGTGATTGGTTTTGTCCTAATTAAGGATAATTTAATATAAATCAAAATATAAACCTCTTCAGATTGGAAAAGAGTTGTATGAAAATGTGAAGTACCTCCTCATCATGATGATAAAGAAAAATATTTTTTATTTGTGTAACTTTTTCGAAAACCTATGTGTAATATGAAAAGCTTTCGTGTCCATGTTCTCAACTCTCACTACTTTAATTTGTAATTTTTATTTTTATTTTTAAAAGCAAGCAACTATCCTTCAAGTTTATATATATATATAAACTTGAAGAAACAACCACAAATAACTTGACCACACGTGTGTATGCTTAAATATTATATTTATGTATACGAAATCCACTAGATAATTTAGTTTAATTTATCCTTCACGCAGCCCCATCCTCTCCTAATTTCCATGCTAAGGTCAATATATTATTTTTGAAATTCTATGGGAATCCTTGCAGAAAGGAAACGTCCCATTCTCCAACAAGGCAACCAGCCAGCGACCTTTGCCGGCTATCCATAAGAAACAATACCAAAACCAAGATCTGCACATCCTTTGCTTACATTAAAGCAACTTTATAGCTGAAGTTTGCCTTTTGTTCCAAGAAAAAAACAATACATGGGGAGTTCATTCAAGCTGAGCATGTGTGTGCAGATTTCCTTCACCCTACTCAATGTGCTTTTGCCTCTTTGTCTGTCTAATTACCTGCCAAATAATGTAGCATCTTTCTTGTCCACTTCTCTTCTCCTCTCTTATCCATTTATATAGAAAATTGGGGAATTAGCACATAAAATCAAAACAATTGGCGAATTGATATAGGAGCAAAATATTTTTACAAAATAGTATATTTTCATCTTATCGCACTTCAAAAACATAATATTTACTAAATGTAGCTATTTCGAAGTATCATAAGATAATTGCCATGTTTTAGAATAGCAACATTTAGTACATATCACGTTTCTAAACCGCGACAAGACAAAACTTAAATTATATGGTTTAACTAGTTGACCGATTTATAATGACTAGTGAAATCAATCGACTGGTTCTGAAAATAACAAAGAAAATCTCAAAACTATTAAAATTGAGGGCCTCAGCGAGGTTTTTAATATCTAAAGATCTAACAGTTCGCATAGCGACACAATTGATATAATAGGGAAAATAAGCTCTGAAAACTCTTGTAAAACTTGAGCGACATTCAATAGTCGGATCAAAAGTTATGGCGTTTTGAGCCGTTCTTTTGATCTGGTGCTGCCAAATCTCTTTTTGGGCTTAGACCTATCTCACTGGTTCATAAATGCATCTATTAGGCCATCCACATAATTTATTTGGGGCAAATCCTTATTTAGTTATAACAAACTCAACTACATCATTGACATTGAAAAATAAAATACAACTTCTATGTTAACACTAACTTTTTGAGTCTACAAGTTGGACATATATATATATATATATATATATATATATATATATATTTTGACTCAGAATATATTTCGAAGAAAAAGTTTGTTAAGTTAAGGTTTTTAAGTGAGATGGTCACTGTTTCATAAAACTAGATACAACCAATCGACCAATTGAGCCAAACAATTAGAGTTTCACCTTGTTGTGCTTCAGAAGGGTGACATTTATTAAACGATGCTATTTTGAAGCGCGACAACATAAAAATATGATATTTCGCTAAATCTTTTTTAAATGGTGTTATTTTACTAAATATTTTAAGAAACTGTATAAAAAATTTCACAGTTATAAACCACTTTCATGGGTTATATATTCGATTGTGAAAAAAAAAAGTTATATGTAAAAGAAATGAGCCACTATTGAAAAATAAAATGTACTGCAAAAGTGATAAATTCTAATCCAGAACAATTAATAGGTTCATTTTGCAAATTTAATTATACTACCTACACCAATTATATGTTGCAAATGATGAATTCATTGAATTTTCTCTATAATTGATGTATCGATTCTCGCAACGTGTCATATGCGAGGCTTATGAAAGAACAAAAAAAGTATAATTGAGAAGAAAATAGCTAAAAATGTAATTATTTTAGAAGTCTCTCTGATATGTCTTTATATATTTAATTACTTCTAATATATTTCCAAATGAATTTATATTGATTTAGGAGGAATTAATGAAATGTACATCAATTTAATCATGAATTAACTTGATAATAATAGAGTGATATTGCATTTTTAATCTGAAGCATGATGCAAAATGAACCTTGTTTTATACAAAGAAGGTCCATTAAATGCTCCTAATGACTTCTCAAGGACTTCAAACATTCTTTAATAAAGAATTTTGGCCAAATCGAAATAATTAGCTATCATGAGAAAGGTGGGAGAAAGAAAATATTGATTTAAGCAAGATGCCTTTATTTGAATCAAATTACAATGGAAAAAACTACTACAAGTTAAAAATGGAAAATCACTTGTCACTTTTTCTAGAAGTAGAAAATAAATAACCTGTTAATATATCATATGTTAATATTTATATATTTAAATAAAAAATAAAATCTTATTTTTTAATCTTAAATCATTTTTTACGCGATCCAATAATTTATAGAAAAGACTTTCCTTTTAAGTATAAAGGGAGCTTATTATTTGCCTTCATTCACTACTAGAAATTCGCTTAATACCAATGGAATTAT
The DNA here is from genome assembly GCA_030145905.1 of Populus davidiana. Lineage (NCBI taxonomy): Eukaryota > Viridiplantae > Streptophyta > Magnoliopsida > Malpighiales > Salicaceae > Populus > Populus davidiana. The sequence goes on along the minus strand of CM057800.1, from coordinate 3,089,493 downwards.
CGACGGAATAATTTTGTTGGTAAAATATGGTGATAATTACCAATGGATACTATTCCGTCCATAATTCAGTTGGTATATACCGACGGAATTACAGACGGAACATTCAGAAGTTAAAAAAAAGGTGGTTTGCTGACGTGGAAATTTTTACCGGTGATTTTATCGACAGAATCACCGAGAAATTCAAACCAGGATCTCTATATAGTGATGTGACCAATTCACTATTAGAATTGCCAATGGCATCATCGAGGGATTCAAACCGGGATCTCCATATAGTGATGTGACCAATTCACCATCAGAGGTGCCGACGAAATCATCGACAGAATGAGTCTGTCAGTGAATTCCTCAACAAAAATGTTAATATATCACCACTCTGCCGACCCTCTCCTCTCCTATTTCTCCTTCTTCTGCCTCATCCCAACTCTCCCCTCCCAAACTGCAAACAACCACCCCCTCTTCTCTACACAAGTCATATTTCTTTAAGTTTTATGGCCACAATATCCATGTTTTGATTTATTGTGGATTTTATCATTTTTTATAAGTAAATCTATCTTTTTAATTTTAACATTTAAATGTATTGTGTTAGTGTATGTATATGTTTATTGTTATTTCTTAAGCAAACTTGTAGTATGAACATGTAATTTTGTACATGTTATGGTTTGTTCTAGATTTTGTAAAATTGTATTTATTTGTAAATTTTTGAAATTTTTTTGAATTACCGAATTACATGTGTTGTATGGACATTGATAATTGATAATGAATATTTATGAGAAGTTGTAATTTGCTTGTTGGATAATATCAAGGTAAACCAATATTTTTACAAATTTGTTTACCTAAGATAGTTAATTAATACATGTTGTCATCGTAATTTTATTAAGGTTCGATATAAGTCATGGATGATTGTTCATGGATGTATTGAAATTCACCCCAAGAATTATGGAGGATTAGTTATTGTAACGGGGTTCAGGGTTTTCTTAATTTCACAACATCTATTACCAGAAATTTTACTGCAGATGGTATTAGGTATCCATGCAAGAACTGTGAAAATAAAAAGTATCTCCATCCAGATGTTGTAATGATGCATCTTTTACATAAAAGGTTCATAGAGAATTATCTATGTTGGTATGCACACGAAGAAGTATTTGTTCATGATAAAAGAATGAGAAAGGGTGGTTGGGTCAACTTCTAGTGCTAGTAACGTGCAAGGAGTTGCAAATGACAACAATAATCCTTACAGGAATATGGTTATGGATGCTATGAGAATGAATTAAGGTAATATTAGCCAATGTCTAATCGTAGAAGAAGAACTTAATGCATATGCAGTTAGGTTTTTTAATCTATTGAAAGATTTTGACGAACCATTATAGGATGGCTGCACGAATTATAGTAAATTATCAGCTGTAGCACAGGTGTTCACCGTCAAGTCAAATCACGGGTTTGAGTGAGGCTGGTTATGTCAACATTATCGAATGGACGATACGCATTTTACTTGAAGGGAACAGGTTAAAAGAGAACTTATATGCTGCAAAGTCCATGATAAAACCCCTTGGTTTAGGATACCAGAAAATTGACATGTGCCCTAACTTCTACATGTTATACTACCTTGAAAATGTTGAGCTAACCTAGTGCATGACATGTGGGCATTCTCGTTACAAACACAAAACTGATAGGGGAAAGACTCTTGTGGCATATAAAAAACTTAAATACTTCCCAATCACACCTAGGATGCAGAGGTTATTCGTGTCATCAAGGACTGCTGAGCACATGACATGGCACCAATCACATGATGCGGTGGATGCAGTGATGGTGCATCTTTCTTACGGCGAAGCATGGAAACGCTTTAACTTGTGCATCCTCACTTTTCAGCTGAATCAAGAAATGTGCATCTTGGGTTGTGTACAGACATATTCAACCCATTTGGGTCATTTGTTACTTCTTATTTTTGTTGACTGGTCATACTTACGGTTTATAACTTTCCACCAGGGATGTGTATAAGGTTGGAGTTCATGTTTTTATCTACTGTCATACTTGGTCCGAGGAGCTCGGGCCGGAATATAGATGTTTGTCTTCGAATATTGATTGATGAGTTGACACAATTGTGGTCCTCCTGAGCTTTGACTTATGATATATCAAGGAAACATAATTTTGTTTTGAGGACAGCTTTGATGTGGACTATCAATGATTTTCCAGCTTATAGAATGGTTTTTGGTAAGAGCATGCATGGAAAACAAGCTTGTCCATACTATATGAAAAACAACAAGGCATTTACGTTAACAAACGGAGGTAAAGCTTCCTTTTTTAACTATCACTGTCATTTCTTGCCACTAAATCACAAGTACAGAAATAACATAAAGGATTTCTTTGTTGGTAGAGTTGAAAAGGATGTTGCATCATCGCGTCTTTCTAGTGAAGAATTATATGGTGTTGTATTACAGTACGTTAACATTGTGTTTGGTCTTCAATAAGGTAAGCAGAAGTTTTTGGTTTTGGTTTGACCTACAATTAGGTAAAGCAAAGTATCTTTTAGGAGCTTCTATATTGGAAGACCAATATCTTCTGCCATAACCTTGATGTCATGCACATAGAAAAAAACATTGTGAGAACATTTTCAACACCGTCATGGATGTGAAGGGGAACATAAATGACAACATCAAGGCTATATTGGATATAACTTTATTCTGTAACCGTAAAAATATGGAGGTTGTTTGTGATGGGTCACGGGTTGCAAAATCAAGAGCAAGCTTCGAACATATCAAGGCTGGTTAAAATGGAGGAATGCAAATTATATGTAATGAAGAGTCATGACTGCCACGTGTTTATGCAAACACTCATTCCATTCACTTATTATGATTTGTTGCCAAAAGGGATATGAGATGTACTCACGGAGATCAGTAATTTCTTTAGAGATAAATGCTCTAACAAGTTGAATGTTGATCACATTGAGAGGCTTGAAACAAATATTATCGAGACACTATACAAATTTGAAATGATATTCCCTCCATCATTTTTTGACTCAATTGAGCATCTTCCCATATATTTACCGTTCAAGGCAAAAGTTGAAGGACCGGTCTAGTATAGATAGATGTACCCATTCGAACAGTTAGATATTATAGTTGCAATGTAATTCATATATAAAAGTATTTTCTTTTTTTTTTTTAATTGAAAATACTTGATTAATTCAATAGAGGTACTTGTTCAATCTCAAGAAAAAATTTCAGAACAAGGCACAAGTTGAGACTTCGATATATGAGGCATATATTGTTGGGGAGATCTCAACATTTATCCCGTACTATTTTGAACCTCATTTGAGAATGAGAATCAATCATGTTCCATGGCATGATAATAGTGGTAAAGTGCCTTCTAGTGGGAACTTGTCAATATTCTCCAATCCTGGACGACCCACACCTTAAAATGTCGTAAGAGGAAGATATTTATAAGAAATAGAGTTCAAACAAGCACACAATTATGTTTTACTTAATTGTGATGAGTTGAAACCTTTTATTCAGTAAGTATATGTACTACTAATTTAACTGTGTTAAAATGTACTATTTATATATTGTAATATCATAAACTCATATAATTTAGAACAACCTTGCAGGCAACATCAACAATATTTGTTGTCCAATAACTCATAGCTGACCGAATCCCAAATCTTTCAATTACAAGATGAAAAATTTGTCACGTGGTTCAGAACATATGTAAGTACTATCACAAACTCATTATCTCTTGCAAAGTTATTGTATGTCATTGCAAAATTCTCGTTTATTGTTTATTGTTTATTGTTGTACATTGCATACAAGGTTTATCAAATGTAAAGGAGTGATGCTAAGTCATTTTCTTCACTAAGTTTGGGCCCTGAAAGAAACGTTAAGTGCTACAACGGGTATTTTGTCAATGGATATGTGTTCCATACTGAAGAATATATGCATGGAAGAAAGACATACAATAGTAGTGTTTGTGTTTAAGGATCGACTAGTAGTGAGTTAGAAGTTGACTACTATTGTAGATTAGATGAGGTTGTCGAACTGCAATATTATAGCGAGCAGAATAAAGTGTTTTTATACAAATGTTATTGGAATAACACCACTGACAGAGAAATCAGAGTTGATCCTCACTTTGATCTGGTCGAAATCAACTTAAAAGCTAGACTCCGTAACATAACCGATGTCTTTGTTTTCGTAAACCAATGTAAACAAGTTTATTACACATACACCTATTCTTTTAAAAAGGATCAATCAAGAGTTGATTGGTTATCCGTTTTAAAAACAAAATCCAGGGGTCATGTCGAGGTTGTTTAGGATGAGAACGAAGACACAAGTGTGCGAGATGAAGTCTTTCAAGTTAGTGAGTTGGTTGAACCATATTGAGTTGCTCCTTAATTGACTTGGAAGAAAATTCAAATTTCCATGTTTTCGATGATAGTCCTGTTGATAATGACGTAGAGGAGTTAAATGTTGTTTTAAGCTTTAGCGGACAAGCAAATATTGATGAAGATGATGATGATATCTATATTGAAGATTGTGATGAAGGTAATGACTATTCAATTGACGACGAAGAAGAAGAAAAATCTGACTAACTATCAGATTGAAGCAATGTGTAAAGCATTTTTTTCATGTAATATATATTATGAATGATATTTTGTAACACGAAAGATTTATTTTATAAGTATTAATTGTTGTTATTGTTTTGTGCGATGGACAGTTTGTCATTTAAGTGTTTGTAGGAATGTAAATAGGCAATACAAACATAATCTTTCATGCATTCGATCACCGATGTCCATACCGATGGATTACATGTCTGTTGGCATTTCACAAAGAGTTGCAAAATATTTACTGGAAATGCCACCATCACTGACGACTTTATCCCGATAGATATATGGCCACAATATATTGAACACGTGACGTCTGAGCGATTCACACGATGCTCACATTCCGGTGCTGGCAACCGGAACCGGCAAATTCATGGTTTGGTGACAACATCCACCGGTAGCTTCGTTCCATTTGCTACACATGCGAAAAGGATGGTAAGATTAATTTAAATGAAATATATCATTAATTAATTTGTTGTTACTTAATTAATTTTTTTCCTTACAAGCTACACCTTTTGGACGTGAGCCAAGCCCAATGGAGTTGTTTGTAGAGACGCACGTGCAGAGTCAAGACCGCCAAAAGGGGATGCAACAGTTCGTGGACAACAACGCTCAATACTTTATGGTATGTTCGTTCAACCATTTTATTTCATAAGTTATTATTTTAATTGAATTAAATATGATTATTTCTTTGTTCCTTTTCAGGAGACCTATAATAGTCGGTTGGGGGAGAGATATGAGGATGATCCTTCGACCCATCCGAATTTCAATCCAGATTTGTGGATGGAGGTAAGATCGTTTAGTAGACCCGATAAAATTAAGTGTACGGGCTCTCCAACACTACAGCCGAGAACTTGCGAGCGGCCCGTAGTGTCTCAACAGTTGAGAGCTCACAATCAGTATCGAGCACCCAATCTAAGGAGTTCGTGGCCATGCAATAACACACGGCTCATCTCACCAAAAAATACGAGTAACTATCAGCAAATTATGAACAAAACACGGCTCATCTCACCGAAAAGTATGACCAACCTTCAGCAAATGATGAACAACTTAGCCAAATAGTCATGAATATGAGATCATAAAGTGGTGATACATGTGCGACCTCTTTTTGACCATATGGTCCCGGGAACAACCAGCCTCGTCCTCCTCCAGCTCCGCCATTGATAGAAATGCTACAATCACCGACGCTTTCACAGACGGATAGAGTCCATCGGTATTGTACAGAGAGTTGAAAAATATTTACTGAAATGCCACTATCACTAACGGAATAAATCTGTCGGTATATTTTTAGAGGGAATTTTTTTTTTATGCGCTTTTTCTGTCTATAAAACCATCGGTAATATTTTTTTTCTGACAAACTTTGCGACAGAATATGATATTGCTGACGGACACTTCTCATTGCAAATTTAGTTGGTAAAAAATTTATCGGTAAAGTCTGAATCTCATACCGATAAATTGTGTTCGACTGTAAACTTGTGAAATTTTATAGTCGGAGGTGTGTGGTGGTCAGCTTGAGTAAGGGAAATCGTGGTAGTTTTGATGGAATGGATAAGAAAGAAAGAAAAGGCTAGAGTCTACACACACAAACACAATTATTTTATACTCTCTCTCTCTCGGTGTTTCTGGTTTCTCATTGTGTTATATGTTCTCTTGGGTGTTTCATAGTATCCTTCTTTCATCTCTCCTAATTTTTTTTAGATTGCTATCTCTATTTATAGTGTTTATTTTTCAGTGTGCTCTTTTCCTTTAACTTTTTATCTTCTGATTCTTTTCTTTATCTTTAATTTTAAATTCTTCTGTCTTTTACATTTGAAATTCACTTTTTCTTTAATTTTTTTTTTTTAATTTTAAATCCTGATTATTTGAAAAATAGGTCTAAACTTTATTTTTGGTCCCTTTGTTTTTCTTATTTTTAAAATTTTTATTTTCAAAATATATTATAAAAAGGTAAAGATTGAGTTATGACAACACATCTATCTAATATCTATAAGATTCTATCCTTCAATCAATTTTTTTATAATTAATATTTTAACAATTAACATTTAACCCCAACTTTTAACTTCAAAGCAAACACAACTTTAATCAAAAGACAAACAATGATGGCTTTAAATTACCTTTTTTCCATGAGTGCTGTATAAATATTTTACTATAAAGAAACCCCGTCTTCCCCATTGTTCTATTCACCTTTCAAATCATTAGAGTTACTCGTTCACCTAGTGTGAGAAAAAGGTTTTTTTTAAAAAGAAAAAAGAAAAAAAAAGCCGAGAAGATGACTCATGCCATCGAAATGTTCTTTGATCTCATTGAATATTTACTTCAAGAGATGTATATTTATATTTACATAATGATGTGTATTTTTTTAAAATTAATTTATAGCCAAGTGATACCTAGAGGTGAACTTTCTTTCCTTGGTATTAATAAATCCATTTATCTTATTTGTTTTTCAAAACAAGTCATTCATATGAAAAAAACTGAATCCCTTGTAGTAGTTTCATATATTTTTTATAAGGGAAAATAATAATTTTATTAATTTAAATAAAGTATAGATAAATTACTTCTTTCACATTATATCTAGAGAAATTATAAATTGTTTGAAAAAAATAATCAACAATATCAAATGGTTTTGTAGACAACTTATCCTTTCAATTATTTAAAAAACAAAGTCTATATATATAAGAAAACTCTTTAAAATTCTCAAAACCTAGATTAAACTAGATTCTTCATATAAAATTAATTTTATTTTACACACAAATAACTTTAATTAATCAATCGCAAATTCATAAAAACTATTGACTATAGTATTAGATTAATTGATAAAAAAATAAAAAAAACCTCTAATAAAAACATCTTCAATTAAAAAAATTATTTTGAAAAGTTAAATTATCGGTATAGCATTTTAAATAGTGTAAATATGATTTTTATTCTTGTATGCAATGTAATGGTAAAAACGATTTTAAAAAGTTAAATTGTTAATATGGTATTTTAACCCAAAGTTTTGAAAACTCAAAGCTTAAAAATAAAAAACTTGTGCATTTAAAACCCAAAATTTAAGAATCAACAATTTTTTAGCTTTTCTAAAAAAAAACATGTAGAAATAGCTTTTGGTAAAGGAAAAAGCTATTTTACATTCTCTTTTAGCACTTTCATTGGACTGAGTAAAATAAAAAAGAAAAGGTAATTTGGTAATTATTTAGTTTTAGCATTTCATTTACCTTAAGATTCCTAGATATCAATCTTATTCTTCCAATAAAAAATAACTATCAAATCTATATTTAAAGTGGAAAAATCACAACAAACGAGGAGAGAAATTAGGTGCTTTATATATATTTTTTCTCAATAATTTAAATCATAGATACAAGAGCTTTATAGATAAGTACAAATTCTAGATTTATAGATACAAGTGCTTTATATACATTTAAAAAAAAAAAAGGTTTTAAGCATAAATTTTAGACTCGATCCGCTTCAAGGTTCGGATTCCAAGTTATAACTAGGTCACCGAGTTTTAATTGGGTCGCTCGAGTCAAATTTTTTTTTAAAATAATCAAAACGATATCGTTTTAATAAAATAAAAAAAATCAACGAGTTGCAACTGAGTTTTTGACTGGATTTTACCGGGCCAGTCGGGTCACACCTAGTTTTTTTTTTCTGTTTTTTCTTCAACCTAGTTCAAGCTCCAGGTCGACTAGGTCTCAGGTCAACCTGCTGAGTCGGATCAGGTTTCAAAACTATAGTTTTAAAGATATTTATGAAAGTGAATGTTTCCTCTCTCTAGCTAGCCATAATGTTTATTAATAGAATTCTTTTTTCTCTAAAATTTCATTAAGTGAAATGGTATGGACAGGGAGAGGCATTTATGATTAAGCAACAACAATTTAAGAGAGGGAAAATTGCATGCAATTTTAGAAGGGATGCCTCGTATAATCAAGGCAGTGTAATTAAGGAGATGTGTGATATTAATTTGGAGTGGTTATTAATTAATACTTCATTTAAAATATTAACTTAATTACAAAATTTGAGGGCATGGCCCCTTCCCAAGTATCATATGTTTTATATTTAGCTAAAGGGTATTAATGTATTAAAACTCCTCAATTTAACTTAACTAACATACCTTTCAAATATAATTAATCTCTTTAATTATTTTACTTCACGTTTAACTAACAAGTGCTATTAATCTCTTTAAAAATATAATTGTTTTTTTAATATTTAATATAAACTTATTAATAACGTACCCTTTTCCATATAAAAATATCCTTCTTCGCATAAATCACTTTCTTAAAAAGTTATTCTCACAAATCATTGTCTTTCCTTATTTCTAACATTTTTATTATTACTATGTTCATTTTATTCTCTATATTTGTTTGCAAAAAGTAAAGAATAAAAGAATACTGATTTAATTTCTTGTTGATAAAAAGTTTCCAAAAAATATATAGAAGGAGATGAATTAAATTGAAACCTACAAAAAATGAATGCTTCATGCCATCATTAAAGTAAAAAAATAAAAATAAATAAACATTAATTATCCTAAGCTATCCTCCATGACAATGGATAATAGTTAGCTACATTAACTACTTCTTAACACTTAACAAGTATCCCTTAGACACCCCCGTTAGATTTATCCTTACGGGGGTAAAAGATTCAAGCAGATGGTAACCTATATATATATATATATATATATATATATATATATATATATATAAAATTTAAATTCAATACTTATTAGAAGGGGCGACCATAAATTCCTAACGGGATTAATCTTACCTTTTAAAAAGGTGTAAGAATATTCAAATAAAAAACAAAAAATAATTTAAAACTTTACAAACGAGAGAAATTAACCTCTTTATTAGGAATATTAAAAGTAGATAGCCTGTAGTGATTACCAAGAGATTAGACTGGAAACGAAAGGAGTTGAATTAAATTAATAAATTGCACGCCCCTTATAACGTTTTAGAAAACATAAACCCTATTGCAGTGCGTGCAAATTAAGCATGGTGTTTAGGGTTTCTGAGTTTCAAAGAGAGTAATGAGGCTGACACGCCAATCTTTGTCCTCGTTTTGCTTTTCATTCTTTGCCCATAATCCCTCTCTTCCCTTTCATCATTAGCATAAATGCATGCTTCTGTGTTTTTATCCCTTCAAGGCACTAAATTAATTAGGTTTCCTGACTTTTATATTATTTTTCCTTGCCATTAGTTAGCAAGAATATATTAAATTAGATCCTCATGTACGTATGATTAACCTTATTTTATTTATTAAAAAACGAAGTATATATTATCTGTATTGCAAGATATATATGTTTTAGAGGCTGAGTCTTTTCGAGATGCTAGTAGAATGCCAGAGAATTAAGCATATTTATTTGAGACATTTATCAATCTTGTACTTTTAGTGATCTATGGATTTATTTATTTATAGGCACAGAGTATTTTGCTTCAATATTTCCTCTTGGACTCTGTTCAGTCAATTACAAATTAATATCCTATATATAGTATATCAAGATAATATATTTATAGTCGGTTTTAAATGGCTGGAAAATTGAAAAATTATTAAATAGCAATAAATACTGAGTTATAAAAAAGCTAACGAGTATCTTTAAATATATATATCCCATGTTTTCCTTCATAATACTGTAGTAATTCTTCTAAAGGGTAGTAGAAACTTTTGTTTTTAGGGAAAAAAACAAAAAGGAACAAAAACCAAGGTCCAAAGAGCAAGCTAACTATTTGATATTGTGACCACCTTGAAATTACCATCACCTAGTTCGGTTACTGGCTATATATTGGTGGCTAACGTTACGCCACGTTGTTGGATTAGATTTTTTTTAACGTAAAAAAGAAAGAAAGCATAAGTGATTGTAGAGTTTTTAAAAAATCAAAACAAATTGAGACTGGATTTATAAACTCAAAGGGATTTATAAAAATTTAATTAATTTAATAATATAATTAAAAAAATAATAATATTAGATAAATAAATAAAAAACAATGATAAACTGTAAAAAAAAAAATAAACATTTGGAGATTTTATAAAAAAATATCCTCCCAATATTCTTAAAATGTCTTTATTTGATAATAAAATAAAAATAAAATGAGAATGAGATAACCCAATAAAAAGTAAAAAAAAAAAAACACAAATTCTAAACCAATTAAATGTTAAAAGAAAAAATTGAAAAATATATATATATTTTTTAAAATGACCTCAACTCCACCTAAGTTAGCCTTCCAAATCTACAACCTAGTCGTAATATTTTGATGACCTTGTAGAAAGTAATATGACAAAACTATGAAGCTAATTCTCAAACCAACCCAATATTAAAAGGAGAATTTGAAGAACAAAAATAATTTTAAAAAAGAGAGCAATGAAAACCCTTGTCAACTTATCTAAAGTTTAAAACTCAACATCCATATTATTTTTACATATACGATGTTAAAAGATAAAATTAAAAAAATATATATAATTTTTGAAAAAGATCATAATCAACTTGATTTAATTTTTCAAATCAATAACCTAAATAATGAGTCTATGATCATTTTATAGAAATCAAACCTAAAAATATTAAGAAATCAAATTTTCAATCATCAAAATAGGAGATGAAATTTATCATATCCTAATTTTAGGCCCCTAAAAAACATTCATGTAAAAGAAACAATATTAGGGCTCCTACCTATTGATGACAAATTAGAAAATTGGTCTGCACTATTTAGTATTGGACCATAGGCGTCAAAATCTTGGCCAAACATTTCCTAGCAACTTCCCAAGGTTACTCACCTTTCTTTCACTGTCGCTGATTTCACTGTTTCCTTTTTACAAGTCCGGTACATGTCAATTAACAGAACCGTATATATATATATTAAACACACAATATTATAATAATTAAGATTTGGTAAACGCCCACTAAATTGTAGAAAAGCTCGAATAAGATTAGCCGAGTGAGTTTACCAGGTCCTCCACTCATGCAAATTGCTCCTTTTTTTTTTCTTTTCTTTTTTTCCCCCTTCTTTTCCATTTATCTTTTACATATTTATTGAATTTTTCAGAGACTAATTATTTTTTTGTTTTAAAAATATTTTTTTAAAATTAATTTTTATATTTTTAATTATTGTTTTTTATGATTTTATATTATTTTTTATATGAAAAAATAAATTTTATAAAATAAAAAATATATATTGTTTTAATATATTTCAAATAAAAAATATTTTAAAAAAATAATAATAATAATAATAATAATAATAAACGTGCTCTCAGTCTTCATTTGGGGCTCAGATTAAACCTCAAGCTATTACACAAATCTCTAGAATAATTTTGTATCTGTTGATTTAAAAGTTAGAAAATATTTTATGCTTTCCAACTTGAAAAACATATCTTACAAATCCACTATTGTCATGAAAACCTGGATTCCACCTCCATCACCAACAAACCTTTGTTTTTATCTTTTTATCAACATTTATCTTTTTCACACAAACGAAAATCCAAAAAAACTATTAATTAAAACTACTTTTTTCGACACATAGTTAATTTTCAAGTATTTCATTCAATTGTTATATTTTATACTATTTTGTATACTACTTAATGGATTGTTTGAATTATTTGTATATTAATAAATTTTTAAATATTATTTATCAAAAATAAAAATATTGTATTTTTTAAAAATGACTAATTCTTATAATTTATAATTAAATGAAGTTTTTCTTATTTACAATTTCAATAAAAACAAGAAATCTCTATAAAAATAAATAGAAATAAAATTTATTAATTTTGATGCAATTTTAGTATTCTTGGTTTTTAATATTATTCATTTTTATTTTCGTATTTTAAGTATTTTTATAGTTTTGATGGTAAAAGTTAAGTATCATCTAAGTTAGGAGTGATTTTATTATAAGCTTATTTAGGGTTATATATGGTATATATATAGGAAAATAATGGGAAAAAAGGACTGATCTTTTTTGTAGAAATTAATATTTTTTAAGAATCTTATTAATGTTGGTCTCTGATCTTAATTAGAGGTGGGGTTGGATTTATATATTAATATATTGGAGTAAATTACATATTGAGAGTATAATAGTAAATGAAAATATTTTAAGGAGTTTGTGATTTTAAACATTATTATAAAATTCAGACCGGTCTTATGGGTTAACTTGAGACTTGATTAACTTAGAATTTAAATTAGTCCAGATTATTAAAAAAAAATATCAAAAAAAAGAGATTTATTTGATCCAGTTAAAAATCCTAATTGACTCACAACTCAATCAATTTGGACTCGACCTGGTCATAATCCAACCCTCAACTTATAGATTTTTCTAGAATTTTTTTAGTTAAAACAGTATCATTTCTAATATTTTTTATTTTTAAAAAATAAAAATTAATCTGAATTAATTCTTTCAATATGCAACTCAAACTTATCTTTCATCGATCTTTAGTTAGATTAACAACTATGATTTAATATATAGCTATGAATTTTCAATGCCATAACCAAATATACAAAATTGATTTATTTTCCATAAAAAATATGCACAATATCTTTCATAAACGAGTTATTTTATGAAAAACAAAGCTTTATGTTATTAGAAAATTGTCAATGCCCGACCATTCCCTTTCCCAGCATGAGGATCAACAACTCTATATAGCATATTGAAGAAAAAACCAAACAATCTTTCTCTCATTTTCCCATGCGTAACAGGTAAAAGATGGGAGGATTTTGTAAATAGTTTTTAAAAGATGTAAGATGTAAGGACTTTGATATAAGATTCTGTAAATCTTCAGTGTTCTAATTGACATTATTGATTTTTTAGGGGATGATTTAAACTTTTTATTTTTAATAAATGAGGAACTAATCGAGTTTATCCTTATTTTAAGCCAATTGACTTCGTTACAAATTGTCCAAATTAATAAAAAATATCCTCGAACGCTTCCCTAATTTATATGAATTTATTTTCTTTAACAAATTCTGTGATGCTTGAAAAGTCGCTAATCCAAAAGTTTTAAGTTAATGGACAGGTATTAAATTATTATTTTAATTGAGTATAAATTTATATTCTGAAGTTTTTAATGGCGTTTTAAATTTCATAATTGATATAAAACTTTTAGCTATTTGATGACCTATGAATGATCAGAATTGAATCCAAACATTAGATTAAAATAATAATAAAAAGCTAAATCTCATTGTGATATTCACTGGAACAGTGCAAGCAAATTTCATTATTTTAAATTAAATTAAATATTTTTTTACTCATTATTTATTTTAACTAGTTTACAATAGAGTTATTGAGGCGTCAAAAAAAGTTTTCGGCATTAGATTGATATTTGATTTGACAAGATAAAATTTTATTTTATTAATTAAAGTTCTGAGAATTAAATTTTACAATGAAAAAAACATACAATCTTTTATAAACAAAAATTATTGTGCTGTCAGTGCGTTTCCTTTAAAAAATACCTTAAGATTTTTTATAATTTTTTTGTTCCTTTAATTTAAAAATTATAAATTTTAATATAAAACTTCATTTTATTTGTATATCATCCACTAAGTTTGTAAGAGGAGAGAAAAAGTCATTGGAAAATGATGAAAAAAAGAGAAAATATTTTTTGGCAAGATTTTGTCAACAAAAAAGAAGAAGTCAATTTTAGTGTTAAAGCATTTAACTTGAAGGAAGTGTTATTAAGGTGTTTTTTATCTTTTTTTTTGTTGGGAAAGGTTGATCGAGGTTGGGAGATTTTTTTTTATATTTAATTTTGTAGTTTTTAATAGATTTTGGTATTTTTATTTTATTTGAGTAATTCATATATTGCGATTATAAGAGTGTGTTTAGGTAAATGTTGGTTAAAAATTAGATCTTTGAGTTAAAAAAAAAAAAAAACTTAGCCCAATTTTTCAGTCACCTCTTTAGTAAGTAACTAGAAATGAGGTAGTAGGCAATGCATTGTTTGCTTTTCTTTTTCTTTGTTTTTTTTAAAAAAATATATTTAGGCAGCTTACATGTTTTTTTTTTTTTAAAGGGTCCAAACAAGTGGTCATGATCTTATTTTTAAAGGGTAATGTGCATATAGCCACCTAGGACTGGTGCACCTAGCTTTTTTTTTAAAAAATCATATTGTTAAATAAAAAAAATAAAAATAAAAATTTATTAAACTCAATTAGATTCATGAGTTGAGTCATAGATTTGATTATTTAACTTGGATCGATTCAAGATGTCTTTATTTCAAAATTTAAAAAGATTTTGTTTTATATTTTTAAGTCAAACTAGATTTTTACATGTTGTTCAATAACTTTGGATTAACTCCCATATAATTTAATTAAAAATATGAGTTAGACAAAGAGTTTGGTTGAAAATTTTGAAGATTGAACTACTAAGTCTGGTTTAACAATATTAACAAAGATTTTCCCACGATAACACACAATTATTGTATAACTTTTATGGTTTTTAATACAATCACATCAAAATTATAGTATATTTTTTTAATTCAAACTTGCATTTAGAATAATTATAGAATATTGTTTAAGTAGCAAATATTACTGTAAACAAATAATTCAAACTTGCAATGTAAAAACATTTAGCACCTTTTTTAAACATTTTTAATATAAACATTAGATTTTAAATTCATAATTAATATTTTTTTTTAGAATATAAGTTAATGATACTTACATATTTTTTTTAATAAAAAAAAGACTTTAAGTACTACCTGCAAAGTAGCAAAGGTCAGGTAGTAAATCTATTTCAACAAGAAGCTAACCCTAACCTTAAGCACAATTTAAACGAAATGTTGATTTAAGTTTCGGCATTGCCTATTTCAATATATCACTTACATGGTGTTTGTGTTTAGATAGTCTTACAATAAGTGTATGTGTGTGTAGGATATTTTTAACCAATTTTCCACCATAAGGAAGGCATGGGAAATGAAGATTAGACGAGCTTTTTCTTTCTTTCTTTCTTTCTTTTTTTTAATCATAAAAGCTACTTTAAATATATCATAATTTCTTTTTTAAAATTTTAAAAGACAAAGTGATAATGATAACCAGAAAAAAATATAAAAAAAAATTGAGAAAAATAACAATGGTCAATCCCTAACAATTTAAATGTAGAAGGATTAAAAAAAAAGTAATTAACAAAAAGAAACCCAAAAAAAAAAAACTTGTAAACCCGGGTATGATTGATAAAACTTGTGAGGCGGATCATGCTAACAAGATAATCTAATATATAAAAAAAACAAGACAAAAAGCAAAGTTGAATTTTTTAAGCAACCTAATTTTAAAGGATGAAACAAAAAAAAAAATATAAAAAACAACCCAAAAAAATATCTAAATAAAATGGCCAAACCTGATGCCAAAGTCATGAGATCATGATAGCTTGATTGAAAGGAAACTGATAAAAATCACAAAGCCTATTTTTCAAAATAAACATTGTCAAATAATGAAATTGAAAAAAAATAATAATATCAATTTTTATTAACTTTTCAAACTTGTGACTCGAGTCACTAAACCAAAAGAACTCATTTGAAAAAACCATGAAGCCCAACTCCCGACAAATCAAAATTTAAAAGATGAGATTGAAAAAAAAAATCAATTTTACAAAAGAATTCAAAATAAAAATAGCAATCAAGAGAATAAGGATTTAATTTAAAATAAAAAGTAATTGTGAGAACAACCTAAAATTTTGAATTGAATGAGAAAATTGAAAAGAAAAATCAAATTGAAAAAAAAATTCAATACAAAAAATAAAATCAAAAGAATGAAGATTATATTTGAAAAAATAAAAAAACACAATTATTGATTTTTAATGATGAAATTAAAAATAAATTAAAATCTGATAAAAAGAAAAATAAAAACAACTAGAAATCAAACAAATCAGTACGAAATTTGAAAAATCAGTAAATACAAGGGAAATTTTCAATGCCAACAACACAACATCACCCAAAACACAACACATGTCACTCCATGTTGAAAAAAGTGTTATGACGCTTCCAAAATCATAGTAGAAGCCAAGGTTCCTTCATTGAATGGTGCCTCCACGCCTCCATAAAAGCACAGAGTGACTCCACATGCCAACATCTTTTTAATAATATTTTATACTTATCAATGTATCATATTTCCCTAAGCCAACATGATTATAACAAAAAAATCAGAATTAAAATGCAAAAAATAAAATAAAATCCTGAAAGCTAGTTTAATAACTTTTGCTTGTAAGGGTAATTCAATAACTTTTATTGTGAAAAGAAAAAACTAAAAGTTAAAATGAATGAAAGCTAATATTTTTTTTTAAGAGTAATTAAGTCATTTATTGTGGTAAAAAAGTTAACAAATTAATTTATCCCTGATCAATGTAGTAATATCCAATGAATCTGGCAAAAAAAAACCATCTTATCTCTAATAACAAGCTTTTTGAGTGTTTTTTTTTTAAGAGTCAAAATCATCATTATACTATTTCATTCCATAATACAATGAGTTTAGAGCCACAATATTTTACCGATGCCTCTTAGTTTCTTTTTAAAATATTTAAGTGTGTGGAATTATTTCCCTCCTTGTAATTACTATTACTATTGCTAACAATACTAAAAGAATTGAGGGAAAAACACTTAGTTGACTGTTCATATAAACAGTACAAGTAGGTCCCTTTTTTAAATATTATATTTCAATAATTTGTTGATTTTGAATTGACCTTTATATTTTTTTTCATTTTGAATTTTATAAGGTTATTGTAGTCTCAAACAAGCATCTTAGTATTTAGTTGGTGTTTGATATTGCGAGTGTTTATTTTTGTTATCATATAATTAAGTAAAATTAGTTTAAAGAAACAAAATTATTAAACCTAGTGGAGTCCATGATTTAAGTCATAGGTTTGGCAGGTTATATTGCGAAACTCGAGTCAATCTAATATGTTGTTTTCTTAGTATTCAAATAAAAAAAATATCATTTTAAATTTTTTTTAAGTCAAATTATATTTTTATTAGCCATTTAATTTGTTTTTAAATTCAGGTTAATTAGATCATGTTAAAAAAACTCTTATATGATTTAATTTAAAACTTAAATTAGATAAAAATTAAACTAGGAGATTTCAAAGTTGACTTAATAAAATTGATTTGATAACAATGTCCGATTCGTATAGCAGCGCAGATAATAAAATAGTTTTACCACTAATTAGGAAGAGAAGGAATATTGTGTTCCTCATTTCTATAGCAATATCTTATTAGTGGTACAAACATAATTTTATATGTAAAGAATGAAATGAAAAGAACAAAACATATACACAGAGGAATAACACAATTACTACAACCCATGAGCTCAGAAAAGAGAATCCAAGAAGAAAAGGAGGAAAAAAGAAAAGAAAAAGGTAGAGAGTCTTTTACCAAATGCTTAAAAAGGGACTCTCCAAGCGAGTACTTGGAGACACACCCACCTCCCTCTCCCAACCAAAATGCTTTTTCTTTTCTACTACACACTTTTGTACTGCAATTTAGGCCATTGAAGATTGAGCCAGATACCAATTTAACAAGATATATCAAATAATTATTTATATTATAATAAAAATACTGCCCGAGGCCATCATCTCTCTCATTCTCAAATCCAAACAAAACTCAAAACAAAAGGGAAAAAAACAAAGAAAATAAAAAAGCAGACCCTGTGCTTTGGGGACTGCAAGTGCAAGCTTGCTCTCGCAACTCTCAAAGCAAAGCTGTATATTGTATAGTTCAAAAAGAATTCCTCAATTCTGTTTATTACCACCCACTACTCCGTAACCCCAGAGCCACATGCTTTGCCATTCTCATCATCACCACAACCATCACCATCGCCATCACCAGCAGTTCAAGAACCAGTTTCGTCTTCATCTTCTTCTTCTTCTTCCTCTTTTAGCTAGCTCCCACTTTGTTTGATCTTGAACAACATCAATCCATTCTTCTCATTCAAAAGACTTAATCTACCAAAGTTTTGGGTTTTCAAATAGTAACCAAAGATGATTAGTTTACTAGATTTCTACCATGTGATGACTGCAATGGTGCCACTTTACGTGGCCATGATTTTGGCCTATGGCTCGGTGAAATGGTGGAAGATTTTCACTCCTGATCAGTGCTCGGGCATCAACCGTTTCGTGGCGCTTTTTGCTGTCCCTCTCCTCTCTTTCCACTTCATATCTAGCAATGATCCTTACAAAATGAACTTTCGCTTCATAGCTGCTGATACTCTACAAAAGATCATAGTTTTAGTAGTATTAGCATTTTGGACTATGTTTAGTAAAAGGGGTTGCTTGGAATGGACCATTACATTGTTTTCACTTTCAACACTGCCCAACACTCTTGTTATGGGCATTCCTTTGCTCAGAGGAATGTATGGTGATTATTCCGGTAGTTTGATGGTGCAAGTTGTGGTCCTTCAATGCATCATTTGGTACACTTTGATGCTGTTTCTGTTTGAATATAGGGGTGCTAAACTGCTCATCTCTGAGCAATTTCCAGACACTGCTGGTTCCATTGTGTCAATCCATGTAGACTCTGATATCATGTCACTCGATGGTAGACAGCCTCTAGAAACTGAAGCAGAGATCAAAGAAGATGGAAAGTTACATGTCACTGTTAGGAAATCCAATGCTTCAAGATCGGATATTTTCTCTAGAAGGTCTCAAGGTCTTTCATCAACAACACCAAGGCCATCAAACCTTACCAATGCTGAGATTTACTCCTTACAATCATCAAGAAATCCAACTCCGAGAGGGTCTAGTTTCAATCACACGGATTTCTACTCAATGATGGCGGCTGGTAGAAACTCAAATTTTGGTGCTTCAGATGTTTATGGATTATCAGCATCTCGGGGCCCAACACCGAGGCCATCCAATTTTGAAGAAGAGAATGGTGGAAGTAACAAACCAAGGTTCCATTACCACGCGCCAGGTGGTGCAACTCATTATCCAGCACCAAACCCTGGCATGTTTTCGCCAACAACTGCATCTAAAGGTGTTGCAGCAAATGCCAATAATGCTGCTGCAAAGAAACCTAATGGGCAAGCTCAACAGAAAGCTGAAGATGGTAGGGACCTTCATATGTTTGTATGGAGTTCAAGCGCCTCTCCTGTTTCAGATGTTTTTGGTGGTCATGATTACGGTGCCCATGACCAGAAAGATGTTAGGCTCGCTGTATCTCCTGGAAAAGGTGCTTAATTAATTTTTCCAGATGGTTAATTAGTTTGCAAATACTATCAATAAATCCAGATTTTAGATTGTTCTCTTTGTTTTCCTACTTCTATTCATCTGCTTTACACTTACCTATTATTTCGTTTCTTGATTGCTGTTTTTGTCGGCTCTGGAGTTTCAGTTGAGGGACATACAGAGAATCAGGAGGACTATAATTTAGAGAGAGATGCTTTCAGCTTTGGAAATAGAGGAATGGACAGAGAAATGAATAACCATGAAGGTGAGAAAGTCG
Source organism: Populus davidiana (assembly GCA_030145905.1). Taxonomy (NCBI): domain Eukaryota; kingdom Viridiplantae; phylum Streptophyta; class Magnoliopsida; order Malpighiales; family Salicaceae; genus Populus; species Populus davidiana. The sequence continues at coordinate 3,069,515 of CM057800.1, read as the reverse complement.
GTGCTGCAGGCAAACCAAAACCAATGCCTCCAACAAGTGTCATGACAAGGCTTATACTCATCATGGTCTGGAGGAAACTTATCAGAAACCCCAACACTTACTCCAGCTTGATTGGTCTCACCTGGTCCTTGGTTTCTTACAGGTACGGTACACCACTAAACCCACTAAGATCTCTGTGTATCTGGACAGTACAGTATAAGTTAATGTATCTGGTTTTTTTTTTATTAATGGGATATTGATTGTCTTTGGATCTCTGGTTTCTTACAGGTGGGATGTACAGATGCCTGCGATTATAGCTAAGTCCATTTCCATTCTGTCAGATGCAGGGCTCGGCATGGCAATGTTCAGTCTCGGTCAGTATCAAACTCTTGTCGTCTCCTTTTTTTACTTTCGTTACAGCTTACAATCCTTTTTTCTTACCATTTTGTTCTCTGAAAATCTTTTTTGATTCTCTCGCTACTTTTTCATTATTAATGTCCCAAGAAAGCAAGCAGACTAGCAAAGTAAAGTGTGCCAAACAGTCCGAGGGCGATCATGTTGGGTTTTTTTTTTCTCTCTATTACAAATCCCTCGCTTTTTGCCTAGTTTGTGCTGATGAACAGTGGTGGTGGTGATGATGAAAGTTTTATCACATCAAAAAAATGGTGGACGAGCATGCTCTGATTGCCTGCTGCCTTTTGATGTGTTGACAGGTCTGTTTATGGCTTTGCAACCAAGGATCATAGCATGTGGGAATTCCGTCGCAGCTTTTGCTATGGCTGTGAGATTCCTTACAGGTCCAGCTGTCATGGCAGCTGCTTCTATTGCTGTTGGTCTAAGAGGCACGCTCTTACACATTGCCATCGTTCAGGTCACTTTAACACACTATCTCCTGTGTTTTCTTTTCTGCTGTGCTGTTTCTCGTTCTCTTGCCTCCTCCTGACACAACCAATCCTACTTAACTGCAAAAGCTCCAAAAAACTTAATTACTTCCTAAACAATGTCTGCTATCTCCAGATAAGATTTTCTATTCAGTTGAAATTATCCCCATGTTGGAATTAGACTCTTAGTGCAGTAAACATTGAATCTGTGATCTTGCCAAATGAGTAAAACAAGAAATATTTGTTTGCTATTTTCTGATGTTTTTCATCTCCAGAACTTTTTAAAAAATGGGTGCTTGTACTCGTCGGGTATTGTATCTAATAATTTGAGGTAAAACTGATCTGGAAAAAGCAATGACAGCAAAAAGAACAAGAGTAATCACAGCGAGCCCAATAATGAATCAAACCTTGAGGATTTGTTTAGGGTTACAGATGAACAGCAAGTATCTGTACCATTATTACTAACATGTCCCTTTGCCCTGCTTGTGCTTCCCTTCCCAAACGAAAAACACAGGCAGCTCTACCACAGGGAATTGTCCCCTTTGTCTTTGCCAAGGAGTACAACGTGCATCCTGATATTCTCAGTACAGCGTGAGTATATTTTTCAAACAAATTAAGCATCATAGCTTATACGCCATTATTTATATTTATTTTTCTCTTTTTCATTCGCCTCTTTTTCCATTGTTTTCTCTTACTCTCATCACCTGATTTTGGGTTTTGAAATCGCAGTGTCATATTTGGGATGCTAATTGCATTGCCCATAACTCTTGTGTACTACATCTTCATGGGGCTATGAAGAGGAAAGAAAAAAACCTCGGATATTGGAATCCATGCAGACCCGGGCTGCTAGCTAGTGCATGGAAAAACTGGAAGTCAAAACTTTAAAGGACAGAGAAAAGCAGCCATGGTGAATCTTTCTAGCGAAATGTCTTCTTTTGCCTAGAGAAGTTGTAAAATTAATGTTTGTACTTTGTAGTAAGATTATCAATGAAAAAAATGGTGCCCTAGTTAATTAGCTGTTCTTTAACCATGTTCCCAGACATTTATGCTAGAAGTGCAACACAAATTACAAATGAAAAGAATGGAAGGGAATTACTAGTGTTTTTTTTTATATAATTAACGTGGATTTTTAGGATAGCTTAACGCATATCTTGATCAGACTCGATGTTACATGCTAATTTTATATATTTTGAATACCGAGGTGTTTTTTTAATTTTTTTAAAAATTAATTATGACATGAAAAACTTCAAAACTCGAGGCCTTTACAAAAAAGAGAAAAGGAAAAGAGAATCCAAGAAGAAATGAAATAAGAAACAGAGACACAATATATCCTAGTAACTTACAGGTAAAGTTGGAAAAGGGTTTTTGAGCATCCGATTCAAGAAGTGCTTAAGAGTATAAGAAGTGCTTAAGAGTATAGTAGCATATCAAATTATTTTTTTGTTTAAAAATATATTAAAATAAAATTATTTTTTTAAAAAAAAATATTTTAAAATCAATATATTAAAACGATTTAAAAATATATATTTTTTAATTTAAATTCTTATAAAACATGATTTTAAAAAACCGTGTTTCCAATTCTACCTTTATTAAATGATGGGTTACTAGATGAGGTGATTAAGAGGGATTAGAGAAACATTAGTTATTGACCTCAAATTAAGATGATAATTAGGAGATACTTTATAGAGCCATGCTTTTGGATTGCATGTATAAGAGATAGTGCAATTAGGGCCCCTCCATTACAAGATGGGGTTTCGAAATTGATGTGGACCTCCTGGAATAATGGGAGACAACAGTCACATCCAGAGCTTCTCCTCCTCCTCCTCCTCCTCCTCCTTCTTCAACCTCCTAATTCTTTAGTTACACACATGACCTTTTTCTTGACACCCCTCCCTTTCATCCTTGCCCTATGCTTAGTGCTACGAATAAATTAATTTTGAACAAGCATATATATTGTTGTGTTCTTAATTATACAGTAGAATAAAAAGGGTACCGCAAGAACATCATTCCAAATTCATCTTATTTTCGTCCTTCAAATCATTACATTCTTCGACAACTAGAGCATGAAATGCCCAAACCCAAGAGCTCCCCCATGAAAATACCTTCAAAAGGGATCACGTTAGAGACAAGTTTTCCTCCCTCATGAGGTGTAAAGTTTAGCTGCTTAAAGAGATAGATGTCGCTGGTGTCATGCATAATCATTGCTGTGAAATCATGTGCGCATCCAATTTCCTACATGATAATCCTCTTTTGGATGAGGTTTGCATTAAAACAATCTTTTATATATATATATATATATATATATATATATATTAGGACGAGAAGGAAAAAGAAAAGGACTTCATGAATAAGGAAATCATTTACTGTGTAAAAAATACTGTTCTTTTTCTTGAAATCATTGGGTTGTCACCTAAGTCTTCGTTTTCTCAATTAATGCTTCAAATTTAGGTATATGTCTTCATTAAATATAGTTATAAAATGTAATAGTATTTCTGTATGCAATTTGGAGGTGCAATAAGTCCCATCTCGTTAATTAATAGGTGCTCAATTATTGTAATCACATATTAAAAAATCTATTTGTGTTCGTGAGAAAAAGACATTTTGGAAGCATATATATAGTGGAAACACAAGGATTTCTTTCCTTTTTTTTATAATAAAAAACCAATATTAATATATTATATAATATGAATTAACTCATTTGACATGCATGGTTAAAAAAAACATGGGAATTGACCCGGTAAAAATTTTAATTTATTTTTTAAAAAAAAAACATCATTTTTTAAACATGGGAATTGAAGTTTTGAATTTCAATAAATAAGTTGAAGCACCAACGGTCACTTTCGCTGACTGGGCTGCCAATAAATAGCATGGGTTTTGCCTAAAGAGAGAGTGGCACCACAACAAGATGTCACCATATGCATTATGCATTTGTCAGAAATTATTGAGCCGTTGGCTTAGAACACTTGCCCTCGTCTGTGGCCTGCTTGAAGAAACTTGCAGATTCTATTCAATGAGGTCAAGATGCCTCTCCATTGCTGTTTTCACCAAATTTTTCTGTGCTCTAGTCGGCTCCCAGAAAGCGACTGTTGCTTCACCTTTTAGGATATTTTCTGCTTTATATATATATATATCGTTATCGATGAAAATCCTGGTGAACATTCATTTTCATGACCTTGGACCAGGAAAAACCTTTCCCCAAGAATTTAACTGTTTCCTAATGATAACTGCTACAGAAACAATGACAATATAAGCATACTAGTTTACCTTTTCATTTAAAAAAATACTTTCTAGTTAATTTTAAGGTTTTGCAATTTAATGTATTCTATGAACCAACATATAATAGTGATTAAGTTGAGGACTAATAATCCCGAGAGATATCTCAATTGATCAAATTTTGAGTTTGCTTTTCAATGGTAATGAATTTGAATCCCCTCAAAGCTATTAAAAACTTAAATGCTCATTAACTTCAGGGCTTGTATGATTAGTTGAGGTGCACAAGTTGGTTCGAACACCCATATTAATTAAAATAAAAAAAGTTGAGGACCAATAAGATTTTGAGAAATAGATGATTTGGGTAATAGGAAAAAAATTCCAATTTTCTTGAATTTTAGAAATTATATTATTTATTTATAAACTCTTAAAACTAGTTATTAGCTTGTATTTTTTTCTTGAATCTAATTTATGTCAATCAATACTTTTCTTAGGTCTAATTTTAACTAGTTAATTATAATTTTCTTAGTATTTTACGTTAAAAGAGAACTCAATGGTAGTGGGACAAATCAGATTCGAAATTTCTTAGTCATGAATTCCAGTAACATAAAAAAAATTAGGTAAAAAAATTCATAAAATTTACTAAAATTAACAATTTTTATTTGAATTATATATATAAAAAAAACCTCACCTTATAGTAGTAGGAGCAATAGTTGTAACAGTAGTAGCAGTAGCAGGAGTAGCAATACAAGGAGGAGCAGTAACAAGAGTAGCAGTAGCACGAGGAGCAGTAGCAATAATAGAAATAGTGATAAAAAGAAGAAGTAGTAACAGGAGTAACAGTAGTAAGAGGAGTAGTAGCAGTAACAATAGTAGCAACAACAGTTGTCATAATAGTAATAGTATAAGCAGTAGCAATAGTCACCATAGCAATAGTAGTAATAATGACTTTAGTAGTAGTCATAATAGTAGTATTAGTAGTAATGGTACAACAATGAAGATGAATACGGTGGTAGTGATTGTAGTAGTAATTGTAACAGCAGCAGCAACATTAATAACAATAGCACTTGTAGAAGTAGTAGTAGTAGTCGTAACAATAATAGCAGCAGTAATAGCAACAGCAGGAGTAGCAGTAACAAGAGAAAGAACAGCAAGAGAAACGATAGTAGTAGCAGGAGAAGCAGTAACAATAGAAGTAGTAGTAGTCGCAGTAGTAATAGGAGTAGTCACAGTAGTAGTGGTGGTCGTAAGTAGTCGTTATAGTAATAGTAGTAATGTCTTAGCAACAAAGATGAATACGGTCTCTTCAGGGCTTCTTTATAGTATAAAATTATTGTCCATATATCTTGTATTACAAGGCATATAATCAAAATCATATTGAAAATATACATATAATTATTTTACGTATTTATTAACCTAATAATAAAATTAGTTTATACTAAAAAACTAACTAAAGTCATTTGCATCAATAATAAATAAATAGCATGCTAGCAAATCATATATAAAAAGAGAGACGTTAAAAATTGTCAATAGAAGTGTTGTTACCCATTTTTGACTTCATAAAAACAAAAAAATAAAACAATAGAAAAAGAAATCCAAAAATACAAGAGGATACACATGAAGAAAGTTTAGAAGATTACCCAAGTTGGTGGTGAAGGATCCAAATGACAAGTGGAAATGTTGGATGACTAAAATGTATATGATTTTGCTAATTAGCGACCCAATTCTAATTGTTAAAAGACCCATTCAGTGAATATTGTTTTATTTGGAGTAAAGAAAAATAAATTTAGATGAATAAGGACTCAATGAAGATTTTGAAATGCTTAATTAATTTTACTGAGGACTTAATTGTAATAAAAATAAGTTGTTTTAGTTAATTTGGGTGTTAATTGGAAAAAAAATGAAGTTTAAGGACTGAAATTGAACTTTGGAAAGTTTAATTGGTCAAATCAAGGGCTTAATTGTGAAAAGATTAAAGTTTGTAGTCAATTAGGGGTTTGATTGAAGGAATTCAAAATCAAGGATCAAATTGTAAAAGAAGCGAGACTTCAAGGGCTAAAATTGACCAAATCAGGGGTTAAATTGAAGAAAATTAAAAGTTTGACAGTGTGCCCTTTCACAGTTGCATGTTGGAAGGAGATGTCTCTGGTTTTTCATATGGCAGGCACAATCAACTTTCATCAGTAGTTCTTTAGTTTGTTTGCTAGATTCGATAAGGAGAAGATGGAAAATCCTACTATAATTATTTGGTCCCAATGCAATGAGAAGCTATGGCATAACAAAATGGTGATGGTATCAAGTGCAATAAGGAGGGGAATTGATTTTTAAAATTGATGGAAAGTAGCTCATGTGTGTCGAAATGGATCTTTTGTCAATCATTCTCTTATGATACAATGAGAAAAACCAGCACTAGAAAAGTTATGAATGCAACAATAATGCAATGTTTTTTTAGGACATCTCTATAATAGGAGTATGATATAATGTTAGAGATCATGATGGGCCAATTATATGTTGTGGAAGCTGAACACTCAGAGAAGTTTTCACTTCAGCAATAAAAAAATCACTGGTATTGAAGGAGGTGTTGTAAAACCTAATTTCATTAAATATAAGATGTGTTATTGTGGAAACTGATTCAAAACTTTTGTGAGTTTGGTTTGGTGATTGAAGATTGACATGTCTTATTGGGTTATGATGAAAATTATCACGTGTTGTATATTAGAAGAACTACAAATATTGTTGCCCATTGCTTACCTATAAATTCTTAAAATCATGATTGTGATATAAGCTGGAGTTTTGTTCTAGTATTTCTTTCCAATGTGAAGTTGATTGATAGTTAATGAATCATACTTTTCCTTTTTTAAAAAAACAAATGTATTGCTTCGAGGGGGCTTTTATGCATTTTATTTCACTATGTTTTTTAATCACACTTGTTTGATTCTCTACACTACAATACAAGATGAAGCATTTTTTTTTTCAACATAAAAAAAGGTGATGGTGTTGTTAACGGTTTTTTCATTAAGAAAAATTTCAACTGCAAACTGAAAAGTTTATATTTACATTTGATAAAATAAATCAAGAATTATATATGTCAATAAATGATAACAAATCTGTTTATTTCAATCAAAGATTGAGTTAGAAAGCTGGGATAAAAATTTATTTGTTAGAAAAAATAGGTTAAATATTTGTTTTAGTTTGAAATTGGGTCCATAAAGTTTTAATTGGTTTGAATCAATAAAAATCAATTTTATTTTACTAAATCGAGTATTAACTCAACGTTGAAACTTATTTTTAACATCTCAAAAGCTCTATATAAAAACAATCAAAACAAAACCTCATGATATCTACATGAATATAAAGTTTAAAATTAAATTGTGTGAGAGTTGTCACGACGTGATTCAGTTAAATTGGTATGTTCAAAGACAACTTGGATAACTAGTAAAAAAAGTGTTATTTGACTTTAAAAAAAAATTAATGATGATGTTTTTTATTTAATATTGAAATTGTGATTTAATGGATCTGGGTTTCACAGCTTAATCACTACAAGATTTAACAGTTTTTAAGAAACATATTCTATCGGTAATTAATTTACTGACAAATTTACCGATGAAAATGCTTCGTTGGTGAATCTTTCATCGAAAATTTTTTGTCCATTGGTAATAAAAAAATATTATTAGTGACGGAACATACACATCGGTAATAATATTTTTTATTACCAACTGATTTACCGACGGAATTCTGTCGGTAATTATTTAAAAATATTTTTTCAAAAAATCATTTTATAAAATTATAAAATAATTAAATTAACATAAATCAACACTGCATAATATATACTCAAAATGCTTGGAAAAAAGAATAATAAAATCAACTCAAACAAATTTGCAACAAATAAATAAAACAAAAAAATAAATTCAACAAAAAAAATTCATATGAAAAAAATGAAGTTGCAATTGCTAAAAATTTAAAAATCCTATAAATAAATCAACTAACAATTGATCTCATATGAAAAACAAATCTCACAACAACATTTATACAATTATTAAGAACAAAAACAATTAAAAATAAAATAAAATAAAAATATAGTGAAAAAAATCATGAAAAAAGAAGAATTTTTTTTTTTTTACCTTAATGTACTTGCAAGTGAAGCTAAGGAGAGAGAAAAAAATTCGTAAAGCATATTAATTAAACAAAAAACTAAGAGGATAAAAGAAGAAAGAAGAAGAAGACATACCGAGCATGGAGAAAAAAAGGAGGAGATAAGGAGAGAAAAAAAGGGAAAGAAATAGATATTGATGTTTTTTATATATAGTGAAGAAGAAAAAGAAGAAGAAGAAGAAGAAGAAATGAGTTTGTCTCTTGTGAAATAAGCGGATTCAGGTTTTTTATTGGGCGCATTAGCGATGGATTTACCAACGGATAATTGAATATTAATATTTTTTAATTATTCCATCGGTAATATTTAATTTAAATTTTTAATTTCATAAAAGTTTTTCAGAAACCGCGGTGAATTAACGACGATTTTTCAATCCGTCGGTGATTCCATCTGTAATATTTAAATGAAAATTTTAAATCAATTGAATTTTTTTAGAAACCACCAAATAACACCGACGACTTTTCAATCCTTAGATGATTTTGTTCGTAAAGAACAACAATTAACAGTGCAATTGGAAAAATAAACAGTTCTGGAGCTCTCTGAAAATACCGATAGAAAATTTTGTCGGTGATTCCCTTTGTAATTGACATGATGAACAGTGTTCAAAGTTTACCAATAAATTTAACAACGGATTTTACTGACGAAATAAATCCCGTCGGTAATTCCATTGGTAAAAATGACACGTTATCATTTTTTTTTGCTTTGTTTTAAAAATAAAATCCACTGTAATTCGCTCGGTATATACCGAGGAAATATTTTCGTCGGAAAAATCCCTCGAAAATTTACCAATGAAAATATTCCCTCGGTATTTCCATTTGTATTTATTGATTTTCTGGTAGTGAATCTCTAAACCCGTGACCCGGATAATGGACTGTATTAATATTAAAACTTTTTTTTTAACTTTTATATAATAACAAAAATAAATGTTTGTACAATTAAACATCAACTAAGAGGGTGTTTGAGAGTGTGGTAGCAGTTGTTTTTAAAATATATTTTCGTGCCGAAAAGCATGCCAATAATGTTTTTTTATTTTTTAAAAATCATTTTTGATATCAGCACATCAAAACGATCTAAAAAGTACAAACCGCACTTAATTTTAACAAAAAGAAATTTTTCAAAAAACAGGTTGAACCTCAATGCTAAACAGCATCTAAATATCAAGATAAGTATACCAAAAAAGAAATCTGAAAACCAATGTTAAAGATGAGGATGAAAATTTAAAACAAAAAAGAGAAAAAAGAAGAAGAGATTTTATCACTTATTGAACTTTGTGCGTGTGTATATATATATATATATATATATATTGAACTTTGAACACCAGTCTCAAAGATTTTCGGGGACCTAAAACTAGAAGAATATATAAACAACGCGCGCACTTGTATGGGAGAGGCACATTGCTTCGGACATGACGAGTGGGGTGTATGAAAGGACGTCTATAGAGAGGGACATTAAGCAAAACAAAGCACTAAATATAGCAAAAGAAAAGGCCAGCAACGTCAGTTTTGTCTTCATTTTCAACAAAGTGTGCTGCTGAGAGAGTTGAGGGGCTAACATTTTGACGTCTGTCTCCCACTACCTTGTGTTGGGTCGGCCGTTTCCAAGACAATACTTTGTGGCTTTGTCACGTCCGTATTAGGATTGCTCTGCCCCCCCTCTCTCACTTTATTTAGCCATCACTTCACTTCAAAGCTTATATTGTTAAGGGCAAAAAAAAAAAAGAAAAAAAAAAGAGTACTTGAGGAGGAGGAAGAAGAAGAAATGGCAGCACAACGAAAGCATGCGTGTCAGTGAGCATGTTTTATTCCTAGCTGCAGTATCTACATGAATAAAAAACAAGAATAAAAACTAAGAGGACCACAAATCACGAATGTGACCTTTGCATTTTTTTTTTAAAACAAAGTTCTGGTTCTCTGTACGTTGGATTCACCAACCTCTGCTGTCTTTTGAAGTTGAAAAAGGTAAGAATCTCTACATGCACGTGAAAAGTGAATTGATTTGAATCAAGAATCATTTGTTTTTCTTTACAGTTTAATACTCTAGATAGGTTGCCCTCCTTTAGACATGTAAATGAATTTTTGTTCATCGTAAAGGAGCTAGCTACACAAAGCTATAATTTTTGTTCAAGTAGCAGGATTTACAGAACATGAAGATGCTTCTAGCAGGAAAAAAGCAAAGTAAAAGAGCTCATAATTTATGTACAAAGAGCATAGGCAACAACTAAACAAAAGAGTAGATGACTGTCTTAAGATCACAATTCCAAATCATACAATTAAAGCCACAAGGTTGAAGGAAAAAAAAGAGTGCAAAATGCAGAGAGAGCTGGTCGATTTTTTCTACAGATGTGAAGTCTGATCATGCTGTCCACATCTTCAAGCAATGCATTATAAAAGGGTTCAAGGTGAGTGATCCCTGTAGCAAATAAATGATGCATACGTTACATGCAAATGTGATATAATTCAGCCTTGGGTTATATTCGGCCTAACCCTAATGAGGATGGTTTGGGCCAAAACACATCAGTTCACGTTAGGTTTGGATGATGGCAGCCAGGTATGTTTGAGTGTCAGTTATGGGCCTCGATTTTGGGTTTGGAAAGCATTGGATCCTGCATCACCACAACTTTTAGATTTAGAGTGTAAGGGAAAAAAAAATATAATTTATTTCAAAAAAATTTTTGAAATACAAAAATAAATAAGATGTAATAATAATTAAGTATTATAATTTTTTATTTTAAAAAAAAACATTTTAATCATTCTCAATTTTATATTCCAAAAAACATATAAGAAGTGAGAGTTCAGTATTTTCTTAAAAAGTTTATATTATTAGTTGTTCACGTAGAATTTCCATCCCAATTATGAAACTTGAGAGATCACTCGAGAAGATTTTACGTATTTTTACATAATTCCATTATAATAAGTTTACGTATTTTTGCATAGAAAAGGGCAATCTTATATTTAACTTTTTTTTTTTTTTTTGTAAATTCATAATTCGTGTAAAGAGAGAATTACGAATCTTCTTGAGATTTTAAATTCTTAACAATATTTAAATTAAATATTATATAAACAAATTTCAGAATTGAAAGCATGCATGTGACAGTGAACATGTTTTATTCCTAGCCTGGATCCTCAACAGCAATGTCTAAAGTTCAAACACAAATAAAAATTAAGAGGACCACAAATCACAAATGTGACCTCTGCAATTTTTTAAACAAAGTTTTGGTTTTCTGTGCATTTTATTCACTTAGATGTAGTTTGGGAATGTGGCTTTTTATAAAATTTATTTTTTAAAAAAATAATAATTATATTTTGTATTTTAAAATTGTTTTGATGTGATATGTTAAAAATAATTTTTTTAAAAATAAAAATAAAAATACTACTTTAATATACTTTTAAATAATTTTTTTTTTTTTAAAAAAAACAATGGTAATTTTAAAATCCAAGCATGTGGCTATCTTTCCAAGATGATACAAGCACGTGAAAAGTGAATTGATTTGAATCAAGAATCTGTTGTTTTTCTTTACAGTTTAATATATACGGTCCTTGAAGCTTGCAATCTGCATTATTTTTATAAAAATTTCATTTAAATATGTATTAATTTTTTTTTATTAATACGAGTATTTGGGTCAGTTTACGTATACTTCGATTAATTTTACGGTCCTGAGGTTAACGATCAAATAAGTCTCTAGTGATTTTAAGATTTGTGAAACTCGAACTGATAACTTTTAGAAAGTAAATCTAAAACCTGAAGAGTTAAGTTATTCCTCTTAAAATTAATATATTAATTAAAATTTGAGTTAACCGGTTCTCTGTGTATGGCATTCCTCTCAAGATTTCTTGAAGAAATTATTTATCCTCTTAAATATTTAATAGTTTTACCATATCTTCAACTTCAATTTGCTACCTTAATTTGTATAATGAGTGCAAGTTCAAGCATTAATAATTTGAGGCGAGGGAAGATGTAAAGAAGGGTCAAACATTTTATTCAAGTAATTATGAGAGGCTGCCTGCCTGGCTGGTCCCTTTTGCACATGATGCCTTCAATGATTCGAGAGCATTGATAATTAGAGACCGTATTTCTTTACATAATATAATTAATCTTTGCTCATTGACTTTAATGATATCAAAATTAGTGGAAGCCTCGATGGATTAGCCCTAAAACAGGGGGCATCGTCTCGGTTTAGCCATGGCTTTGCTGAAACACTGCTCGAAAATACAAAAAAGTATCTTCCATCATGATATCTTGCATCATTGAAAATATAATTGCAGTTATGATGTAAAATATTTTTTTATTTAAAAATATATTAAAATAATTTTTTTAATTTTTTTTTTTAAGATTAACACATTAAAATAATCTAAAAATATTTTAAATAAAATTTTTAAAAATACAAGTTGGTCTAAGTTAGTAATAATTCTTTTGAACACTTCCAACATCCCATATCAAAATTTTGTTATCGCAACTTAATTAGTATAAGATCTCATTCATTCATAGTAATTTAGAAACACAACTCTTGAAAATCCAACTATTATTTTATATATTTCATTGATTATGGGCCTCAGTTGAGGAGCTGAGAAGTAATTTTATGGTGCTTAAAAATTAATTAATAATATTCTATTTAATTATTTCTGAAATTTATTTTTAAGAAATAGAAAGATAAGAGAAATTCTTTGTGAATATATTTTTATTATTTTTGGTTAGTCATGATTTTATATTTTCTCTTTTCTTTGTGTTTGTTTTCTTTTTTCTTTTAAAATAAATTCCAAAAAATAATTAATAAAATATCACTTGTTGCACCATGAGCATAATAAGATTTGCTGTGAGCTTACCATCCAATTTGATTGGTCTTTTTATTTTTCTAATTCCATGTAAATTATTTGAGGATGTCAATTTTTAGTTTTTTTTTTTAAAAAAAAGAGTAGTTGGGAATGTCAATTTAATGTTTTTTTTTTTAAGTATTTCTGTTCAATTTTAATTTTAAGTAAACGCGCATTAGTTTTTTTTTAAAAAATAATTAATAAAAGGTAGTTATCATTTAGGCATTTCAGTTTATATTAATTCTTAAAAAAAAAAATCGATCAAGTAACCAATCTCGTTAAGTAATAAGAAAAGGTAATTCAATTTTGGATCTTTAGTTTCCTGTTCTTCTTATAGTAATAAAAACAGAGCACTATCAAAAAGGAATTAAACAATGGACCTAAAATATCAAAGTCCAAAGCCCAAACTAAATTTCAAACTCCAAACTTATTCCAAAACTTATAAACCGCAACCAAAGCCCACAAGCCTAAAGGCTGAATTGGAAACAAAACAGAAAACGTAAGAAAGGACTTGCTAAGAATTTTTCATCTTTATCTTAGATTTTGATATCTTTGTTTGGGTTTTGATATTTTACAAATAATTTAAAGAAATTAGTAGCTGTACATATTATCCAAGGATCAAATGGGGTGTTTGAGAGTGTGATAATTATTGTTTTTTAAAGTGTGTTTTCTTGAAAAAAACATTAAAATAATATATTTTTTATTTTTCAAAATTTATTTTTAATATTATCACATCAAAACTATTAAAAAAAACTAAAAAAATTAATTTGAAGTAAGTAGAATTCAAATTTTGATGAAAAACAATATGTTAAAATTCACTTTCAAGTGGCGCCTAAAGAAAGGAAAAAAAAAACAGATAATGGGAAAGCCCAAAACTTTAAACTAATGTAAAACTCCTGAAGCATAACCAAAGCCCAAAATAAATTATTAGATCGCAAATCAAAGCTCAAAGACCTAACCAAAACCAAACCCAAAATACCAAAACGGCCTTAGAACAAGGCATGAAGGATGAACTGATGCTTATTGTAGTAAACCCAGAATACTAAAACTAAAACAGTGTTTTGATATGGTTTTCTCAAAGAGAGAAAGTTAAAAAAAAAAAAGCAAGTCACCATGTTAGCTTTCTTCAACACGGACACATGCAGTGTTAGGTGTATCATGGCTCTTAAAGAAGCTAGAAGATGAAGACTACTTTTACCCTCTTTATATATGATCTGAGAGGGCGATAGTAAGAAGACGCTAATTTTTTGAACCAGTTTTCTAGCCATGGATTACCGCTGATAAGCTTAAAGCTTCAAATAAACCCAGTCCCCAACATCAAACTATATTTGATCCCTTTTTTTTTTTTTGTTCTTTAGAATCCATACTGAAATTCCTTTCAAGCGTACGTAGGCAATGGTCTTGATAGGCTAGAAAAAGAAACATGTTCATATTTGTTTTGTTAGCACACATCACGACATCTTCTCTTATAAAGCAGTAGAGGCAGTGGAAATGGCTAAAACCAGCAAATCAAAACTGCTCTTACTTGACAAAGAAGCAGCTACGATGCTCTTTTTCCCCTTCTTGTAAACAATTTTGTAATCCAACTCCAAGAGCTTTACTAATCAACTACTGTTGCTAGGGAGAGGGAGAGGGAGAGGGAGAGGGAGAGAGATAATAAATGTGAACATCATCTTATAACCTTTTTCTGCAATTATTTTTCCATTCTCACTTATTCTATCATTTTAACCTCCGCATTACTGGTATTCATCAGCATAAACTTTGTTATCTTCTACCATGAGTATTATTAATGGTTAGTCATTGCACCCTTAATATAATACCATAACACCCCCAAATCAATAATTAATTTGTCTCGTGTAAACTTCTCATCTTGTATTTTTCCCCAATAACCCTTTAACATAAAGATCTTTCCTATCAATTTTGTTGACATTAATAAGATCCAAGGAACATAAGTAAACACTTTAGTCTGTCAACTATTTTGTCATTCATGAAGTTATGTGTATTGCCCAAATTGATGAGGATATACACGCTATTTGAACGCACCTTCCTATAGACCTTTGTGGATTGAAAATGATATTTCTAAATAATGCATAAGTGGATATAAAAAGATTATTTCTTCAAAATGAGTTGCTACACCCTCTACCTAACCATCCATCTTATCCTTTTTTCCTTTTTCTGCATAATTTATATATATATATATATATATTTATGATTTGGAGTACAAGTTGTACTAGTAACACTGAGCTTTTTTATGTTTTCTATCATTGTTTCAAATTTCATTGTTGTTTAAACAGCTTTAAGATAATTTATTTGTGACAAGTAAGTTGAATTAGGCTCTAGTTGAGTGTGTTGAGATTTAGGTAGTAAAAATGTTAAATATTCTGGTGTTAGGGTAGAGCATAGATGAGTTTTTTTATGGTTTACTTTAAAAACTCATACTTTGCTAGTTATATAATATTATTGAGATCATTAGGCTTCCCTTTTTCCATAGCATATTGGAATTATGACTTAAACTTGTAAAAACTTTAAATTGGATTTGGCTTTAAAGGTTGTTTAAATAAAGGGAAAATTTGTAAATAAGTATGAATTCAACCTCTAAAGGTTGTTTCCAACAACTATGGATGTTTGTAGAGAGAGAAAGCTTCTCTTCTTTATTTTTCTCAAAATTTCCTTAGGAAATTCACTAAATCGAAGGGATTAATTGAGATAATAGAAGAAAAGAGAAAAATGAAGGGATTTTTAGCTAGGGTTTGTGAGAAAAAGAAAGAGAAAGTTTTGGTTGGACAGGAAAAAAAAAAAGAGGGAAATCTTGGAGAAGAATGAGAAATAGTAGACTGACTTGGTTCAAAATCTTTGATTTTTGTTTTGCTAAAAGAGGTAAAAAAAAAAAAACCTTTTTTAAGGATTAATTGAAGTTTTAAATATGTTATGTTGAATTTGCTTTATGTAAGTCAAGCTTTAATGTGTTGGATTGATTAGAATGAGGCTTTCGG
This sequence comes from Populus davidiana, assembly GCA_030145905.1. Lineage (NCBI taxonomy): Eukaryota > Viridiplantae > Streptophyta > Magnoliopsida > Malpighiales > Salicaceae > Populus > Populus davidiana. The sequence continues at coordinate 3,053,494 of CM057800.1, read as the reverse complement.
TATAGTATTATATTCTTAGGCATGAAAAAATAATAGGTAAGGTGTGAATTATGAAAGAAAGTTTGAAAGGAAACCATGACCTCACTTGGAACTGGGTTCGATCTTAGTAAGAAAAAGAAAGAAAGGATTTTTATTATTATTATTATTGATTGTTGTGATAATTGGATTGAATTGTGTTGTGTATGGTGTCTAAATGATTAACTTACAAAAAAGTTTAAGAAATTAAATAGAAATTCAAGGAATTAGTCTTTTATGATTTTGGTCAAGTTTAGGAAAAGGGGATGGATTTGTTAGTTTGTGTTTTTAAGTGTTTAAACATGTTTTAGAATGTGTTTCGATCAAATTGGAATGAATTTCCATAATGAAAAATAAAGAATAACCTAAGATTACCCAAAGAGGTCATTCGGCCATTTATGCTTTAATGAAGGTTTCGGCCAAATAAGAATGGTGGAGGATTGAATTGTTATGTGATGAATTTGCATGATTGTTAAAGTGTACATCAATGTATTAATATTGGTAAATTAAATATAAATTGGAAGGGAATCCAAGGTTGGGGAAACTTGACAACGTTTGGTCACCTAAGGATAAAGATAGAAAAATGAGTTTTTGTATGTATGATTCATTGTTTTGAATTGTGTAAAACTTGAATTCAAATCCATTAAAAAAAATTTAGAATGATGAAATTGAAATGAATGTTTTGAAAACATAAATGTTATTTTTTTGCCAATAATACTTGATAAGAAAAAATGATAGTAATTGTTGGATTAAATGAAAGTGTGTTGACGATCAAGGTTGTATAGTGATATAACTTGGGTAAAAAAGGTTAGGTCAATGAACTCATATATCTAAGAAAAAATGGTAAGTTAAGTATGGAAATTGATTAGATTTGGATACATCAATGTTAGCTGATGTGTTTGAATGATTTGTTATGAATTATTGTGTGAATGAAGGAATGTGTCTTAATTAAATGGTAGATTTGGACCTTATGATATTTGAAAAGTAAGGGTGTACAATAAATCCTATGAGTTTCTTTGTTATTGATTTATAAACATTAGTTATAGAATTCAAAATTAGATCCATAGATCATATTGATGTGGTTATGATGGATTATAATCTTGTTGATACATGGAAGGCTACTAGAGTTGGATAACAGATTGAAGCATCAGGACATAATCAAACTCCAAGTAGGTCTCCAAAACCTTAACTTTTAGAATTTAAAAATATAATTTAAGTAGTTGATATTTCTTTTAGTATTATTTTTAATAATAAAATAATCATGTTGTAAAAACAACAAGTTCATGAATATTAAGAAATGCAAAGTATGCATTAGTTATTATACAAGATATTAGAAGACAATATTTATATGGGTGTTTAATGTGAAAGGTTGGAACATGATGATAAAAGTTGTAATTGAAATGGTATAAATAAGGTATGTTAGTGGAAGTGAAAAAAGACATTGATTTATAAAATCAAAATGTATGTATACATGATGAAGTAAAATTGTTTATTCATAATATTAACATTGGATTCCAGGAGTTAAATATCTCACTTAATAGTCCAAAATTGAGCCTTTTGAATTGGTAATATTGTATTTGGTAGTAAAAGTGACCATTTTGAATGGATAGTATTGTATTTTGTTGAACAAGTGAGTATGTATTAAAGAATGGATAATAAAAATATAATATCATGATTTATATTTGGATTTGAGACAAAGAAATTGTATAAATATAAATATAATAATGTATTGGGTCAATTGTGATGTGGATATAAATGATTTCAGGATAAGATAACCTAATGAGATATATAAGGTGTTATGACGAATATGATTTTGGTTGAAGTGGAATGATGTGTTGGGTATGTTAGTAAAAAACATGCCGAAAACTTGATATGTGAGGTTTAAGAGTAATGTTTAATTAGTCTGCCACTGTATGGAGACTAACTAGTGGTTTTTGATGATCGATATTATTGGATTAGCCTTTTATGGGATAAAGACTAATGTTATTAGTGGTTATTGATGACCAACATTATTTGATTAGTTTGTCATATTATGAGGATTAATGGCATCAATGGTAAGTAATAACCGGTTTGATTAGTCTACTAAAGGTGGGCTAGGCCTTGAGGCTAACCCTTCACTCTCTTTTTCTTTATGTTTTTTACACTTCAAGACTTTTCTATTGGATTCATTTATTCTTAAGTTTTAACATAGTTTTTAAATAATATTATAAATTTTTATTTGAATTTTAATAATTTATTTTTCAATAATTATGTATCTGATATGAAAATAATATTACTAATAATAAATTATTTATTAAAATTCAATTGAAATACGTGTTTTTTCTTTAAAATTTTTAAATGAATTATGAACATAATTTTATCACATTTATGTAGACATACTATTTTGATATTTTTTTGTTAGCTTATTAAAAATTTATAAAATATTTTTTAAAACAAGAAAAATAATTCAAATAAAAAATATATTGTTTATTAAATGAATTGAATTCAATAACAATATATCCAAGTATAATTTTAAGAAATAAAAGGAAAAAACATCAAAGTCCCGTGACCCCAAATTTCATGAGAAAAAGATGAGTCATATACAAATAGTACAAAAATGGCGGCAACGCATGGTCCAAAACTCGTCGCCTTATGTAGAATCTTTAACAGCAGTAATATAGCGACAAAAGGAAACAGAATAGAAAAATAATTGGTGGAAGGTGGACCATCGAGTGCACGTGGCAAGTGACCATAGGCTCACGTGACACCATCCCCCTGCCAGATTTGCTTCGATCTCGAAGAAAAAACTAATCCTAATTTGGTATGGATTCTGAAGAAGTGGTCCCTCAAGTTTTCTGTCGGATCGAAAAAGTTACAAATAATCCTTCCAATATCGAATATTCAATTATCTTAATTAATAATCTTAAAACTATAATTTTGTAGATCCTAGACGACTTGGTTTCTTAATTCCACTCTCGTTTGTTTTATGCATATTTGTGAAATTGCAATTTATATTAGGAGGTGATAATTTTTTGTTTGGTTTGGTTTTTATAAAAAAAATAATTAAATTAATTTTTTTATATAAAAAACTGAAATCAGTTCAAACTTTGATTTTGGTTTGATTTGTTTTGTCTTTTTAGGACAAAACCGGTTCCAATTGGTTTGACTTGGTTTTTTCGGTTTGAATCGGTTTTTTTCTAGATTGACTTGATTTTTTTCGGTTTGGATCTGGTTTTTTCCGGTTTGGCTTGGTTTGTTTTCCGGGTTTTTTCGGTTTGGATCGTTTTTTTTTTATTTGGCTACGAAACCAAACCGAACCGGTCGGTTTTTTTTCACGATTTAATTTTTTTGTTTATTTTTTTTCTGGTTTTCATGACTTTTTGGTTTTTTTTATCACCCCTAATTTATATGACTTATTTTTCTTCTTCTTTTTTTCTTATGAATTGTGGTTAATCTGTGCTTTTAATTTTTTTTATTAAATATTATTTTTTCATTTTAATTTTTTTTTGATACAATGATGTCAAAAATAAATTTTAATAAATAAATAAATATTATTTTAATATATTTATAAATAAAAATTACTGTAAAAAGCAATTTTTGCAGAAATCATAAAAAGTTATTATTAACTATAAAATTATTGACTTTTCAAATTTAAATCTTAAGGTGGATATCAAAACAATTTATTATTTTAAATAAATTAAATTAAGATGTGATTTCACAATTACGTATAATATGATTCAAGAACATATTTTATAATCACATAAGAGATTTTTTTTATATCTGATAAAGACATGCAGATATAAATAAACCGACAAAAAAAATGGTTGTGGTAGGTGAGATCTAAAATAGTTATAGTAGTGGTATAATACTATAATAAAGAAAGATTAAAATAGTATAGTAGCGGTATAATACTATAATAAAGAAATACTAAAATAGTATAGTAGCGGTATAATACGATAATAAAGAAAAGAAAAGTTAGACATGCAGTCGACTCGGAAAAAGAAGAGGGCAAGGAGGAGGCAGCCACCTCTTCACCGTTTATCTCTATAAAAGCCCACACATACCTAGTTATCAGCAGAACCCAAACAGAGTAAGTCCTGAGCGAGAGAGAGTTTGATTGCAGAGCAATTACGTGGTGATGCAGCAGAAAGGCAGGGCTTGTAACCGTAGATCCAGGAGCTTTTCAAGATCTCGCATTGCCGTTGAGGGTTGTTAGTTAGCGTTTTCATCACCATCATCTCCTTTCAAAATCTTTTCTTTTTGAGAGAGAGCACCCTTCCTTTTCTTCATTATCTCTCTGCCTTGTTCAACAAAGTTCCTTTCAACAATGGCTGCTCATGGTGAAATGCCCTTCTTCTTTTTCTAATGTTTTTTCAAGAATCACTTCTTTTTATTTTATCCGATTTCTTTGTTAGTCTTTCTGTCTTTGGAACTCGTTTTTTAGGATATTGTAGGTGTATATGTGTGTGCATTGTGTTGAGATTGGACTTATATTGGTTTTTGTTTGTGGGTTTGATAGTGGAAGAACGCGAGATTCAAAAGAAATATTGGATGGATAACATTTCTGATTTGAGTGTGAATGCGATGATGCTTGACTCCAAAGCATCTGAGCTTGACAAGGAAGAAAGACCTGAGATACTTTCTCTGCTTCCACCCTATGAAGGAAAAACAGTTTTGGAACTTGGAGCTGGTATTGGCCGCTTCACTGGGGAATTGGCACAGAAGGCCAGCCAAGTTGTGGCTCTGGACTTCATTGAGAGTGCCATAAAAAAGGTGACTGTGGTCCTCCATATTCTCAAAGAGCTTTTTGTTTGTGCTTGCTGAACTGGGCGTCTAATGTTTTTTGCAATATTTCTGTTTGAGTTTTATCTGATTTTTTTCCCATCTGTCGAATCTTCTGTTTGCAGAATGAAAATATTAATGGACACTATAAGAATGTCAAGTTTATGTGCGCTGATGTGACATCCCCAGATCTGAATTTTTCAGAGGGATCGGTGGATTTGATTTTCTCAAATTGGCTTCTCATGTATCTTTCCGACAAGGAGGTGAACAGACTTGATCCATATTCCTGCTTGTCTTGCTTAATTGTTGTATTGCTTACAGATTTGTTAGTAATTCATCTTAAGGCTTCTTGGAATCAGTGGTCAGTGCTTTGATGATCTTATTGGAGTCTGTCACATGCATTTGATGAAAGCTTGGTATGATTATGACTGTTGTTGCATCAATCTTTAAGTGAAATGCCCACAAATATCATGTGATTTTTCCCTGGCCTTTTATTTTCTCGATGCTTTCAACTGTTTGTCTTAAAACAATTATGAGAAATGCTTCCAAAACTTCTTTTACCAGACCTTGCTCTTCTGGGACCATAAATATGTAACACTCCTCCACCCTTGTATATTATGGAGATAATAGAATGCAAATATCTTCTTATTGACCTTTTGCAACGAAAATGGTACTCCTAATGCAGATAATCATTACATATCAACAGTAAGATCTGACCTTCTTAGTTTTAAAAGTGGTGATATAAATGTTTCCTTCCCTTTCCTTTCCATTTTTTTTTAATGTTGGTTGGTCGTAAGGTTCATTGGGTCCCTGGACTACAAAATAGGGCAGCCTTCTCATTTTCTTTAAATCCTAACCACCCATTCCATGATTGGATGGAACCCAAAACCTGCAGGTAGAAGAAGTATCTAGTTAGATTTCCAAGATGTTTTCGAAGTTGTACTGGTCCATTGCTTCAATTTCTACTTACTAAGTATCAGAGTGTCCCTGCAGCGCTACCTTTTTTTTTTGGCAAATGATCTACTGGGTTGGTTCTGTTGGCACACAATTTTCATTGTTCTAATGCTGCATTTCTATGTCATAGCTTTTGTATGCCTAACCTAATCCATGCTTGCTAAGTATCTGGTGTATTCTTTGTGCTTGAAAGTTAGTGATCTCTAGTACTTTCTTTTTCTGCACTCTGATTGTGTCTCTATCTCTTGTATATTCTTAACATGGATTGCAGGTGGAGAATCTGGTTGAAAGGATGGTCAAATGGCTAAAGGTTGGGGGGTTCATTTTCTTTAGAGAGTCTTGTTTTCATCAATCTGGAGATTCCAAGCGAAAATACAACCCAACCCACTACCGTGAACCCAGATTCTACACAAAGGTTTGCTTCTTGTTCAAATTATTCCTTGAAAGGGCTCTTTTATTATCTGAATGTGTGATAAACTAGAAAATTATATTTATATCTGTTATAATATGGTTTGGTGGCTGGATATCATTTTATTTTCAGTGTTAAATAATCACTCTAAAATGGAATTTTAGTGCCATGTCAGCATATAGCATAAATCTATCTAGCATGTGAAAATTGGATTTGATTGATGATTGGACCCAAACTTGGGCTGTGTTAAATGATTTGATTTAAGTCATTCTGGTTGGACACATGGGTTTGATAACACCAGTCAGATTGGAATGTTTCTTGAACCAATACGATTCTTAGTTTCAGGAGGAAAATGAATGATGGATGATTCATCACGCCTGCTGTTCCAAAATTATATGTGATTCATGAATCATAATGCAGGGTTACTGCCACATGCAAGATCATTTTACAGTTAACATCTAGGTTTTAAGCAATAACTATCAAGATCTTCATCAAGTTTTGAAAGACTAATTATGAATACTTGGATAAAACATTATACATCTATGCATCATTCCATTTTCTTGGGATTGATTAATGCACACAAAAATGAATTGGTAGAACTATATAATATGTGATGGTAATTTATTTTTTAAAGTACCTGATACCTATTTATATTGTATTGCAGGTGTTTAAAGAATGCCATACATTTGATGGGTCTGGAAATTCTTTTGAGCTTTCTCTAATTAGCTGCAAATGCATTTCAGCTTATGTGAAAAACAAAAAGAACCAGAATCAGGCAATAAAACTGGATCCTTTTGGTTTTGTTTTCTTTGAGGCATAATTAAATGGGTTAATTGACAGGATGTTGTGCTTTGTCGGTGCAGATTTGTTGGATATGGCAGAAAGTCAGTTCACATGATGATAAGGGGTTCCAGCGATTCTTGGATAATGTCCAATATAAATCTAATGGCATATTACGTTATGAGCGCGTCTTTGGTCAAGGTTTTGTGAGCACAGGAGGAATGGGTATGCTGCCTTTCTATTCTTTTCTTTTTTCTCTTCCTGCCGGGGGGGCTATAAGTTGCCCTTTTCCACTAATGCATTCATGCCCATAATGCACAAGGAAACTAAGTTTTGAATTTGCAACCTGAAAGCCAAGAAGTTGAATAGACAACATGCTTCTATTATTTGCACTTTATTTATCCCTTCATTTATTGAGAAGACCAATGTAAATATCTTAAGTTTCTGGGAACTCTCTTAATTGTCTATTACACGAGTATTTTTATTTTTCAAAGACTTCAATGCAGGAATTCTTCCCTGCACATGTTCTTTATCAATATTAAAAGATTTATCAGATTGGTGCAATGATCTCTTATTCCTATTTCTGCATTACCATTTCTAAATGAATCTTTGTGTCTGAGCAGAGACAACCAAAGAATTTGTGGAAAAGCTGGATCTTAAGCCTGGCCAGAAAGTCCTAGATGTTGGCTGTGGGATCGGGGGAGGTGACTTTTACATGGCTGAGAACTTTGAAGCGGAGGTTGTAGGCATTGACCTCTCAATAAATATGATTTCATTTGCCCTTGAACGTGCCATTGGACTCAAATGCTCTGTTGAGTTTGAAGTTGCTGATTGCACTACGAAGACATATCCTGACAATACTTTTGATGTTATCTACAGCCGGGACACCATTTTGCACATTCAAGTAAGTTCTCAGATGTTTCTGCCAATTAGGTTTTGATATATTGAGATTGGAGAGTTGTCTTTCTTTGGAAGCACATAGGTTTCGTTCTGTTTTGTTGGTATTGGTCAGTCTGTGGTGCTGCTATGAGTGCTGTTTCCTGGAAATAATTTTTCCACTCCTTTATCTTTGTTCTTGAAAAATAGAAGCTCTTTGACCTGCAAAAAGCTGATTTATGTTGAAGCTTTTTATATGACCTGTGATATGAGAAATCCATTACAATTTTCACATGGTGCTTAACTAGCTGTGTTGTCAGAAGCTGTCTATTTGGCTATGCAATCCCATCCTTACTTATTTTTACTTAATGGACTACCATGTTTCAGGACAAACCTGCATTATTTAGATCTTTCTTCAAGTGGCTGAAGCCTGGAGGTAAAGTACTCATCAGTGATTACTGCAAGTGTGCTGGAACTCCATCACCAGAATTTGCAGAGTACATTAAACAGAGAGGATATGATCTTCATGATGTGAAAGCATATGGCCAGGTCTGTTTGCATCTAAAATTGTTTTTCATTGCATGACATTGTGGTTTTTGGTTCCAAATCCTAAAAATGTTATCTTGTTATTGATGATCTGCAGATGCTTAGGGATGCTGGTTTTGATGAGGTCATTGCAGAAGACCGAACTGATCAGGTGCTGCACAAATCAACCATAATCTTGTATCCTTTTTTATTTTTGCTGTGCTCTTTTGGCCTTTTAAATTTAACATAATTTATTATTTCTGCCTCAGTTCAACCAAGTTCTGCTAAGGGAATTAAATGCTATAGAAAAGGAGAAGGATGAATTTATCCTTGACTTCTCTGAAGTGAGTTTACTTCATTCTTTAGTCCGAAGTCTTGGTTGATTTTTCTTTAATTTTATACATCTCATTTTATGCATCCTCTTGATCATTATCGATTCCAGGAAGACTATAATGATATAGTTGGTGGATGGAAGGCAAAGCTGATCAGGAGTTCATCTGGCGAGCAGCGATGGGGCCTGTTCATCGCCAAGAAAAAATGATTCTTGGCTCCTGTAGCACGTTGCACTATCCATATTAAATAAGTGTCGTGGACACTAGTTGATCTTTTCTTCGCAGTTGAATGATCCCAGCCGATGGCTAATGTGTGAACTAGTTTATTTTACCTTTTTTTTTGTTGTCGTCATAATAATAATAGAACTATCCCATCTTTTGTCACAGGAGTTTTAACTTGCAAGATGTTCAATAAGATTGGATACCATCTTTCCTGAGTCTATGAAGTTTATTTATACTAATGGTATCTTTTAGTTGCGGGATATGTTCCTATGTGTATTATCCATCCATTTCAAGCTTACCGGCAATGTAATTCAATTCGAGACAGTTTGGTCCACTTGGGTCTGGTTGTCTCCAGTTAATCACTCATAGCGCATGTCAGCTTTAACCAGGATCACGGGGACGGCATTGATGCATTACATGTTACTGCGAAGAAATATCTGCAACTAAATTCATGTAATCAACCTTCAATAAGGAGCTCATTGTTTGCATGTATAATATGGAAAAGTTCTTGAACTTGTCAGTTATGTGATCTGACAACAACTGTAGAAGTTGAGAGACTACCCTGTGGTTTTTTCTTGGCCAGAAGCAGGAGATCACCTTTCTGTTCTTTCTATCCAGCCTTCACAGATTTCTAAGGAGTTTAGGTATCAAGGATCACAGTCCATGGTAAACTAGGATTTAAGTATCTGGCCTGATGTGGGCTGGTGAACCTAGAAGGTCATCTATCAGTTTCTATACTGCTAAGGAAAACTGAAATAGATTGATATAGTTAAATGAAACACTCCAAAACCACAAGAGCAGCCCCGATCCATCCAGCAAAACCAGCACCACGTAGTGGCTCGAGCCCATAAACTATGGCTGAAACATCACGCATGGCAGCAGTCTGTATGAATAAATGCAGTGGACTCAAGGGCCAATCCAAAAACAAGCAAATAGACATCGAATGCGTCAAACAAGAGCAAATTTTCAAGTAGCCATACGCCTGCAATTATATTGAAGGTGAAATTAGAAACAACCTATATCAGATTCAGCAAACTGTGCTAGAGAATAGAGTAAAGTACCTCTACCCATAAGCATAATCCAGTTGAGAATGCACCCGTATGAAGAGCAGGTATCCACGGAAAGGCAACAAACCAGTGCCATAGCATTTTGAATTTTGAAATTTGTTAAAGGGAAAAATTGTTTTAAATCAAAAGTTTAGGGTCCATACGGGGTTAATTGAAAGAAATTAAGAGATAGATAATCAAATTGAATTTTGGCCAAAATCCCTAATTTAAGGTCCAAAATGGCACCATTTGTAATTAGTAAAAAAAAAACATATGACATGTCGTTTGGTGACTATTTATTGTCCTTTTCTTTTGACCCAAAAAAGCTATCTAGGTTACTACTTTTCAAATGCATTTAATGTTTCATTTCTCAACCAAACTGAACCAAACATACACCACTATGAGTTGACATTGAACTACACTCCAGAGTAGATCACGCCGGCCAATTGTCCCTATAGCTACTGCGGCGCCACCTTAAAGTTGCCAACCTGACAAGCCTTTAGCATCCAATTTTGACAGTTCATGATGACAACTTCGAACCAACGATTGAGATCATTTCAGATTGAATCAAGAGCCAAGATTTGACACCGGTAAAGAAAAAAATGTTTCTCTTCTATCCCCTATAAATAGAGATGAATTCCATGCCCTAAAGAGGAAGAAAATTGAGTCCAAAGTTGGCCAAAAACCAGCCATCCTATTGTTTTCATCTTTTTCTCTCCCCGTTAGTTTCCCCCACCTTCTCTATCGTGTCATCATTGCCTCCTACACCAACAACTCCACCATGAGTTGCCAACATGATCACCAATCGGCCACCCTCGCATTTGAGATAGCCATCATGAGCTCCTCTATCTCTCTCCTTTACAAGTTTCTTCTCCCTCCTTTCACAGCTAACGTCGACTACAATTTCTTCCACTAATGCCTCCTGAACCACAAGTTAAACCTCATGATCACAGCTAAAACTTTTACACCAAGTGAGCTTCTCCTCCTTCCATCCCTTTCTTCTCCCTGCAGCCTGCAACCATTTCAGTTGCATGCAGAACGTGAATTACTGTTCATATTCTGCAACATAATTAGCTGTTGGCGGTGGGCTGGGCCTAATTCAACTTAACTCAATGGGCTAGGTCCAACCCACCTGAAAGAAAGGGAGGACTAGATTCATTGGGCCAATATCAGCCCAACCCTTTTGGGCCACCAGCTGACACTGGCCGGCTCAGCCCAACCCAATATAATAATATATAATATTATTTAAAAATTCCAAAAAAATTCAAAGGTCATTTCAAAAAATTTGTGATTTTCTCACATATTTTTTTTAATCAAGTTTTCATAATATCAGGCTGTATATTTATACTGTAAGATACATATCTAGTATTAAAATACCTGATTTTCTCCGAAACGTTTCTAAAAAAATTAAAAAATCCAAAAAAAAAAATCTCAAAACATTTTGAATTAATTTCCTCTTTTAAAAAAATATTTTATTTTCATGCATATTGTCAAATCCTAAAAGTTTTCCAAGTATGTTTTTCATAAAAAAACAATAAAAATTTTGCATCTTTCTCATGTTTTTAAAAATGCGAAAATAAATATCATACTAGTTTATGATTATTTGTAAGGATTTGACCCAAATATTAATAACCCTTCACCAATCATTTTATTCATTTTATATTAGAGTTTAGGTGTAGATTTTAATATTTGGGGTATAAAACTACATTATATAGTACACTCTCAGGTATTAAAGATACAAATAAATAAATGTGATACTAAAATTTAGATTTTAGAATGATTAGGATTTCACCTAATAAGGTAGAGAATTTCTTATAAAGGGAGATTTGTCTTGGATTTTATATGAGACCAAAGAATAAAAGCTCGACCTAGAAAAACAATCAAACAATAATGCAATTTATCTTAGATAGGATGCATTGGGGTTAATGTGTTTTTTTCCTTTTATAACCAGTTCCTTACTCAAACTCTCACAAACTATAAAATTTCTAATAACTATAATGCTAGATAACAAATCCTAAACCTTAATTATAATTTTATAATTAACTTTATAACTTTTTTCCTTCCCAATAATACATTTCAAAGGAATTTCAAAGCACGTGAGCCAGACATCGCCCCGCGACATTGCTGTTATGATTTTATCAGGGGGGAAGGTATACTTTTCCACCATGTATGTGTTTTGTATTTCCATGTGTGAGACATGATACATCTGGGATTTGTCGTGAAGGAAGGTCAAATACTGATGGGGTGTCCAAAACTCCCCAAACCAATAATGTCGAATTTTTAGAAAAATTCTATCTTGGTCAGAACTTGGCAACAAAAAATGCACAAGGATCTAGCAGGATATAGGACTGGTTAATTGATGAAAGCAAACAAAGGTATTTTGAAATGTAGATGCTTGAGTTGAAGAATCTAGGCAAAATCATCACCTAGTTCTACATTTTCTAATCAAAGTAAGTTGCAAAAACAAAAAATGAGTTTGAGACTGATCATACAAGAGCCTTTATGCCTTGTTCTCTTAAAGCAAGTTACTAAAGTGGTTTAAGCAGAGCAGCACTACTGCAATGCCTTCGTTCTTATAGAGAGAGCCATTCCTAGGGCTCAATTAAATCAGAAAAACATTCACCATCATCGCCATAAGACTTTAAATGAGAAAACAAAAACCTATCGATTAGCTGCAGCACGTAACATATCATGAAGCAACAAAATAACCGAACACCTTCAGTTTTCAACTCTATTATCCTCCTCATACTCAATTTCTTCTTCAGCAGTGGCATCCTGGTACTGTTGGTACTCGGCCATAAGATCATTCATATTGCTCTCAGCTTCAATGAACTCTATTTCATCCATTTCTTCCCCTGTGTACCAATGCAAGAAGGCCTTTCTCCTAAACATTGTTGTGAACTGCTCACTCACTCTCCAAAACATCTCCTGTATGGAAGTTGAATTGCCTATAAAAGTTGAAGCCATTGAAAACCCATTTGGTGGGATATCACAGACACTAGACGTGACATTGTTTGGTATCCATTCCACAAAATAAAAGGAGTTTTTGTTCTGTGCATTGATCATTTGCTCATCGACTTCTTTTTTGCTCATTTTGCCTCTAAACATAGCTGATGTTATGAGGTAACACCCATATCGAGGAACAGTTGCACACATCATGTTCTTGGCATCCAACACAGCTTAGGGATAGTGATAAAAAGGTACTGCTGTGATCCTCTAGATGTTAGAGGAGCAAACCCCACCATGAAGAAGTGAAGCCTCGGGAACGAGATTAAGTTCACAACTAGTTTTCTCAGGTCTGAGTTAAGCTGACCCGGAAAGCGCAAGCAACAAGTAACACCACTCATTGTTCCTGAAATCAAATGATTCAAGTCTCCAACTGTAAGAAAAGAAATAAAAACTATTCATCAAAGGAAGTTTCAAAGAGAAATCATTGGGGTTTAAAATGGTCAAAAACCAAACCCAAAATTACAAGTCTTATTTGGTTGCATGAATTTCAAACCACTATATTGCTTTATGGCCAGAATTCAGCAATATTGTAATCTACTCATAGCTTGGGGTAGTGAGCTTGAGAGTCCTGAAGCAAATATCATAGAGTGTTTCATTATCAAGAACCATACATTCGTCAGCATTCTCCACCAGTTGATGAACAGATAGGGTAACATTGTATGGCTCCACAACCGTGTCTGACACTTTGGGAGATGGGAACACAGAGAATATGAGCATCATTCTATATGGATACTCTTCTCTGATTTTTGAGATAAGCAAAGTTCCCATTCCAAACGTAGTGCCTCCTCCTAGGGAATGACATACTTGAAATCTTGCGTTGATCAGGAAAACGATTAATATACTGAAAGAAAATCCTTTGAATTTTTCAGGGGAAATGCTGTCTAATCTATCAGGATTATGAGCAATTTAGTATCCTAATAATCTCTGACAAACAACAATATAGGATTATTAAACAACAAATTTGCTTTTAAATGTTTATGTCAAACAATCTTACCTTGTAAGCAGTCACAATTCTCAGCCTCTTTCCTAACAACATCAAAGACTGAATCAATCAGCTTAGCACCCTCAGTGTAATGGCCTTTAGCCCAATTGTTTCCTGCCCTAGATTGCCCAAAAAAAAGTTATCAAGCCGAAAAATTTGCCTATATGGATCGATCTTGATACTGTCTATAGTGCCAGGTTCCAAGTCCATAAGCACACCCCGTGGCACATACCAGCCGTTGCTAGCCTCATTGTAATATACATTCTCTTTCTCTAGTTGTAACTCTGAATTTCCGACGTACCGGTCGATGGGATCAATGCCATGCTCATCACAGACCACCTCCTAGAATTTTGATCTAATTTGGTTCCTGCATTGCCCTCCTTGAATGTGAAGAATTTCACGCATACTGGCCTAAGAGGATGTTTGCAGTCCAAGGGCAAAATGGACACAAGATGTAGATATTATAACAGAAAACTATCTCACTCCAGGAGGGCTTGAAATGAAGAAGGGGCCATGATGGATATTTATACTTAGACAACAAAACAATCCTCTTCGTGGATCTTTGAGAATTACATGATTGTCCCTGGCTTGTAATGTTGAGATGAAGGGTGGGGATTGAGTTTTTGGTACATGATCGGATGGTTGAGGATTGTTTGTTTGTCTAAAAATGACTTACGTGTTGTCCACTAATATGGGGATCTATTGTGTGAATCGCTGCCACTTGTTGGTGCAGCCTGCAGTGTTGCTGCCTTAACTAGGCTAAAGTTTGTTATTTTGGTAGGAAATGGAGAAAGCATAGTTGATCTTATAGATAATGGCTTCGGTAACACTTGTTGGTCGTGCTTCATAATAATACCTCGAGGATCAATGATCTAATAAAAAAAATAACACTTTAATTGTTTTATAGAATTTAAAACTGACATGACCAAGGAAAATCCAAATATAAATAAAAGAAGTAGTTAGAATTTGAAATGAATTAGAAAAATAATTAAAACGAAAAAAATATCCCTTGTGTTTAATTTGAAACTCTTTAAACCATGACTAGTTATGCCGAGATATCCTTCCTATATAATTAGGTCTGATCTAATAGTCAGATGTTAAGTTGTGATTGTTTTGTTAAAACTATTCGTTGGATGAAAAACATATTAATTATCTTATTATAAATATATTTAGAGTAAAATACTATCTTACACATGACATTATACTATATATTAAAAGAGCTCGGTGTTCTTATTATTGTTTACCTTGACATAAAGTTTTGTGGATTAACCCTAAGTTATAGACACCTGACACCGAGATTATCATGCCCTGGACACTAAGACCAAACCAACGTGTCTAGCTACAGATCTAGATATCTAGGTTTTATTAACTAATTATAACTAAAAGTGCTAAGTGTTTAACCTAGTTTCTTCAAAATTGTTTCTGCCCTGCAGAATCTGAGGCCAGCTTTATAGGGCTTAATGAGCACCTGCATTTTTCATTCATTAAACATCAAAGCATAGCATTTAAGAACAAGGTTAGTGAAAGCCAAGCATAAAATAGTTGTGCGTATTGCTAAGGAAGGGGACGAATTCACAAGCATAAAACATATTTTCTTCAAAATTTTCACCTCGTACCTAACACAATCTTAAAATCTTCCAAAATAATCTCTACCATGGTTATAAAATCTGGACTATTATGGCAGTTTAGTCTAAAATTTAGATTACTCTAGCTTTCATTAAAAAAAATAAATTAATTCAACATGTTAAGGTAACCATCAAGTAGGTGGTCCAATGGTAAGAGCTTGGAACCAAAAGGTTTACTCTCCATATGGTTTTAGGTTCGAGCCTTGTGATTACTAATATTGATGGTCATTTGAGGTTTACATGGTCATTAACTTTAGAACTTTTAGAGATTAATTAAAATACGTGTAAGCTGGCCTGAACACTCTATTAAAAAAAAAACACTTGTTAACGTTTTTGCATATAATTTTTTTTTAAACAATATCATTTTAATTTTCCCTTAATTTCATTTTTCGACCTTATCTATAGGGCTACACTTTATTCAATATGAGAATCCATATTAGAACCATGACTAGAGTCCAAGTTTCTTGTGTTGGGCTTCTAATGTTTTAAAAATATTCAACGCAAGCCCACCTCATTCCTCATTCTTCAAGACCATACCATCAATCCACTAGGGCTCCGTTTGTTTACAGAAAAGTGAATTTTTTTTAGAAAGTGAATTCGGGGAAAAGTGAATTCCGGGAAAGTATTTTCAAATGTTTGGTAGTGTTATGGAAAATAAACTGGAAAACACTTTCCAGTGTTTGGTTGTATTATGGAAAATGAACTGGAAAATAATTTATTAATGAATTAATTTTTTTTTCAAATTTATCTAATATATATAAAATATTTAATATAAAATATTTAATCACTTACAATAAAAAAAAATGAAATCTAAAATGTATAATGATGATTTTTTTTTATTATATCCTATATTCATACATAGCTTATTTTATAAAATATAACTATATATATCATATCATATTATAGAGAAATAAGCTTGTGAAATATTTTTTACTATTCCATGAAACTATTTATAATTCCATTACGTACGAAATACATCCGACAAAAATTATAATTTTAATAATATTTTTAGCATGTAATAAAATTGGATAAAATATTAAGGTATATAATTCACTCCAAACTAGTTTTTTTTTAAATGTTAAAAAAATAGCACACTTAAAAAAAAAAAGAAAAAAAAAAAGAAGGTTCCCGCAGGCAAGTGAACAGTGCAAGAGAGCTGCACTGTTCACTATTTTTTAGTGAACAGTGTACGCAATACACTGTTCATGTTAATTGCACTATTAATTGAACAATGCAATTAACATAAACAGTAAAAAAAAAGCATGAAGGCTGTGTTTTTAATGCAGGATTAGGCTGACCTCTGGCCACTGTTTTTATAAAAGAAAAAAAACGAAAAATGTTTTCTTTTTTTTAACAAAGCCAACTTCCTTTTAATTACAATCCGTTTGGAACCTCGAGATTTGGCTAGAATTGATTTCATTTATTTGTTTTTAGTGTATGTTCTTTATTGTGATGGAAGAGTTTTCCAAAAGTAATTTTTAATAATTTTTTAAAATATTTTTACCATCAATATATTAAAATCATAAAAAATATTATAAAAAACAAGAATTTGATATTGATTTTTAAAAACATTTAAATGCACTTTGAAAACGAATTTAAAAATACTATTAAAATCTCAAACAACATTGCTAAATCTTATGTTTAAAGTTAACTCTTCATTGAAGAATTAATTTCAAAATTTTAATTCAAAATCACACCCACACAGGTTCGATGATTTGCTTAGAATTCCAAACAATGAGCTATGTCTCCATAATGTTACATATATAAAATTGTATGTGCTGATCAAAACATCTCCCCCACCATACAAAGTTCCTAAGGTGATCTAATCGAAGGGATACACGTATAAATTTTAATTTTAAATCAATTTAATATTGAGGAATTAAATTAAAAAATAAAAAATTAAGTAAAAAAATAAAAAAATAATCTGAATCAACACGGGTAATCTGTCAAATCTGAGTCAAAAGACATAGATAATTTCATATTAAGTAAATTAAAAAAACTATAAATTTTAATTTCAAATAAATTATCTGTTAAATGATGAAATTGAAAAAATAATATTTAGTTAAAAAAACAAAAAATCGAAGTTAACCTGACTAAACAATAAAACTCGCGATTCAAGTTATGAAATCGTGATAACTCTATAGAAAACAAATGAAAAAATAATTATGAAACTAAATTCTCGATCAACTCAATATTGAAGAATAAAATTAAAAAAAAATTAGTTAAGAAAATAACTCGAGTCAACACGTTTAACTTGTAAAACTCATAACTCATCTTATGAGATCGATAAACTTTATAAAAAACAAATTAAAATAAATTATAGAAACCAATACTTTATAAATATAATGTTAGAGAATGATATATATATATATATATATATATATATATATATATATATATATATAAAAAAGAGTTCTAATTTTTTTTGAAATTTTGAGAAAAAAAAAAAACTTTGAACTATCCATTGCTACGTACAAAAGTCAATTCCTTTTAGTATATTTTAATAGATTGGCGGGTAGTAGAGAAAAATAAAAGAAATGCTAAATAAAAAAGGGAGATAAGTGACTGCACAAAGTTTCGGGCAGAGGAAGGAGTTACAGCTTATCCCTGAATATCTGTCAGCCAGTAAGAAAATTAGTTCGAAGTTTTTTTCTTTTTTTGAAAATCTTATTATTACCTGTGATTTATAAGACGGTAATATGATAATAGTACAAAATTTTGTTTATCTTGTTATTTTGTGAATGTTAAGATTAAATTCAACCATTTCATGCAAATAAATTAAATTAGAAATGAAATCAATTCAACTTTAATTTTTACGTAACATAGAATTGTTGGTTAATGATATATATAAATATTTAAGAACACGATTGGAATTATATTTTTAATTTTTTTTATATATTTTAAATTATTTTGATGTATATAACTTAAAAATAATTAAAATAAATAAAAAATTATTATTTTAATAAAATTTTAAATAAAAAATATTTTAAATCATAACTTTTATTACCATTCTAAACATGCTTAAAATCTCTTAAGAATTAAAAAAAATAAAAAAAGAATGGACCACACCATCGTACTATATACGCGCCAGCCCACGCTCACACGCCTTTCTTAGGTTTTATGCTTGAGACAGAGAAAGCATGTACCACAGCATGGCCCATTAGCATGTACCTAGCTACTAGCTAGCCTATTGCATAGAATTTGAAATTCCATTTGCAAGGATTAAAAATTAATAATTTGGGATTTAAAAAAATATATCTTTTTAAAATAATCTTGTGACGAAATTAAAACAGAATATTCTACCAATAATTCCAGTACTAAGATTCTTGGAAAATCAGAATTAAATTTTATATTTCAGCCGCAAATTCTTGTATTTGCATTTGTCAGTTTTGTTGATATAAAGGCATATTAAAAAAACACATGTTAAACTTAAGAATCATGGTTGATTATTTTTTTATTAAAAATTTAATTGAGAATTTTAGGGGAACACAAGTATGTTTTGAGAAAATTATATAAATAATAAATAATAAATAATAGAGATATTTACTTTCTTTGAATTTATCATGAGTACTTTTTTTTTCATGAAAAAATTATATGTCATGTTCATTAATAATTATTAGTAAAACAATCACTAATATCACCATAACAAGCTATAAGCTTATTTTGAAAATTATGGAACAACCAAATTTTTTTTTTTTAAATATCATTTTATATATTAATTTTATTTAAAAGAAATTATTCTAAAATAAAAAAAACCAAAAAAAAAAAAGAAAAAGAAAAAAAAGGAAAAGGTCTTTAAACACTAGCTTAGGTTTTACTTGGCTTAGAAGGCTAAACCAGTATACTTGGCTTAAAAGAAAAACACCCAAGGTCAAATTCACGTATGACTTTTCTTTTTTCATGAAAAATCGGCGGATAATATGTCATCCACTTGGATATACATCATGTCATTCATTGATAAAAATTATTCAAAATATAATTATACCTAATAGCATAGTAAATTATAGATTACAACATTTCTTTGAACAAATTAAATTATTCCTAAATTATGAAAAGTCACATTCCTTATAATCCACATCGAACTTGTTTGTTTTCTCAAGCTTAAGTACATATAAAAATTATTTACAAGATATTGATTGGTTTCACGAAATTTTATCAGTATTTATACTTGCATATATTTTTTTTTATCTTGTATTCAAATTGTTTGTGTTTTATATTAATTCTACCTCTAACACTTAATGCAGAATGATCAATGCAATTCGGAAGGTGGAATAATTTTGGATAAATCAAGATGATCAAGTTGATTTTAAAAATATACGGGCAAGGGAGGAAAAAAAAAAGCCATTTACATGACAAAATGGTTTACTATATAGTACTTAATTAAGGCCAAACGGAGAGACTTCGCCATTGATTTTGGGTAATATATATATTTCTTACAAAAGTTTCCTCGAAGACGCAAATGATTTTCACTACTACAACTGGGGATCTCTTTGTAGTTCTTGCTAGTTTTGGCACCGTTCGAAATTAAGAGTACTTCCCCTCAAATCAAGAGCCAAGTAATGAGGAAGACACAAAAATGTAAAACAGTGGTTCTTGATTCGCGTGTCTGCTTACTAGTTTAAATTGCTCGAAGCCATGGAAATATTGCTGTGGCCTACGAGCTAGTAACTTGGAGGTAGTGCAAGCAGGAGGAAGCCACAGTTGAAATTCTCACTGCTCTATCTGAAGCTCTAATGGAAGGTTTGACATGAAATTACAGACAGAGGTCAACCTTATCCTTGCGTTTAACTGGGGAAGAATGTCATGTGTAGCTTAGAATATACTTCTCTCTCTACTAGGGATGGATCTGTTTATAGCTATAGCTAGGTACAGTGGGTTTAGGGTTCCAGACATTAGGTCTGTAGAATCATTTTTTATCAAATGTGGAGGTAACATTTACGTCCTCTCTTGATATATTATTTGATTAATTAACCTTCATTTATTTCCTTCATGAATGCTTGCTAGGGTTTCGTGAACAAAAAATGGCTTTTTGACTCGCTTTTTAGAAACAAAGTTGTGGCAATAATTACGCAATAATGATGATATCCAAATTTCAATAAGGACAAAAGAGTTTCCAACCATCCACTTAAATATATACTGATAATTTCATTTATAATGAAAGAAAGAGAGGATACATAGATATGGCAGGAGGGAGACGGATAATTCCAAAATGAGGGACAGTAGCTGTGGGAGCACGTAAAAGCATAACATCATTCTAGCTGTAAGAGCATCTCCCCAAGTGTCAAATTGATAGTATAATTTTTTTTTAATAGTATAAATATAGTTTTTTTAATGTATATTTTAGTGGTAACAACTTTTTTAAAAAACATTAATTGTATTTTAACATAATTGATACATAATTATTTTAACAATTCGGAATTATCCGATTAACTTGACAGATTTAAAAGTAACTCGAAGATTTTTAATTAATTTAATATTAAATGATAAAAAAAATCAATAAAAAAATAAAAAAAAATAACCCGAGTCAATTCAAATGAATTAACTCATCAAACCCATCCAAATACATGTTATAAGATCAAAATAATTTCATAAAAAAACACAAAAAAAAAACTTTGTAAAAAAAAACATATATTGCAATGAATAGTATTTTAGCAGTTTTGCAAGTAGGAATAACATTTTGTAAAAGCACTGATAAAATAGTATTTTGCTTAGCACTTCAATTCCAACATATGAAATAAGCATTGAAGAGCTAATATATATATATATATATATATATATATATAGCTTTCCATTTAGCATCTCCAGTGGAGATGCTCTAACATGACCCGTACTCATATGTGAACGTTAGTGTTGAAATTTTTGAAAATATACATGTGAACGGACAACTAGGAATGGATGGGACTGTAAGAAATGTGGTGAGTCGGCAAAAAATGTACAAAACAAGAGACAATTCACGATCTATATATGTCTCTATTGCAAATAATACAACGGGCATATACTATATGTACAAATAGAGGGAAAGAGAGAGATCATTGAGGGCTGTAGGGTTAGAAGAGAAAACGCAGACAGAGGAAAGGGCGAGGGAGGCAGGAGGAGGAGAGGGGCAGTTCGGATTTAGAACAAATGTGAAAGGCACGAGACATGAGGAGAATATTAAATGAGAGGTAAAGAGAGGGTGACGAGGCTTATGATCATAACCCTCATGATCGTCACGTCGATTTCAGTCGCCAGTCCCAATAATCCTCCCAGAATTCCACGCTTCTTCTCTCAGCTTTTTTGGCTTTTCTCCTCCCCGCTCTTCTACTACGACACCATTGTATTTTACTTTCTCGCACTTGAAAACACAAAAGATAGTGTTTCTATTTCTCACTCTAGCTAAAATATAGCATGGTAAACTTCATGTCTTGCTCTCACTTTTGTTTTTGTTTCGTAATAAACCAATACTTGAAACAACATCTCTTGATTTCCTTGCCTATATATCTCTTTGTACGTACATATACGTAGATGTGTAATTAATGATCAATCCACATCTCTTCAAAGTACTGAAACTCAAATTCTGCTTCAATGTTTTTCTTAAGAGAAATTAATTACTTCTTTACTATTTCTTGATCAGCAGCTGATCACTCCCTACATTTTCAACTAGCTAG
The DNA here is from genome assembly GCA_030145905.1 of Populus davidiana. Lineage (NCBI taxonomy): Eukaryota > Viridiplantae > Streptophyta > Magnoliopsida > Malpighiales > Salicaceae > Populus > Populus davidiana. The sequence goes on along the minus strand of CM057800.1, from coordinate 3,031,311 downwards.
GGCAACACTACCCTTTACTATATATAAAGAACCTATTCCCTATATTGTAAAGGTAGGAGCAACATTTCTTGGGTCACCTCTAGCTCTATACTATTCCCTTGCATGCTCCTTTCCTGTTCCTGCTAAAGCAACACCATATTTTTCAGCCCCGTCATCTCAACACGCATTTCCTTTTGAGGAAAGGAGTGCGAGGGGATCTTTAAAAGAATCTACTTTACTCCTCTTCTTCTGGTTTCACTATCCAGTTCTATAGCTAAATCTTTCCATTCAGTTCTCTTTAACCCTACTCCTATTTGTCCTTCAAGGTTGTTTTACGAAAATGTGGATGATGGATTACAATGATAGTGGTGACTTCGACATGCCAGATTCTTTCAATGACAGGAAGCTTAAGACTCTAGTTCCGAGGCCACTACCCTCCACAAACAACACTTCGACTGCCTCTGGCCTTCCTTGCCCTGGCAGCCGTCTTCATAGTACCGATTTTCTTGCTCTAAATCAGTACCATCTGGGACTGGGTATGGATCTTTCTTTTCTTTTATATCTCTCTTTAATTAGGTGTGTGATCAGTTCCTGATTGAATGTTCGTTAAAATATTGATGAGAAGTGCTTGTTATTCATTTTTGCTTTTGTAGCAAGTATGGTTGATCAAAGCATAAGAGATTTCAACACACAGCCAGTTGTAATGAGCTCAAGATGGAATCCAACACCAGAACAGTTAAGGACACTCGAAGAGTTGTATCGAAGAGGGACTAGAACACCCTCAACCGACCAGATTCAAGACATAACTGCACAGCTTCGTAGATATGGAAGAATTGAAGGAAAGAATGTGTTCTACTGGTTTCAAAACCACAAGGCGAGAGAAAGACAAAAGCGTCGACGTCAAATGGAATCTGATTCTCTTGATGATCATCTGCAACATGGACATGGTGCTGAAATGTTTGAAAGGAAAGAACAAGGTAAAAAGACTCCAATATAAATAACACTTTCTAGAGTTATCCCCAATCTTGGGCTTGAAAAAGAGAGAAATGTTTGATATGTATGGCTTTTTGTGAATTCCTTTTTGTTGTTATTTAGAGAAGTTTGAGATCATCCATGTCTTGCTTTTTAGCATTCCAATTGTTGGTTTTAGAGAGAGATGTAAAGTTTCGTATTCTTTTTGTTTTTCCTTTTGTCTACAGGAGCAAGTATGACAGGTTATGACGGTGAACAGACCAAGAACTGGGCTCCCTCTACAAACTGCAGTACACTATCAGAGGTCTATTCTTTGTACTCTCTATGTAACCTTCCTTTCTCTTTCTTCATAGAATAAGATTCTCTTTTTTCTTAATTTAAGTATATCTTTAATCTCAAACAAGGGACATAACACAAACAATCAAGAAGGTTTAATAATGTCGTTATGATGAGAAGTGCATTTTTTTAAAATTTTCTTTTAGGTTTATAGAGTTTAAAAAGATTGTGTAGAGAGATACGCAAAGGGAATTGAAGAAAACAACAAAAAGCTCTGTTTGTTGGGAAATGAAAAGGGTTTAAAAGCTGCATTCTTTCCTTTCTGCCGGGGCGCTGCTGTTATAAGACTAGCTGCGTTGTTCGGTCTTGTGCTTATCAAGCATTTAAGGCATTGTTTTGGGCACCCATTTTTATTCCATTGAGTATTTGGGCATCTTGATAGTGAATGTACAAAATGCCAACCCTAGCTAGTAGGAACTTGGCTTCTCACACACTTCATGAGTTCTGAACTTTTTTTTTTTAAAAAAAGTTGAGGTTTGAATTCCAGATATCCCAACCGCAACCCCTTGTTATTTGAATGCTATTACATCGCTAGTAGCATGGATTCATGTGCAAACAACACAAGAGTTAAAAGAATAATGTTCAAACTTGTTGCACTATTCAAATTCTCTTTTGATAGTAAGAGAATTCTTTCTTAGGAACAAGAAAATAAGAGAATTCATGTTTTGAATGGTACTCTTCATTAAATCTCAGGAATCTGTTTCAATATCAAAGGCATCAAAAGCAGCAATGGCAGAGTACTATAGACCAGATGGACGGATCGAATTCGATGAAGGAGAAATATTGCAGCACAGAAGGAACCTCATGGAAAGGAATGCGACGTGGGAGATGATGCCTTTTTCTTGCCCATCTCCCACCCACCTATTGAACACTATATCTAGCGCTACTGCTGCAATGGACCCGACAAAGCTCATGAACGCTCATGACCTCAACATCTTTATAGCACCTTACATAGAAAATGGGCATCATGGAGCCCTTATTAACCACTTCAATAACAGCGTCATCAACGAGGGAGATGAATATTGCAGAGATGGCAATGACGAATCTCAAACCCTTCAACTGTTTCCTCTTCGCAGTGGCGGTAACGGAAACAATATTGAAAGAGATGGCAATGAGGTATCGGTTTCTGCTGCTGAATCCTTGAACGCTAACGACTTCGCTCCTTGCCAGTTTTTCGAGTTCCTTCCACTGAGGATCTAATGACCAGCCAAAGCAAGACTTTTTATTTCTATTTTCACTTTATGAGTAGTTTTCTATGTATGTAACATGATCGTGGTAGGGGTTCTGGGGTTTGGATATTAATGTAATGTTGTTGGATAATGGGAAGAACTGTTTCCTGTTCAGAGATCAAGATGCTGCGTTTCATGGCATTAGTGCAATGGTCCATGGAGGACGAAAAGGAAGGGGATTGCCCTAAAATGCATTTGGACCATGTATTAACGTTGAATCCATGAAGAAACATCATGTTGACAGGATAGTTAAGTAGGCCTTGTTCGAGTAACTTAAAGCATGTTGTTCGATTTTCTCGTAAGATGAAAACGAAAAAAAGACAGCCAGTACAAACCAAAATGTGATAAATTCTTAATCTTTTAATGGAAATTGGTAAAGAAACGAGCATTTGCCGTTGGGTATATTCCTCTAGCTAAATATAACCTACGCACTCTCTTAAGCGAAAATCAAAATAGAGAGAGAGAGAGTGGGAGCTTCTTTCTTTCTTTCATGCATGTTACTTTTCCCTTGTACCTTGAAATTAGAGATGGGTAGCTGCCTTTTCTCCATCTAGACCAAAAGTTGAGTCAAATGCTGGCGTAACAGATTCTACAACCCAGTAAAAATATGTAGATATCTTGTAACATAAAATATATATATTAATAGATTTTAAATTTTATAAGAAAAAAATATAATTTTTTTCTTAAAAACATAGAGTATATATACGAAAGGGTTTCAAGTCCCACATTGAAAAGATACAATATCATTCTTTTAAGTTAAAGTATTTAAACCAATTTTTTTTTTTTATTCCACATTGAAAAAACATGATTTTTTTCTTGAGAACATAGAGTATATATATATGAAAGGTGTTATTCTTTTTAGTTGAAGTATTTAAACCAAAAGGTTTTTTTATCCTATATTGAAAAAATATGATTTTTTGCCTTTTTTTTTAAATTGATTTATTTCAATTTCATCATTTAACATTTAATTTATTTGAATTTAATCTTCCTACCTTTGTTTTCCTTTCCTTTCAATTAGGGCTGAGCATTTTCGGTCCGGTCCGGTTTTGGTTCAAAATAAACAACCAAACCGATTTTATTTTATTTTTAGTTTTGGAACCGAACCGAACCGAAAACCGGTTCAAACCGATTAATTTCGGTTCGGTTCGGTTTTTTCCCTTTCCAGACCGGTTCAAACCGAAATTTTTATACTTGCTTCCATTTTCTAAAAAATCAACTCCAATTTTCGTTTTGTTCTCCTTGTCCAGAAGTTAAACCCTGCAAAAAATACACAAAACAAAAGGATTTGACTGTAAAAAAATAAAAGAGAAAATCAAAAGTTATTGAAATGTAAAATCATCAAAAGACATGGAGGAGAAGAATACAGATTTGAGAGATGAGAGACAAGAAAAGCATCGATAGCATTGATACAGAAACCGTTGAGAGTGCAGAGTTTTTAGATCTTGGTTTCTCTAAAATCCCAAGAAAACCCAGCACAGGGAGAGACCAAAGTTGCCAAAAAAGAAAGGAAAGCAAAGTGAAGAGGACAAAAGCCAGCACACACTAGACAAGAGAGGCCAACGAGAGTGAACATGTAAGAATGGAAAAAATGAACAGAATAATAGGTTTTTGAAATAGATATTTTTGCTTTCTAAGGAGAAGAAGACAGATTTGAAAAGGAAAGACAAAAAGAAGGGAGAGGGGCGGCTGTGAAATGGGAATGTTGAAATTTAGGGTTAGAAGAAAATATGTTATTTATACTTGTTTTATAGGGAGGGGGCGGCTATGTGACTATAATTTGCTAGGGTTAATGGGTAGAAAGTGTTTTTTTTATTTCTAAACCGAACCGGTTCGGTTCGGTTCGGGTTGTCCGGTTTAAGCATTATAAAATCGGAAACCGAACCGAACCAGATATTTTTCTAAATATTCTAATCGGTTTTTGTTTTCGGTTCGGTTTTTTCGGTTATTTTTTTCCCGGTTTTCTCGGTTTAATCGGTTTTTTGATTTTTTTGCTCACCCCTACTTTCAATTGGGTTGTCCCAATCTTGTACCAATGATCATGGGATTTGCAGATTAACTTTGGTTAATTCAGATGTTTTTCATTGCTTTGGGATTAGTCTCAGGTTTATGATCAGAATCATTAGTTTTAACATAATACAAGAAATTTAAAGATATATAAACTGATAAACAAAAAATAATTGTCAATGCTAATTAAATATTCAAATAAAAAGCTAATTTTTGGTATAAAATCAAAAGACAAATAAGTGCAAAATATTTAACTTTGAATTTTTCCTTTTCTTTTAACTTATACATTTTTTTTTGTATCTTAAAGGTTATTTTTCCTTACCAAGAACAAATCATTTCTATTTTTATAAATATATCATGAAAATACAATTTACTTATATTAAATATAAAGAAAATAAATTAAAGATAAATTACAAAATCTATCATAAATATTATAAAAATAAATAAAAAAATTAACACAATATAAAAAAGAAAACTTAAAAATTTCTAAAAATATAAGAGAAGGTATTAATTAAAAGTAAATTATATAAAAAAGTATTAAAAAAAGTCAAGCCCTTGCGCCTAACCAACTACCCAAGAGCCCAAGCGCTCCTAGGCCTTGAAACCCAAGGCCACACATTTTGTTTTTTATGAAGCGAGTCATCATTTATATTGTGATCTTTTATTTGGAGTTTATGTTTTATGACCTCATAAACTTATTTTCAACTTATCTTCACTAAAACAACACTTTTTTAGAACATCAATAAAGCAATTTCTCAACTCAAAACACTCCTAAAATGATTTTAAAAAAAAATTAAATTATTCTTTTTTCTTTCTTAAACATAATTTATTTTTTCCAAAAAGAAGAAAAGTGAGTAAAACACAACTAAATGAAACTCATTGACACAGACAAATGGATAACCACTCTCTCTCATTGACACAATGAATTTTAGTATCAAAACATTAATTTGTAAGACTAAAAGGATCCAAAATGAATTTGACATATAACTTTTTGGGCAAGAATCAACTAAAACACATTTTGCATAGTAAAAAAAAAATGTTGCATTGTAATCTCTTACTCAATTTGGTCCCTGAAAGTTAATTGTTTTCAAGCCATAAAATCAATCTTTTTTTGTGTGAAATTGAATATGAACACAATGTTGAGATATTATTTTGCGCCTTAATAATCTCATGAAAAAGCAAATTCAAACAAATTATTAATATTAGAAGACTAAATTGAAAAAAAAAAATTATGAGTGGACTGAAAAAGTTTTGAAGGAAAAAACTAAATTACGGTGTAAATGCATTAGACACTGTGTGTGAACAGTGTATTAACCACACCCATTGAATTTTCTTTTAATACTAGTGTCTGTAGTAATTAATACTGTTTTAGACATTTTTCAGAAGCAAATTTGAGCAAAGTTTTTTTCAATCCAAGTGGAAGATCGTTTCCTTCTCAAAGAAGACGAAGAAAAAAAAGGTTGATTCCGTGCGACAGATTTTCAAAGGCCTATAGGATCTTACTGCTGTTTCGAACTAGTGATCTCCCCCAACAAGGTGAAAAATACCTGTATATTGCGAGATCCCATTATACAACAAGATGATTTTAACCCAAGTTGTGGTTCATTTTCTCAGTAACATTTCCAAGGATAATATTATTTTTAATTAGTTTTCCTTCTGTAGCTAGCCATAATTTCTAATTTGTTTGATTTTCTGTATCATTGGCTGTAGTACTTCAAGCCCAGAGAAGCAAGCTAGTGAGTTGTAAAACAAAAGATTAACCAGGCAAAAAACAAAATCAGCAGATCACGAAAACACCATAATTCACAAAACAGCAAAATCTTGTTTTGTTTTGTTTTTTTCTTTGTTTCTTGGACAGAAGATGAGACAGGTGATTGGGTTGCTGTGTGGAATGAGGAATGTGGAAATGGCAGGGAGTGAATTGACTGAGCAAAGAGGGCCTCAAGGATACAGTCTGCCATGGAAATTGACAACACCTAAGAATACTTGACATATGGAGACGGGCAGCCTGTGGACCAGAGATTTCCTTCATATATTTAAAGCTATCATGTGATCTCTCCCTTCCCTTACGCCTTGTATTTTTGAGCTCTGTGTCATGTGAATGTGATCTCCTGTTCGATTATCATGAGGTCATGATGTCATGTCTCATTCTCTTCTGCCCAAAAGCAAACTTGATCTGGCTTCTCCTTCAATTTCTTTACAGGACGTATGGATTTTCCAAGGACAAAGCTTCGGCGGACTTCAAAATAATAATAAAAAAAATACAAATCAGCAACTAGCTAAGCTAATTATTATCCCATCATTTTATGTTGTTGGCACATAAATAAGCTACGGTAAAAAAGTTTTTCCATGGGGGAAAGGATAAGCTAAATCAGTAAGTGTTCTAACAAGATCAATAATGCCATTTGATCAAGGGTGATGTATTCTTGGATGATGCTGAAATAAGATTGTTAGAAATATTCAGTTAGGATTGTTTATTTAAAATAAAAAAGGTAGTTTTTGATGATGATAGATCAATATTTATATATGAGATATGTCAGTGTATATTCTTTATATCCTATCGATTAATTACATGTGACAAAGTAAACATATTTAATTTTAATAAAGATTTTATTTATTTTTAATATTCATCAAATACTTAATTAATAAATATAATATTTGATTAATGAATCTAGAGTAAAAATAAAATTTTTAGAACAAAAATACCTTGCAAAGAAAATTATAAAGTTATTATAATTATGATATTATTTATTGCATCAAAGTGTTCTTATATGTTCCTAGTTAATACTCTATTAAGATTGGACATTAATTAAAGCTCTTAAGACTATTACATATTATATTCTATTCTTTATGAAAGAAAAAAGTTGTTCTCATAAGCTGAGATATAATGGATATCTAAATTAATATGTAGTACTTGTCAGATGACATATACACTGAACTAACCTATATTAAAATTTCATATGAAAAAAACATGTATATTTATAGAAAGGTTCATGTGATAGTTATGTAAGTGATACTTAGACTAGAGATCATTAAGTTATCTTATACAGGAAATGTTATTTTTTGTTCATGCTACATGTTGTCTTAATTAATCAAGAGTAACGGACGAGCAAATATTGGGTATAACATAAACTATATGAAGGTATTTAATAATCCATGCACATCACCTTAGGTGAATGAGGGAGAATGTTTTACCTGTTCTAAAAAAATTTTGATTGTAAATTCTTGTGCAAAGTGGAATAATATTTGAAAAGATTTTAAAATTTATTTAAATAATTGATGATTATGGTGTTGAGAATAAACGTGATTTGACAAAATAGACACATTTCATGCTATAATATTTAAATCAAAATATTATTTATGAATGAATAATAATTACACTAAGAAACTGGTTACTAAAAGGTTAAGTCAAATCACTTATAATTTTTCTAATATTTAAGAGATCATGATAAGCTACTTGACATTGTATTTGATTTTCAAATATAATCAATAAATTATTTAATTGATAATAAATTAATTAATTTATTTTATTTAATCCTATTATAATAAATTAATCCTATTTATTTATTTATGATATTTTCATGTTTTTTTTATTAATATTTATTATGTTCATGATATTGAAAATAAAAGTAATAATTCGTGTGGACCTATCACACACATTGAGTAAAATAAGAACACATTCTAGTCAACTATCATTCTATTATTTTAATTAAATGATTAATTAGTTTTAATTGAAATTACTTGTGCTTTACTATTGTTATTAAATATAAATAGATAAATCAAATGTGCGGTTATAATAAATTTTTATCATTTTTGAGTGACACTCTCATTATATTTATTTTGTGAAACAAAAATATTTCCCAATTTGTTAGAGTAATTACTATCACCGGGACAGATAAAGAAACACAGAACATACTAGGTTAGAGTAATACTATCCGATTGTGTTAGAGTAATATTATGTTTGAACTCCGTGATTGCTAATATGATGGTCATTAGATGCTTATATGGTTATTAATTTTAGAGCCCGTGAAATTAATCGAGGTATGCACAAGCTAATTAGAACATCCACGTTAATAATAATTAAAAAAAACACGAAAAATACTATCTTATGAATATAAGAGAGGAGAAATAGCCGATGTTCACATAACAACTTGTGGCAATCAGCAAGGATATGGACATGTTCCTTTCTTGAGAATCTGCTACAAATACTTCGAATAGTTAGCTACTTCGCTAAAACAATACATGAAATCAAACAATATAATTCTTTCAGGAAATATGATATAATTTTTTTCACGAAGTTGTGTAAAATTAAGGGTATCAGCCTAGTAATCAGATAAGTTATTTGGTTGCATTTTCATCCATTTGCTTTTCTAATATCTCTTCTGTGAACCTTTCATGATTTCAAACAACGTCAAACATTAATTTTATGAAATTAAATTATAATTGTTTATAAAAATAAATAAAAAATATAAACTAAATTTGAGAGAAAAAAAAAACTAAATCTCTTTGCTATTTTAAAAGGGTTACATCCAAAAACCAAGAAGAAATTAAAAGGATAAAATAAAAAATAAAAAATGGGTAACCAAAGCCTCATCATCATTGTCGCACGTGTGCGGCGGCGCGGCGATCGTCCACCCTCAAGGAAAAAATTGGAATAATTTATTCTTGGAAAAATAAGGAGAGAGACAAGGAAATTCTTGTCTCTACAAGTGAAAAATTGGAATGGGAGTCGCCACCTAGTATTCTGGTTACTAGGAACCTTAACTGGTCTTTAGAGATCGGGTACGGAGACTGGTTGCGTAAAGGGAAGGTATTAGCACCCCAACTACGCCCTACCTAAGGTAGGCTGCGTTGTTTTAATGTCTGATAAAATATAAGATCGTGTTGTGGTTTATTATTGTTCGGAATACGCATTACATGTAATGTCATACCCCGGGTTCTATTGTTCGAAAAAGAATTAAATATCCAGAATATGCATTACGTGTAATGTCATACCCCGGACACTAAGAGACAAACAAAATAAAATTTTTGTTGTTTTTGAAATTTTGGCCAATATTCTCTTGACTTTAATAAACTGGTTATTAAAGCCAAAATGCATGCTAAATATTGTTTTTTTTGACATATGAAAAATACGATATGATTTTTTAGATTTGAGACACTTGGCCGTATGCACAAAAACATTTTTTTTTAATTGTTGTTTTTTTGTACTTTTGGAAGTTTTTGCCGAAAACCGGGTATTTTAATACCGGATTTGTATTTTATGACATAAAAATACTGCCCGATATTAAATCAAAATGACCTAAAAACGACGCGGAAAAATTATAAAATGCTGAAAAAAATATTTTTTTTGATTTCTTTGATTTTTTTATGCATGTGTGAACAGTACCGTATGAATAGTGCCGTGCGAACAGTACCGCAGGACGAAAACCGGGTATTTTAATGCCGAATTTATATTTTTACGATGTAAAATACAAACCGATATTTAAACAAAATTAATAAAAATATGTGCTGGAAAAATTGTAAAAAAAACTTCTGAAAGAAAAAAAAAATATTGAAATGGGCCGGGTCCGGCCCATATCAGTGGGCTGGGCCAAACCGGCCCAAGACTAAATGGGCTGGTTACTGTGCATAAGCACAGTAACCAGCCTCTCAGCAGTTGCAAAACGTGAATTAATTCACGTTCTGCATGAAAATAAAAGAGAGAAGGTAGCAGCAAAAGGAGAAGGAGACGGGGCAACGGGGTTACCTGCGGTGGCGTCGAGGCGGTGTTGCTGGTGGCAGCAGAGGCGATGGTGGCGGAGGCACGGTGGTTCTGCGTTTCCCTTCTCTCTCTCTTCTGTTTTTCTTCGTTTTCTTTCCTGCTGCTTCTTCTTCTTCTTCTTCTCTCTCGGTTCGTCTCCCTCTTCTCTCTCCCTCGGTCTCCCTTCTGTGTTTTTTTTTTTCGGTGCCCCTCCCCTGTTTTTATAGGCAAAAACAGGGGGGTGGTGTCGTGGTGGGGCGGCCACTGTCGGCCGCCCCCTCCACTGTCGGCCAATGGATAACAATGTTAGGCAATGGTGGGCGTCTTTTTGCGCCAAAAACGGGAAAGAAAGTAGGCGAAAAGGGAGAAGAAAAATCTTCTTCTTCCCCTGCTTCGCGCGTCCAGGGGAAGAAGAAGAGCTACAGTGCCGTCAAAACGGCACCGTTTTGGGCTTCTGTTTTTTTTTTTTTTTTTTCAACAGTGAATGAAACGGCGCCGTTTTGGTCAAAACGCGTCGTTTCATTTAAAAGGAAAAGGCGCCAAAACTTGTCAGATTCAAATTTCGGCCCTCCATTTGCGCGCGTTTTACAATTTAGTCCTTGGTCTCGGATTTCTTCAATTAAGTCCCTAATTGGCCATTAAACTTTAATATTTATGCAATTAAGCCCCTGATTTGACCAAATTAACTTCCAAAAATTATAATTTGACCCCAAAAAATTAATTTCTCCTAATTAAAGCCCAAATTAACTCAAAAATCAAATTTTCTTGCAATTAAAATCTTCATAAATGCAATTAAACCTTTAATAAAATTTAATTGAGTCCATAAACTTCTGATTTTGCATTTTTCTTCCACAAATTGAATTTTCTTTATCATCGGGGCTCTCATCAGTCAATGATATACTGTCAAAAATTAATTTTTGATTTTCGAACATCCTCAATCTCAATCAATTTTTGAGTATTTTTAGGGCGCTCTGATATTTTTTCACTGTTATATTTTTTGATAATATATTTTTTTGAATTTTTTTGTATTTTATTATTTTTATGTGGGGACCCAAAAATGGGTTACAACAATCATCATCATGTGCCATTTTATCAAAAGCCCCTCGTCGTGATGATTTAAATAAGACCAAGAAAAATCATTGTTAGATAATAGAGGAAGTCATATTTGCCTGCATAATACAGTAGCCTCCTTCACATGTTGCCGTGTGTATTACACGTTCCAGTCACTTTTCCGCCTCAGTCTCTGGTTTGGCATAAACAAAAAAAATTGAATATTTATTTCAATTTCAAATTGAATCCTAAAGATTCAATAGTTTCCAATCAATAAAATTGCATTTTATTTGTTTAAATTGAACATTGACTGGTACCTTGGAATTTGTTTTTTTAGCACTAATAAAACAAATCATCAAGTCTAATTTCATATCAATAATATATGAAAGGATCAAATTAAAAAAAAATTAATAACAAAATAAGTTGAAAAGGGACTGAATATTTGATTCAGTTTCAAATTCAATCTTAAGCTTCAATTATTTTAAATAAATAAAATAAAATTTTATTTTATTACATCAAGTATCAAACACTCTCCAGATTATTTTTTCAGCTTTGCAAAAACTCAACATCAAGCTAAACTAACCGAAACAAATAATTAAGTTTAATCTCATTTTAGTTTTTTTTAATGACGTTGTAATTTCTTTTAATAATGGCTACAAGTCCTAAGACCCAAACAAATCAGTACCCAATTAGATTTCTTTTCTAACAAGTCAATCTCCTACATTGTTAATAAGAAGTTGTCGGATGCAACAAATTTACGAAACATAATCCAAGCCCCAACACAACAAAAAGTAAATGAAGTTAAGTTGCCTTAAATTTACTCTCTTTCAACAACTAAACAGTTATTTTAATGGCGATTTGGTCTTGAAAAGGAGTCACCTGCAGCTAAGATGTGATATATATATATATATATATATATATATATATATATATATATATATATATATATAAAATAATAATAATAATAATCAAGGGGCTAGCCATTTACTATGAAATAAACAAACACTTGTGCCAAATCAGTACAGACAAACATTTCCCTTTCCAAACTGTTTTAGCCGAACAGATTTATAAATTATGATTATGAACATCCTTTCATAAACCAGGCCCGTCAAGTCAATCCAGGACTTAACTAATCCGGGATCAGAATCAAATCGGGTTTATAAAAAAATTAAAAAAATTAAAAACCTGGTTGACCTAATAAAAAATCTGATTGTAATTCGTAACTATTTACTTTTTTAACTAAAATTACATCATTTTGATTTATAAAAAAAATTGAAGTTGACACGGTCAAAACCTGTGACTCGGGCTTGGAATCGGGCCAACTACCAGACTGGGTTTAAAAACACTAATTAGAACAAGGGTTTCAAACTCTTCTAGGGAAAGTAATTCCATCTACATATTTTGCGAACACCAATATGATAAAAGCAAATCCGCAAAGTCAGGCTCAAATCCTACTTAGAAATTGACCCGGTCAAGATATCGAGTCTTGAGTTACACGAATTGACCCAAGTCAGTCCGAACAACCCAAAAAATTAACAAAAATTTAATTTAAATATTTCAAAAATATATATATATATATATATATATATATATATATATATATATATATATATATATTACCATGTTTGGATTAAACTCAGAATGTAAAGCCCAACTCGAACTCAAAGCTTGTGCCCGTCCCACACTGTAATAGTATGGAAAGTCCCTAACTTCTGCTTCTTTCTTGCCATCAATGTATAAGAAACCTTGGCATTTTTACCTACTCACGATAGCATTTGGTTGAAAATTGAGACAATAGTTTTCCTTCTTCTAGAATGTAGTAACACTATAATTTGGGTAATGAAAAATAAAAAAACAAAAACCTAAAGCTCATCCCTAATATATTATATGATTTTTAATTTTATCCCATGCTATTTAATGATCAATTTCGAAATCTGTACATGATGCTATATGTTTACAGTCACAACACATGAAAAAAACACTCGACAATTCTTTGATGGGGAAATTGATACAATTAGTTGGTCTGGTATGAATTAAAGAAAATATAATGTGTTGCTAATAAAAGAAGAAGTTTTCCTGAAATAAACGAACTAATGTGCATACATAGAACTTTGAGCCTGGCCCAAACGGCTAGGAATTTTCCCAGCAAAGAGATCCATTCATGTCCACTGAAAAATGAATTTCCCTTAAAACGCATTTATAATGAACATAAGTCAAACCTTAGGTTTTATGCAGATCTGATGACTAGCAACAAAAGCCAAAGATATCCAATTGCTACGAATAGAGAAGGAGAGAATGAATTGGCACCAGAGACAAGGGCAGAGAGAGAGAGAGAGAGAGAGAAGAAAAGAAGAAAGAAAGATTAAGACATCAAATATATTTTGAAGCTCTAATTACTTCCTTAAAAATATCTTAATTATATTAAGAAAAGCTATATTTCAATGTCGTAATAAGTTGTATGTATTGCTTAAAGGTGACTAGAAATCCTAGTTGTTTGGGCTTGGTCTGAATGGCTAAATTCTTTTTTTTTTTTTTTTCTTTTTCCTTACCAAGCCAGGATATCCCTACCACACATCTCCATGCATTTTCATTTCCCTAGGATTGCATCGGGTATAATTTCTCAACAAGCATCATATAATGCGCACATAAACTTTTTTAGGACATCAACACAATTTTACGCCAATTGCAACACTACTCTATGCAATGGCATGTTGTTAGCTATAAAGTTTCAAGCTTTAAGTTTTAGGAATTGGACTCCATACACACACGTATAGACTAAAATAGTTTCTTGCATGCTCCACAAATTCTCTTTACATATATTTTAGCCTTGTATAATGACAGACTTGAGTATTAAAAGGTTTTCTATTCTCACAAAAAACTAGTTTTTTTTTAAGTGAACACTAACTAGACTATGATAATGACTAGTAAACATCACATTAGCTATGCAAAACCCAATTCTAGTTTGAAGCTTTTCACGACTTCATCATAGTTTCAATCTAGTTGTTTGTTAAAACAGGGATTTTGCAAATTGATTAAAGTTGTTTTTTAACCTTTTGATTTATAAAAAAACCTATATTAGAAATAATCTTTGACTTAAATCAAAATCTTATTAAAAAAATTGATTCAAAATTTTAATCTAATCAAAAGTTAATGTCTTACTTTTAATGTATGGATTCTAACTAATAATATATCTTTCCATAAAAAAATAAATCATTTTTAATGTAAGATTTAATAGTGGAAATGATAAAAAAAAGAAATTGTAAATATGGATCAAATAGTTAATGATGGTTATTAAATATATGAAATTATAATATGTCATTTTAAGTTAAAATTTAAAGTAAATTAAGGATAGAATAACAAATGATAATATTTTTATTGGTAAAAGAGAGGTTAGAGGACCCCACCCAACATCAGGAACCAGTTCACATGCTTAGATATCATATAAGTGTTTAGCATCCTAAAATTAAAGTATTAATTAATTGTGAATGTAAGTTTTCTTAAATTTGTTTTAATATTATTTGATAAATGTTAAAGTGTTGTAGAGACTAGTTAACCTGATAATGACACTAATGCTTTGGTTAATTGGCAATTGAAAAAATTAGTTATCCTAGTAAATAGAATTAATATCCTAGTTAATGGGTAATTGTAAAAACTAGTTTTTGGATTAATGAGATTAGTACTCTGGTTAATAGATATACATTGATTATATTGGGTATTATATAAATTTTCAAGTACAACAGAGCTTCATACTAAGTAATTGATCTCATACTTGTAGTTTTTTTTTCTCTAAAATCAAATGCATATTTTTTTATGTAATATAATTTTGTATCAAAGAAAAAGTGTATGACTTTAAATTAGTTTTTTTTGAAAATACATGACTGTAGTTATATGGATTTATTTGGCTTTAAAAATAAATATGAGTCTTGAATTATGCTTTAATTAAATTATTTTACCCATTATTTGTAGTAATTGATGAAGGATATAATAATTAATTAATTTGAGTAATATTGAAGAAGAAGAAGAAGTTTATTCTTATGTTTGCCTTAATATAAAGAAAAATTAAAAATATCATGGCTGATGATAAAATATTAAATTGTTTTATTGTAAAAATTGATTGAGTCAATATCTTCATATTAAAAATTTAAAGAAAACTTTACCAAAATTTAATAAAAATAAATAATTATAAAAAACTTTTCCCTATACAGTCAACAATAATATAATATAATATATATTCATAGAACATCGTGTACATAAAATGTAGGGTTGTTACTCGCAGATTACAAAGTAAATAATATAAAAAATTATTAAAGTTAAAATAATTAATTCCTACAAAATTTTATGTTTTATAATGAATAAGTAATTCTAATTTTTTTATTTTTTTATTTCTATTTATACATAACGTAAAATCCTAAATAACGTAAAATAACATATGCAACTCACTCCTAAACTATATAGTATTGTATTAATATTTTATTTAACAAAAACACTTTAAAATAAGTGATAAATAACACAAGTTACTAAAATATGAATACTTCAAAATTCATTAAATTATTAAATTTAATTATTAGTTATTTTTCAATATTCTTTTTTTCTTTAATATATTATGTTATTTTTTATTTTATTTTTAACAAATAGGGATAATATTACAAAAGGTGATATTTATTAAAATATGATTAATTAATATTTTTATTAATTATGTTTTTGATATTATCTTATTTTGTTTTTATTTCGTTTGAACAAACATTGATTTGAAAACAAAGGCAAGATTCATTAAAAATGACTCATATAAGTTTTTTTTTATGTCTGGATTATTAATTTATATTTAAGTTACAATAAGTTTAATTATGCTTAACAAATTTATATAAATTTTTTTTTAATTAAAACATATTTATTTAATAAACATTAAAATTCATTACTTTATAAATAACTCTAAATAACATATTATAAATTAAAAAATATTATGATTTGCTTAAATAACACAGCCAAAAATAATTCTTTTGTAAAATTAGGAGTTCGGCTTGATTGCTTTTACAAAGCGGTAAAAAATCAACGTGGTGTGTGCGGTAAGAACACTATTTATTTAAAAACATTTAATGTTTCGATATAAAACAAAATTATTTTAATACTATATAAAATAAAAATACTTTAAATTACAATATTTCAATAAATGATATCCAAACTCGGCAAAGTTTGACAATCCATCTTTTGTCAATCAAACGAGAATCTTCTAAAAACGGCATCATTAGTAACAATTATTTTGTTTGCAAATAATTAGCCCATAGGGTAAAGTAATTCCCCAGCGAATCATTTTCCCATGCAAACGAATCATAGCCTGGTAGGTAACAAAAACGAAAGTTCTTTAGTGGGGTACGACTGCTTTTGGGCTTACCTTTACCTTTTCCTATCTTTCTCCATGTGCGTTGGCATACATCGAATTCTAACATATATTTTTTTAATATATATTTTTTCGTGTTTGTTTATAATTATATTTAAATAATAAATTTTTATTTTAAAAAAAATAATATTCATATCAACGTATAAAAAAATACAAAATACTAAAACAAATTAATTTAAAAATTAAATTTAATAAAAAAATTCCTCAAAAACCTTCTAAAATGTGTTTGATTTGGTAGTTGAGATTGAATTTTGTAAGTGAGATCCACTAACTGTTAGTTTTTTAATTTTAAAAGAGTTTTTAATAAAATTTAAATTTTTAAATTTTTTTTCTTTGTTTTAAATTAATATGTTTTTAGTATTTTCAAATTATTTTGATATTCTAATGTAAAAAATAATTTTTAAGAATAAAAAACTTTATTATAATATATTTTCAAAGTAAAAAATTATTTTGAAAAACAATAGCTACCACACTTTTAAATATTTTTAAATTTTTTTTTTAAAAATAGCTTTTATTATTAAATTTTATGTATAAATTATACTCAATCTCAATTTCAACGATAACTACTAAATAAATTTGCTAATCACCTCGATAAAAAAGGACAAGATTGACATGGTTACAAAGGGGAGCCAATCTTGCTGTCTCATGAACTTTTTCTAAGCTTTATTTAGAATTGTGTTTCAAAACATATTTTATAAAAATTTAAAGTTAATTTATATTTGAAGTCAATTTTTAAATGTTTTTAAATTATTTTAATATATTAATATTAAAAATAATTGTTTAAAATAATATTTTAATATATATATATATATATATTTTTTTTTTTTTAAAAAAAAAAAACATTTTAAAAACAACTTCACACATATCTTTAATAACACCGCCTCAAGTCGTACTGAACTACGTGACAAATGGTTTTTCTTTGTAAAAAGACACTTGCTTTTCATCGTTGGAAGCCAGAGGGAAAAAGCAAATAAATGGAAAATGTAGTTGCAGGGTGACTAGTCATAGGGCTCCATTGCAACAGAGTACTGGAAGGAATCCACTACGGCATGTGAGCAGGTTTTTCTTTTCTTCTTCTTTTTTGCTCTGCGAAGCAGACAACATCTCTCCGACACGACCTTGAAAGCGGTGCAGTTTCTCCGTCGTCACTCTTCCTTTTGCACAGAGCAATGGTTGAAATTAGAGGTATGGACAGTGAAGAGAGAAAGGACTTTCGCTAATGTAATTCTGACCTCAATCAATCAAATTGGCCCCCTCTTTTCAACCTAATTATTCGCTTTTAAAAAACAAAACAGTCAGTAAGACAGTAAAATTTGCCACTCCTCTTCTTTACCGTCGTGTTTTTTTGCTCTATAAAAACCATGCTAATTGTAAGTAACTTAGAGAGAGAGAGAGAGAGAGAGAGCTCTTTCTTCTTTGCCATCCTCAACTCCTTTCTGCGTGTTCATCAGCTTCCCTCAGTCTTCCACCATGGCAGTAATGCTGAGATCTCTGCTTGCTCTTTTGCTCTTCACTTCAATATTCTCCCACATTTCAGGTACTAGCTTGTGCCCTCTTCACTTCCAAGTCCTTTTTAGCCTGCTTTCTTTGGCCGAAGCAAAGATCTAGCTTTTAGAAAATTTCCTTTAATTTGTATGTGTTGTTATTTATAGTTTGGCCTAGACCATACGATATTGCCTCTAACTGCAGAATATTATGAGCTTATGTGCTCTCTTAGTTATTTCTTAAATTGTTGATTTAATACCTTCTAAATATTTTTCTTGTTGCGTAACGTAGAGGTCTCATCAACAACAATAACGCTACACAACAAGTGCACGCATCCAGTGTGGCCAGGTATCCAACCAAGTGCAGGAAAGCCCATATTGGCCCGTGGAGGCTTCAAGCTCCCACCCAACAAGGCATACACTCTCCACATCCCACCACTCTGGTCCGGCCGTTTCTGGGGTCGCCACGGCTGCTCCTTTGATGCCTCCGGGCGTGGCCGCTGCGCCACTGGAGACTGCGGTGGCTCCCTCTACTGCAATGGCATTGGAGGCACCCCGCCTGCCACACTAGCAGAAATCACCCTAGGCAATGAACAAGATTTCTATGACGTTAGCCTTGTAGATGGCTACAATCTTGCAATCTCAATAACACCATTTAAAGGATCCGGGAAATGTAGCTATGCAGGGTGTGTCAGTGACTTAAACTTGATGTGTCCGTCAGGGTTACAGGTCAGGTCAAGAGATAACAGGAGTGTTGTGGCCTGCAAGAGTGCTTGTTTTGCTTTCAATTCTCCAAGGTATTGCTGTACTGGTAGATTTGGAACCCCGCAAGCTTGCAAGCCCACTGCCTATTCCAGGATATTCAAGGCAGCTTGCCCTAAGGCCTACTCTTATGCCTACGATGATCCTACAAGCATTGCAACTTGCACTCGTGGGAATTATGTGGTCACTTTCTGTCATCACCGCTGATGTCTGAAGGATTTGTGTCTTCTGATCACTTCAGTTAGGAGTCTGTCTTCCTTTGGCTAGTATTACATGTGTTGTTGCTGCTGAGGTCAGGGGCTTGCTTCAGTGTATAGTTCCAGTAGATAATGAAATATGTTATATATCTAATTAATATATATGGTAGTGGTCTTGATTGAGTTGGCCAATGTTGTATATTGAGATTATGGATGCCTAATTTCTTCTCTGCTTTTTCCCTTCATTTTTACCTGCAATTGATTTTTTTTTTAGTTTTAAATTGATTTTTTATTGTTTTAATATGTGATTTTAAAAATAAAAAAAATACTATTTTAATTTTAAACATTTTAAAAAGTTAAAAATAGTATCCACCGCAGCACTCCACATGCTTTTGCTTTTATAGGGATTTTATAGGGATTTAGAAAGTTATAAAGTGTTTTTTATAATAATATATATTTTTTAAAAAATTATTTTTAACATTAATATATTAAAATAATCTTTAAAAAAATAAAGTAAAGAAAAAAGTAATAAAAAAATTAAATGTTTTTAAAATTACTTTTGAAACCTCAAAATAAATGAGGTTTTAATATTGTTTGTAATCGTGTCACATTTTTCTTAAAAAAATTGAGGTTCTTTTATTTTAAATTAATTTTTTATGCCAATATAAAAATAATTTTTTTAAAAAATAATAAAATATTATTTTAATATATTTTAAAAAAACAATTATTGTCATAATATCTATCATCACCGAAAGTTCTATTTCTGCCTCTTAAGTGCAAATGCAATTTGTTTTCACTTTTTTCTTCTGAATCCAATTTAGCATGATGACATGAACAGTTGAAGAACTATTTTGCATCATTATTCGAACGTCTTCGAATTATTGCTTGGATGCATGTGAATTAGAATGTGGAAGCTGGAAGGCAGGTGGCTTAATTTTTTGTATAGATTATTTCAAGTGAAAGGACGTAAATCGTTTGTTATTTTATTTCTTTTGGAGACATTTAATCAAACTCTCTCTCTTTTTTTAACAACATTGTTAGAGAATCATAGATGGTCCCTGCATGCCTAGTGTTAGAGACCAGCCAGCCAGTTTCAACGATGGCTCCGGTAGCAACAAGCTCATAAACGGCAAGAGATGCCACTCATGATTTGTGCTAGCTTGTGTCGACAGGAGCCTCCCGGAGCCTCCCTGTATGCCTAGTGTTAGAGACCAACCAGTTTCAACGATGGCTTCGGTAGCAACAAGCTCATAAACAGCAAGAGATGCCACTCATGGTTTGTGTCAACAGGAGCCTCCCTTGCAATGGAGCTGGTCATCTTTAGTGTCAGATGTTTACCCTCAGGAAATAATGGGGCCTTTTGTTTTTTACAACGTTGTTAGAATCATAGATGGTCCCTGTATGCCTAGTGTTAGAGACAGACCAGCCAGTTTCAACGATGGCTCCGGTAGCAACAAGCTCATAAAGAAGCTAGAGATGCCACTCATGGTTTGTGTCGACAGAAGCCTCCGCTGTAATGGAGCTGGCCATCTTTATTGTCAGATGTTTCCCCTCAGGAAATAATGGAGCTATGGTGAAAGCGTGACAGAGAAGCACGAGTGACCATGTCTTCACCTTCGAATACAGTGTGCTTTTTCCCTGTATATACAGATTCTTTTCCTATCATGTCTCGTTTTTCAAAGTTTCAGGCTTTCAGCCCTTTTTTTTTTGTTGGGACACAATACGGCTCCTTTGTTTTTTTCCTTCTCTTTTTCTTTCATCTTTGGCCTCCACAAATTTATTGGTTAATTAAAAAAACAGTAATTACCAAAAATCTCCAATAATTGATTATATTTCATTTTATATTTGTTCGAAGGTTTTTGAGTCCAGAATGTTTTTAAAAAAATACCTCAAAATCTCACTGACAACACATTCGATCCTCACCTTGTTTAGAAAATCTCGAAATCCATTTCTCTCACTCTTTGCGCCTAACACAATTTCTTAATCTCCCCATCATCAAGGCTGATTTGATGGCAAGGCCGCATCATAGAGTTGAACTCATAAATCACCTTCGAGGATTGCTTTAACCCTAGCTGGGAAATCTTGAGGTCGCCCTTCTGTCAGCATCCCTGCCGTGGCTTCTTCCACAATCCTTTCTATATGGACGTCTATTAAGGAAAATCATTCCATAAATGTTTTTTCTACATATGTTGTAAGTTGCTGCTTGAAAAGCAAAGAGGGTTACTTGGCTTCAACTTGCCGGAGCTTGTCCACCCACCATTATTGATTGAAGATGAATTTGTTACAAGAAAATTAGTGTCGTCGGAGTTTACAGTCGGCAATGAGCAAAACTAAAATAATGTTTGAGAGGAAAGAATATTTTATTAAGTATTTTATCCTTAGTATATACATTATCTCTGTTATATTTAAGTTTATAATTCTGATTACAAGTTTATTTAAAGAATTAAAGTATAATTAAGTCTTAGCCAATGAAATGACAAATACATATTGTAGCATCTACATATTTAGCTTCACAAGTTGATAATGTGATTATAAATTGTTTTTTTGAACTTCATGTGAATATTGTGTCTCCAATGTAGAAGAATAAACTTGTAGTGCTTTTTTCTATCATACATATCTTTAGTCCAATCACAATTATTATAACCAACAAGTTCAAAACTATTATAAATATTCTTAGAACAAGCCAAAATCAATAATACTTTGATATATTAAAGAATTCAAACCTTGAAATGTATTTTTATGTAATTATCCCTTTAAAAAGAATACACCAATGAAGAACTCATTATACAAAATGCAAAATGAATCTTCTCACAAAACACTATGAACTTATTCTTCACAATGCTTTTTTTCATTCCTTTTTTATTTCACCCATATATGATGAGATTGCATGTCAATTTGTTAGTTAAAGGTGAGATTAAAAGATACAAGACCAAAGTGAAAAAAAGAACAAAGAAAATGGGTGGCTTTTTAAACTTTGAGAGCAATGCTTATTGTAGTCCTTATATTTTTCAAGTTATAAATATTATGACCCTTCAATTTTTAAAATTTCAAAACAAAGTCAATTTTAGTTCAAAGCTCTATTTTCATTATTTTCAAGTCCCAGGTTTGAGAAGGGAGAAAGAGTCATCAGATTCTTATGGTAAATAGAAAAAATGGATATTGACATCGATTTTATTGGCCAAAATGATCAATCCTAGTGTAAATGGGTTTTATTTGGTGAGAGAAGTTTCATTTAGGTGTTTTTTTCACTTTCATATTACCTAAAAAAATAGATCTAAGCTCGACAAGATTTTTAGTTTCAAGTTGATTTCGAGTTTTTGTGTCACTTTTTAGGTTTTTTTAAGGTCATTAATGATTTTAACAGGGTGTTTAGAGTGTTTTAAAGATATTTTAGGTCAAAATGAGTTTTTTGATAAAAAAAAACCATCAACCTTGTTTTTTTAGCCATTACAACGACTAAAATTTATGAAAAAACAAATGATGCGTCACCTGTTTTAATAGAAAATGCATTGTCTAGCTTTATTTTTTTTTATAAAAATTTAGGTTAAACAACATATCAATCGCCTTATTTATAATTAAAAAATTAAAAGCCCTCACAAAGATAAAAATTAAAATAAAAAATAAATTAGAGTACAGTTATAAATTTTTTATCGAAAAGACCACCTTACCTTCTCGTTAATTTTGTCAAGTAACTATTTTATATTCATAGAGCTACAGTAACTTCTCCTCTTCCTTCTCCTTCGTGTCTTTGTTAATGTATGTAAATGGTTACGCTATTTAAAGGTACCGTAAATAGTTGGATCCAATGTAGTCTAACTCTAAGAAATCTATCCATGGAGTCATCCTGCCTCTTCCTAAAGGAAATCTGATTCTTTTAAAAGAACTCGCATCCCTTTGTCCCTCTCTTCACATTTATTCCATTCTCTTCCTCCTCGTAAACGCCTAGCATATATTCTTGACTTGATTACTAAGCGAGTCAGTTTTCGAAAATGCCTGAAAATTAAGGGCAAAAACGCCTGGTGGCACATTGTTGAACAACAGCTTTTCCTATTCTCTCATAGTTACATTTAGCTTTTCTATCACCTTCTCTCTTTTGCTGACAACAAAATAGCATTAACGTTGTCGCAGTAGTAACAAAACATAAAAGGCCCTCGTATTTCAATTTGTAATCTTTCATTTCTCGATTTCTACCTTAAAAAAACAACAACAAAAAAACCAATTCCTTTGATATATATTTTTTAGTATGGCCCACCTTGTTTCCGAACTCTTGGAGCTGCTGAGTTCAATACGTTTTTATGAGGTCAAACAAAAGGTGAGATTGGTTGTTGGTGTCAAGGAAGAAGTAAAAAATCTTACTCGCAAACTCCAGTCCGTAAGACTTGAGGTTGCAGATGCAGAGAGAAGATGGAGGCATGAACAGGACGAAAGTGCCAAAGAATGGCTCGATGACTTCGAAGAAATTTGCTATGGATTGGATGACGTGTTGGATGAGTGGGTAACTGCAATTCTGAAATCAGAAACAGAGTCAGAGTATGAAAATCCCAGCAAGTCTAAAAGGAAGCTGAAGATACATTCCTCTTGTTTCACTTGTGGTCAAGTTAGTCTGCGTGATGATATTGCTTCCAAAATGAAGAAACTAAATGAAAAGGCAGATCGGTTTTTTGCGCGGAGAGAAACAAAATTTGAAAAGAGCATTCAATATTATGCAACTGCTGTGGATGAAACACCAGTTTGTGGTAGAGAGAAGGAAAAGGATGAAATAATGAAGTTGTTGTTGGGGGAGAGTACTGATCAGGGAGGCCGAAGCTCCGATGTCATCTCTATAGTAGGGATAGCAGGGGTGGGAAAAACTTATCTTGCTGAACTAGTCTACGAGGAGAAAAGTATAAAGGAAGAGTTCAATCTTAAGATATGGGTGTCCGTCTCACAATCCTTTGCTAAGATCATAGCAGAAAAGTCAGACCTCCAATCTGTTCCTCATCGTTTTTCATCATCAGATAGTGTTGGCTTGAATGATCTGCTCGAAGAGACAGCTTTGGCCGTTTTTGGAAAGCAGTTTCTTCTTGTCCTTGATGATGTGCAGGAAATCGATTCTTCTACGTGGAACAAATATCTGAAGTGTTACTTTGAGTTTGGTTTGCCTGGAAGCAAGGTGTTGATAACCACACGCAGTGATCTGGTTCCGGTTGATAACCTCACCTGCGTTTTCCCTCTACATGGAATTACCGAAGATGATTGCCGGTCATTATTTAGTCACCGTGCATGGTTTGGAAACAGTAGTACAGAGAGTGAAGATATGGTAAGCATTCATAACAAAATTATCAGTGGCTGCAAGGGACTTCCATTTCTTGTAAAGGCTCTAGTAAGTCTCTTGCAAGTCAAAATTTCGACAGAAGAACGGAAGCATGTCTTGGATAGTAAGGTTTGGGACCAATACAAAGATAAACCTGGTTATCCTCCTCTGCTGCTGTGCTATGATGATTTGCCCTCCAAAATGAGACGTTGTTTCACATACTGTGCTGTTTTCTCCAAAGACCGCAAGAAGTTAGAGCACGAATACTGGATCAATTTGTGGATGGCGCAAGGTTATCTAAGGGCAACACAGATTAAGGAAGAGGAATTAGTAGGTAAGGACTACTTTGAAAACTTAATCGCACGATCTTTCTTCCAAAATGCTATAAACGATGGGAATGGTAGCACAGCAGCATGTAAGGTGCATGATCTGGTGCACGAGTTCGCGCAATTTCTTACCGAGAACGATTGTGTTAACGTTGAGGTCAGTAATCATGGAGTGATTGGGATGGTCTCTTCTTGGGACAAAGTTCGCCATTTGAAGATAGAGTTTTCGGAAAGGAATGCCTCATTCCCTGTCTCTTTTGATAGCTTAAAAAATTTGCGTAGCCTCCTCGTTGACTACTGTAAAAGTGACTATCCAATTGTAAGAGGAAACCAGGACGATTTATTAAGTCGGTTGACTTGTTTGAGAGCATTGAAGTTGAGCCACATCTCAAGTGAAGAAATATCAGATAAGATAGGCAAACTGATACATCTGAGGTATCTTGACCTGTCTGACAATCAGAATTTGAAGTATTTGCCTGAAGAAATTGGTGAATTGCACAACCTGCAAACCCTAAACCTCAGTGGTTGCTGTGAGCTTCAAAGGCTACCGTATGGCTTATGCAGGTTAATCAACTTGAGGCATCTCAACAATTATCACACTGATAAATTGACTTTCATGCCTAGAGGAATCGAGAGATTAACTTCTCTGAAGTCACTTTACAAGTTTGTTGTGAATTGTTCCAACCTTAGTAATGAATCATCTAGTACTCTTGGAGATCTGCAAAATTTGAACTACCTTAGAAAATATCTCGAGATAAGTGGGTTGGGAATTTCAACAGATGTGATCCGTGAGGCCAGAAAGGCACAACTTAAAAAGAAGAAACAGCTCGTTACTTTGAAACTCAGTTTTGTAGAGGGCAGAGACATACATGAACTGGATGGAGAAATTACTCAAGCCTTAGAACCACCTCCAAGTCTAGAACATCTGGAGATAGAGCACTATGGAGGCATCAACATGAAAATTCCCAATTGGATGATGCACTTAGCCAAGCTGTCCAAGATCTGTATCTCCAAGTTCCGAAACTGCAACAATCTGCCTCCATTGGGAAAGCTACCGTTCCTTGAGTATCTTGAGATATCGGATATGAGTAGTGTGCATAGAGTGGGCGATGAATTTTTGGGAATAGAAACTAACCATAAGGAAAACGAAGATAGGAAAAAAGCTTTCCCCAAACTGAAAGAACTCAGATTTTCTCGCATGTATGAATGGCATGAATGGCATGCTGGGATGGCCCTGGAAGAAGAAGTAATGCCATGTCTTCTTCGCTTATACATTGGATTTTGCGATAAGTTGGAAGCACTTCCAACACAACTTCTTCAGATGACCACTCTAGAGGAACTGTCTGTGGATGATTGTCGTTCTCTGAGAGGCCAATATCATTGGAATGTTGGAGTGGATTGGCACCATATCTCTCACATCCCCATCATCTATTTTGATGGAAAGAGGTACGTAAACTATAAACATCCTGCTTGTGATTTGGCCTTTAATTTCTTGTAAATATATTATAACAAATGACAAATTTCTTGTACAATGGTTTTACGCACTTGTGAATTGTCAGTTGTTTCGAATTTTCTTTTGTTTGAATTTCTCTACTACTGATGAATTTCTAAATTTGCAAGATATGGTCAAAACTTTTCTAATTAATTTCTTTTTCCTTTTTTTTCTCCAGATTCTCAAAACAACATCACAAGTCAGAATCTGTAGAAAAAAAACCCTTTTGAAGCTGAAAAGAGAAGAAAACCCGAATAAAAAAGGGCCGAAGTTCAAGGAAATGGTCTTTACTCTTCAACTTGCTGGAAACGTTGATTTTCACTATCAGGGAAACATGGAGGAGCAAGTCCAACAAGATGTTCATAATTTACTACTTTTTTTTTAAATTACAGGGACATAAGAAGAGATCATCTGTTTAGACTTCGAGGAGTATGAAGGTTTATGGCAAATGGATAGGAATGAATAACAGTGGATGCAAAGCATATTCTGTGGAGCACATACCGAAGAAACAGAGGAATTCTGCTTTTGAAGGAGATTACAGGTTCAGAAGAACGTACATTCTGCCACTCTTCAACTTGATGTGAGTTATAACAAACTGCAATATGCAATGTGAAACTGTAAAATTGGCGAGGGACAAATTGTACATAAATGACTGAGATTACTACAAGTGGTCTGAAATCTGTTTTTTGTGATCCTTGTGTTTGTGAAAATAAACTGGCTATCGATTTACAGGGACTGGAATCTGTTTTTGTTGCTTATAGGATACAAAACCATTATTGTATTTTCCAGACAGGGAAGTCACAGGCCCCAGTAGTTTGTCTGATCAGTAGTGACTATTACTAGGGGAGCAAAAAAATTCAAAAAATTAATTAAACCGAGAAAATAAAAAAAAAAATAATTGAAAAGGCCGAACCGTGAAAAAAACCGATTAAAATTTTGAAAAAAATAACTGGTTCGGTTTGGTTTTGGTTTTATAAGCCTAAAACCGAACTGAACCGAACCCAAACCGAAAAAAACAAAAAAAAAAAGCAAAACCGAGTTAAATAAAAAAAACGAGCCAAAACTGAGCTAAACCGAAAAAATCGAGTCAAACCGTAAAAAAATCAAAAAAACTGAGTCAAACCGGTTTGAACTAGATTTTATCTTAAAAAACTGAACCGAATTGAAACCGATCAGTTTAAACCGGTTTCAGTTCACTCTACTTTCCATTCTTTCTTATATATTAAGACAAATTGTTTCTTTCTTTTTTCAATAAGAATTTCATTATTCAATTTAAGTCATATTTTAAGACTATATAGTTCATGGCTTCATGAACTAAAGTTTTGATTAATGATGGTATAAATAACATAAGATGATTTCCTTCAAAAACTAGAAAATAGTCACGTATAGCATGATAATGTCATGGAATATCCTATGGATACGAGAGCCATGTTAGCTGCAGTTTTTTTTTTTTTTTTTGAGTTTATTGGATAAGTCCATTTACTTGATTTTATATAATATTTATATGCTCTTGAAAATAAAGTTGTTAATTTTGTTCTAGTAGGTATTTTATTTTTTTAATTAGAATGGAATATTTTGATTTTGAAGCATTTTGACATGCCATTTTTGGGTTGTATTATTTATATATATAAATCAACAAATATAATTCAAATTCAAAATAAATTAATTATAAATTATGCAATACAAAGACAATATCAAACAAATATAATTTTAAATTTTAAAATATTTCTAAATATTCAAGATTAAATAGAACTTTAACTTGAAGTAATTCAACTTAAACAAAACACCAATTTGATTTAATGGCTTTTTAAGCCCGAAACGGAACATGTGAAATGAAACCGGAACATTCTGATCGAAATTTATCCGGAAAATCTGGAATGGATCGAAATTTAAAATTAGATGAAAATTATTCCGTTTTGTTTTATTTTTTGAATTGGTATGAAATATTTTGGCTATTTAAAACGAAATCAATAACCTTACTAAAAAGTTGTGCTCTTTTTCATAGAGAAAAA
This sequence comes from Populus davidiana, assembly GCA_030145905.1. Taxonomy (NCBI): domain Eukaryota; kingdom Viridiplantae; phylum Streptophyta; class Magnoliopsida; order Malpighiales; family Salicaceae; genus Populus; species Populus davidiana. Next base: position 3,003,040 of record CM057800.1, on the reverse strand, counting down.
TGGGGAAGTTTTGTTTATTTTTTTGGAGAAAAATTGGGAATACTTTCCCAAAGATAAAAAAAAAAAAAGAAAAAAAAAAGAAGAAGTTTGGATCTCCCAACTGTGGATTTTTCAAAACTTAAAAGATAATTCTTGTGTTTGTTAAAAGTTAGGTGGAGAAATATATTTGATGAGGCCCTTACTAAAAGTTCTGTCCTTTTAGGCTAGGTTTGTAGAAAGGTCGGGTGCCATCATTCCATAAAAGACAAGAGAAAGGAAAGTCCCTCGAAACAATTCTCTTGGATATTTAAATTAGCACTAATAGTAAAGGAGAAAAGTCAAAAACCTTGAGTTGATATAGATATATTGCATGGAGGGTGATTTATTCCGTTTATTTTTTATTTATAATTTTGGATTATATGAAGATAAAAACACTCGAGGCAAAGCTATTACAAAAATACTTTAAAATAATATTTTATTTATTTTTAAAAATTAATTCTTGATATCAATATATCAAAATAATTTAAAAACATAAAAAAAATAATTTTAAAATAATTTTTTTAAAAGTGTTTTTTAGAATACAATTCCAAATAATATCATCAATTGCATCACAAACTAAATTAATTAGGTTATCCTCATGTATTGTCAACTTAGAAGTATAGGAGCCCAACAATGACCACATGTTTCTCTAGATAGATTTGAATTAATCCAAAAAACACAAAACTGACTCTTGTTGAAAATTAAAAGTTGATGGTTTAATTTATGGATAAGAAAGAAGTAGGTATACTATTTTTTTATCTTTAATTTATGGATAAGAATAAAGTACACTATTTTTTTTATCTTCCCTTGTTTACAAGGAAGGTAATATAGTCTTGAATACAACCTTTCATATAAATACATTTTTTTTATAACTAAAACTACATTGATTACCATATCATATTTATTACATCAATAAAATGTTGGTCTAGTAATTAAAACATTGTTATATTCCTACAAAAATGAGAACATAAGTTCGATTTTCAAGAAGCGTACTTATTAAAAGGAGTAGCGACAAACCCTAAACGGGACTAGTTTCACTCTTTAAAAGCGGTGTGAGAATACCCGGATAAGAACAAAAAAAAAACCACACTTATTGTTACAATTAAACTACATTGGTAATTTGAATAAATAATGATATATCATTCTTTGTTATTATTTAAAATCAAAATATATTTATTGATATTAACAACTTACTACGGAGTTAGTAAACATGTTACAAAAACATATTGTAAAAGAAAATAAATATTTTAAAAAAAACTTAACATCATAGGACATTTTTTTCTTTGGTCGGGGCAATAATTTTGTGGCCAATCTTTAATTAGATGCCAAACTAGAATTTATTTTTCTATTTTGATGAAAAAAAATATTAAAATTAAAATTAAACTATAACTAGTGGTTTAAGAAAATGTATAAAGAATATTCTAAGAAAAATTTGTTATTAGAAGATGTTTGAGAGTGTAGTAATAATTATTTTTTAAAGTATATTTTATTTAAAAAATATTAAAATAATATTTTTTTAATTTAATTTTTAATATTAATATATCAACACAATTTAAAAATATATAAAAATAATTTTAAATAAAAATGATTTGAATTTTTAAAAAACAATTTTTGAAACGCGTTTTTAAACAGAGGCTTTACTACTGATCACGAACTTAATTATTTGAAAGGACAGGTGTGCAAAGAGACAACACTTTGACGTCATTCAGTCCACGTGCACGAATCCTTAATGTACGGATCCTGCTTTTTCCTTTTCTGCGTCCGTTCCGTGTACTTTAAGAGACGCGTTAAAACAGCAGCCACGCGGCCTCTTCTTTATTCAATTTTGCATCTCTTTATTATTATTATTATTATTATTTATCGAATCATCACCACTTCCCGTCTCTTCCAATTTGTCTTCTTATTATCATTTTATTTTAATAATCATGAAAACCTATGAATGTATTAATTAATTAACAATCAACCTTAACGATTAGAAAAAAAAAAACCTAACCTTTTATTGTTTCATCAACTGTACATCCAAAAAAAATTGCAGTCATAGTTTTTTTTCATGTATTTTTATTTTTATTTTTATAATTTTATTATTTCACATTATTTTTTTAATGTTAGTATTCATAATTTGATTTGATGGATTTTATATGGGTTCTTGCTAAGTAAAATAAATCTAATTATTGAGTTGTTGCTATATTTTGTAAAAAAATTAATTATTGTTTTCTAAATGATTGAAACTAAATGGTCTACAATTGAGAATTAGCAAGAAAATCCAACCATTTTAGTCCCTAAAAAAAAGGAAAAAAATTCAATTGTAAGATCCGAGAGAAAAAGAATAAGAAAGAAAAGAAAAATAGATAATTGAAAATACACCAGAACTTTATTGTTGCCGCATGCCATCTTGAAAGGAAACCCCTGTTAAGATGCTTTTATTAACATTAAGGAAGGCCAACATCAGAGCTCGTAGAAAATTGCATGTACCACCTAATGCAATGACCTCCCCTACATACTAAGATATGAATTAAATGCTTAAGAGGTGTTTTTTTTAATTAAGTTTTTGATTCTTTAATAACTTTTTAATTTAGACTTGAATTTTATCCTACTCGAGTCCAATGAAGACCCACCCGGAGAGAGAAGAAAAGATGGGAAAGAAACAAGTGGCCTAACTGGGTTTTTCATCGTGGTCATGTTTATGATTTGGGTCGTGAATCTGGTGTGTTAACCCGGGTTAATCAAAATCGATCCAATATGTTACTATCTCAATATTAAATAATAAAAAAACATTATTTAAAAAACCTAAAGTCAAACCATGATTTTACCAGTTTTTCAGATTCCATTTGGACCCGCCAAATAGACTTTGTCATTTTGTGTCAAATCCTATGTTTTTACTATTTTTTATTTTTAAATTTATTCCATGATTCTCCTGTAACTCTTTAGTTTAGTCTTGAATTTCATCACACCATAACTTAATAAAAACCCAACTAGGGAAAGAAAATAAGATGGGGAAAGAAAGAGATAGATAACTTAATTAGGTTAGCTAATTGTAGTCATGTCAATAACTTGTATTGTGAATTTGGCATGTTAACATGGGTTCATGATTGATCAAATATATAATTGTCTTAATTATTTTTTTAAATGATGTTATCTTGATATTTTTTTAAGACAAAACATATTTTTACCAGTTGTTCAAGTTATCTTTCCACCCTCTAAATTGACTTTGTTAATTGTTGCAACTCCCATGGGATTTAATTTAAAGGTCAAGTTAGGCAAAGAGTCGGGTTAAGAGGTTTCAAAATTAACCCTCTAAGTTTGGTTTAATGGCATTATCAAAGAGTTTCTCAAGACCTAAACATTTTTTTAAGTTAAAAAATTAGTGTTATTTAATACTTTTTTTATGAACACTCACACGCAGCGGCAATGGTAAATTTAAAATTTTTCAGGAGTCTCAAGGACCTTGTTAGATAGATATAGGGTTGTTTAGGGTTTATAAGAATATTACTTGAAATCAGACATTCTTTTCTCCTTTGAATAATTTTTTCAAGACTAGGTTATCGCAAACTATACAAACCACTAGTGAGAAATATTTTAAACCCTTTTAAAGAGAGATGGATTATTATACCTTTGAGTGCTAGCTCATTTTTTTTGTATTTTTCAAGTGTTTTATAACTTATATAATTTTTGTACTGTGTACCACTTATTATACTAAAATAAGAGGCATAACATTTTTATTATAGAAAAACCTAAAAACCCTATAAATAGCAAAATATCAATTTCCCCTTAATTATATCACGTATATTATTTCAATATAATTTTAGAAATTTATTCAATCAAATCTTTACTTGATTTATTTAGGTCTATACTTTCATATACCTCTTGTTATATCCAATATTTGCTCATTTTTTACCCTTAATTAAAACAAGATGTAACAGGATCAAAGCATAACATTTTATATATAAGATAATTTAGTGATCTCAAGTATAAGGATCATTTACATAACTATCACATGAGTTCTTTTCATAAACACAAATGATCTCTCCATATGGGATTTTCATGTAAGTCAACTTAGTGTACATGTCATCTAACAAGTACCTACATATTAGTTCTAGGTATCCCTCATACCATAATTTACGAGAACAACTGCTTTCTTTCATAAATGAAAGAACATGATATGTATCAGTCTCAACAACTCTAATTAATATCCAGTTTTAATAGAGCATTGACCAAGAACATTTAGAAACAAAGTTTTGATGTAATAGTAATCCTATAATTATAACAACTTTATGATTTTCTCTACAAAATAATTTTAATCCTAAAGACTTTATCTTTACTCTAGATTCATTAATCAAATATTTGATGAATATTAAAGATAAACAAGCCTTGTTTAATAAATTAAATATATTTACATGAACAAAATCAATATCACGTTTAACCAACTGATTGATTTTATGGCATATATACTAATATTTATGCCTTTTTTCAAAGAAAAATGCTCACAGAAACATTACCAACAATCTATAACCGCAGTGAAGCGCAGACAACACTAGTAACATAACTACACCAACAATCTATATTCCTTACCAAGAGACTTAGTAGTAAGAAGATTCCATAAAATTTTAAAAGAAAAATAAAATAATAATAATAAAAAAAGCATTGTTAACATATCTTGAATTCCATAAACCTAAACCACTACATCTTTTAGGTTGACAAACTTTATACCAACCAACTAAATGAGTTTTCCATTGACTATATATAAAACCCTAAATAAACAAAATAACTCTACTTCTTAGTAGCTTCACAAGTAAAACCTAGTAACTTTGTTGATTGGATGGCTTACACTAGTTTAATTGTTAAAATTGACTGTGTTAAGAGTTAGTTTGCCTACTAAAGATAGATGCTTAAACTTACAACAGATGCTTAGCATGTCAATATAATAATCTCTACTTTACTTTGTCAACCACATGCTAAATGTTTTGTTAGTATATTGTAAGGTGTTTTTTTTATTAGAAATGTATTAAAATAATTTTTTTTATTTTTAACATTAACACATTAAAATTATCAAAAAACATAATAAAAAACTCATTTTGATACTTTTACACAAAAAAAAATTAAAAAACATTTTTAAAAAACAAATTGAACCACAAAACAAATATTTTCTTAATATTTAAGTATTCTTGTTAACCCAAGTATGGATCGAAGATAACCCAAGATATATTTCTAAGTCATTAGTTGGTGTGAAACCTGATAAATTACAAATGGCATGTTCCATCGAGTATTAGTATTAGAATTTGTTTGGGAATATAGTAGAGGTTACTTTTTAAAATGTTTTTTTTTAAATGCATTAATATAATGTTTTTCATATATATTTTTTATTTTCGACATCAATATATCAAAACGATAACAAAACACTAAAAAATATTAATTTGAAGCATTTTAAAAAATAAAAAATTTAGAAAAGTATAGTCTTACAACACTTTCAAACAACTTCTTAGAAGAACAAGAAATCCAAGTTTAGGTGACATCATTACATAGCTTGCATCCATGAAAAACACTAAATAATTATTCTTCAATAATTTTTATTAACATAATCAAATAATTAAAAATAAAAATTTTAAATATAAAATATTTTTTAAATAAGTTATTTTTTATATGACACAAACAAAATGATGTTCAGTGTATAAGTTTTTTTATTATAATATTTAGTTTCACTCTTTGTTTTCTTTTAATTTCATCTTGCCTTTTAACCATAGTTTATACATAATTTATGAGATTACAAAGATTATAATTGATAAGTTACAAACACAACGTTCCCCAATATTACAAAATAATAATAATAATAATAATAATATTTAATCCCTCTCTCTCTCTCTCTCTCTAAGTCTATACAGTGTAACAAACACGCCTTATCTGTAGTGTTCGCCTCTCTCCTCTCATCCTATATAAATTTCTAGTTTCCTTTCCTCACCCTCCATAACCCCTTTCTGTTTACTCGTGCAACGGAAACTCGCTTTCCTTCCTCCCTTCAAAAAAAATTCCGAAAAATGGCAACCCAAAAAGCCAAAACCACTGCACCAAAACCCACCACCGCCGTGAAACTCGACGACACGGAGGAGCTCAAGGTGGTCTTTGACCAATTCGACGCAAACGGTGACGGCAAGATCTCAGCTTCGGAGCTCGGAGAAGTGCTGAAATCCACGGGGTCTACCTACACCACGGAGGAGCTCTGCCGTGTGATGGAGGATGTCGACACCAATAAGGACGGACACATTGATTTGGCAGAGTTTGCGCAGCTTTGTCGATCGCCCTCCACTGCGACCGCCGCCTCTGAGCTGAGGGACGCGTTTGATCTGTATGATCAGAACGGTGATGGGCTGATCTCAACGGCGGAGTTGCACCAGGTGCTGAGCCGGTTGGGGATGAAGTGTAAGGTGGACGAGTGCGTGAAGATGATTAAGAACGTTGACTCCGATGGCGATGGGTCTGTTAATTTTGAGGAGTTTCAGAAGATGATGGCCGCTAACACGGGTTCCTAGATCTTTATTTTGGACGGTGACGACTGATTTGATCAATGGATGATGCTGCTACCGGTGGGGTATAAATTCAGAGTGTATTTTGTATTTGGGTAGATGTGTGCTTATATTTCGAAAATAGTTGTAGCGTAATAAATGTCTAGAATTGAAGTTGAATAAAAGTAATTTAATATGTTTGGTTAAAAATATTTTTTAAATTAAATTTATATATAATTAAAAAATATATATTAATATTAATTATTTTTAATTTATATATTGTAGATTTAATTATTGATATTCTATCATAAAATAAATAATATTTTATATAAAATATTTTTTATTATTTTTTTAAATTATCTATAATTCTATAATGTTCGAAATTTATCTGATTACGAATTATAGTTTTCAAGTTTTTTGAGCGTGTAATAAAATCAGGTAAAATATCATTAGAAATAAAATTAGTATTATGATCAAATTCTGTAAATGTTACGCTATCATGCGATCTCCTTTTAATTTATGCAGTGTCATTGAATAATGGTAAACACTAATTTTTCGAATAAAAACATAATTAAAAATTAAAAAAAAATTAGATTTTTTATTGTTCACATGAATAGCAAAGAGTGGAAATTCCCTATGCACTGTTCACTTTTGTGCAGACGGAGAAGCAGTTTCGAGCTACTTTTGATTAACCTGCGTTTTAAATGTAAAGAATACTAGGTCCCACAAACAGTAAACCACCTTTTATACATTACCAAACACCAATTTTTATGTGGTTTACTTTAACCGCGGAAACAACCACATAAACAAACACCCTCTTAGAGAGATAGATACGTAATTGCTTTTATTTATTTATTTAATTCTTGTATGTGTTCATAAAAAAACCACATCTTTATCTATTCTTAACAAACTCGTAATCTATTTTAGCATGGGATTTTGGGCCACGTCGCTAATTGGGTATTATATGAAAAATGTGATTGGTATTTAAAGGGTTTTTTTTTTCTTTGTTTTTAGTACCAAGTTTAAGTGAAAAATGAAACCAAATTAAATTAATGGTTGATTATTATTGGTGTGGTTATCTTAATTTTAATTAATTTTGAAGCTAATTAAGTGGACAACATTTAGCTTATTGATTAAATGTTCGATTATGCAAAAGGAAGGAATTTGATTTGTTGATTGTTGTCGAATGTTTAAGATAAAGTTTTGAATATTTATATGATCATTTTAAAAAGTATCTTACATCTTAATATCAAAAACACAATAATAAATGAGTATCTTTGAAGTGGAAATTTTAGTGTTAATGAAACTTTTGGAATTTTCCTTGGTAAAGTAGGCTTGAAGGGTTTCAAAGGAGTTACAGCAAAAAAAAACAAAAGGTAAATGTATTCGGATAAAGTAGAAATGAGTGGTGATTACTATGGAGCAAAAATTTGAAAGAAAGAAATATAATGGTATATTTGGGCAAGGTAAATAGCAAGTGGTGTATATTGCAAATAGTAGCGGAAAATGTCATTTTAGGCTTGTCTTAAAGACGGGAAAAGAACACCTCATGCACATTGGCACTAGAATGGAAATGTTGTCGCCAATTGGACTCGGTAATTGGATCAATGTGGGGTTGTCACCAATTGGACTTGCTTCTTGGTCTAAATCCTAGCTCCTAGTTTGGAGACATGTATGAAGATTTTAATGGAGAAATGAAGATCCTGATATGGAGATGTTTTATAGAGACATGGAGATATATTTGGAGACATGGAGAATTGAATTGAGACATGAAAATCTCAAAATAAAGATTTTTGTTAGAGACATTAGAGACATGAATAAATATTAGCTCTTTTATTCAAAAGTTTACAAGATAGTTGAGATACATTTTCTAAAATTATCTGATCTCGAGTAGTGCATCATTTGGGATTTCTTTCTATTTATTCAGGTTGCATCTTTTTTTCCATAAATTATTGGAGATATTCCATAAAGATCAATTTTCCTTATAACTTTTCAAGGCATGACATTCCTCAATATCATGATTGTGGTTATGGTAAAAGTGAAAGAACTTATTAAGGTTTATTATATTCGTACTGTGAACCTCATGATCACAAGGAAACTATGTTGCAGCCCATTAAAGATCCTTATAGGACTAGGAGATTCCCAAAACAAGCAGTCATATCCTTGTATCAAAATGATCATTTCCAAATACAAAGTCCTTCCCAAACTTTGATTCACCTAAAAGTTTATCCCAACATAGATAAATACCTCGAGAATCTTCTGGTAAAGTTTCAGCTTGATCCAACGGTTGGATTTAGAGTTATCCTTAATAACGTAAAATGAGATGGTAGGAAATTTTACACCAAAATCTGAATCTAACCTTGTTTGGATCGTATCAATTCATGTCACTCTTTTGTATCATAAGTTCTAGAATGTTTGTGATGTTTTGGACGTGCTCTCTAGGATCTGTAAGATCATCGTAGTTGTCCAAGTTGATCTTTAGAGAGACACACTCTTTGAAGAGGTGAATGACATAAAGAATTGTCTATCACATGGTGGAAATGGTGTTCATTTTTAAGAGGTCATGTGGTAACTGATCTTGTCTCGGGTCTAGATTTTTTTTTTTAGGGAGTATACAAGTGAGAGTTAGAGGAGGATTAATGGAGATAACTATGAATGTGGCGAGGAAATGTTGAGGAGTGCTTTTCTTAGAAAGTGGGCCATTTAAATAGTTAGAGTATCATGCATACTCCACACATCATTATGTCTTGTTCTTTTAAGGAAATAAAGTAATCTTTATGTATTTGATATAATTTTATTATTCTATTTTTTTAGTATCTTATTCTTTGTGTTTTATGCATGTTTTATGTCTTACAATAACGTTTGTAACTTATTTTGTGCTTAACAGTGTTTTGAAGACATAACATGTAAAATAGAGCTAAATGAAGCATTTTTAACACAATTTCAAGAACTAGAAAGAGAATATTGGCATGAGTCATAGGAGCTAAGAAGTGTGAATTCTAATTGCATTAGAAATCCAACTTGAACACGGAATCCTAGTGGGATTAGGATTAATTAGAGCAAATCTGCTAGATTGGACCACTATGTACTCTTTGAACCATATTTGAAGCTATATGTGGCAATTTTTGTATTAAAGTTGTTATAAAAACTAAAAAGCTTTCCATCCATATATGGTATGTTTAGTAACTCTAGAAATTAAAGAACGATATCTTTAAAACTAGGCTTGAAAGTTGCCAATGGACTAGCATAAGTCCATCCAATCTTTTCATGTTGGGATGATGACATGTCAGCTCATTAATAACATAAAAAGGATCCCACATGACTAGGAAACCTCTCGAAAATATCAAACTCAATGCACAAGTCATTAGAATCAGATTACTATAAGAAAACCTTAAAGTAATCTGAATAGGAATTAGTTATGAACTAGAAAACTTCTTCACCTTCTCACATCCATAAAATCAATCTTAACCTCTAAAAATACAAGGATCATATTTAGAACAAAGGACAAGACAACGGGGTATAAATTATTTTTTTTCATTTTTTAAAATGGTTTTTCCTTTTCTGAATTTATAACAAACTTAATTCTCAATTTTAAGATGAGGGTTGGTATTTAAAATAATTCTATATCTAATTGTGATACATGTATATTTTATGTTTTTCTATGATTAAATTTAATGATTGATGACTGAGATTTTATATGGTGAATAGATAATATTTTTGGTTTTAAATATATTTCTAGTGATTAATTTATGATGAATTCATGACTAATTAACTTGAGTAGCAGATGTATTTTACTTTCAAACCCATGTTTGATTATTTATTACTTGAAAAACGTAAGCCTTCATTAAATTAACTCCTCATATGTGTTTAATTATCATGAATCAATTGCACCTATCTTGATTTTAATGCTATCATGTAATTAAATCTTGCATGCTTAATAAAAGTTATAATTTAATCAGGTTTAATTGATGCATGTATGTTACGTTAACTAAAAAGTAAGGATAAGTAGAAAAACTTGTTTTTCATAGTTGATTTACTTATGATCACAAATTATATTAGAAAACATATCTAATTAAATGATTGATTTCAAGGGTTTAAATTTGCATGACTTCAACACTCATCAATATTTGGTGTATGTAATGGAGCTGTGTGTTATATTTCTAATAGAGGAGTGTAAAGTTGTTATTGTATGGCTTGAACAAAATTGTTGTTAGAGTTAATGGGAGAGTTGTTAGGGATTACAAGGGCTAGAGTTCATACGATGGAGAGATTAGTTATTTTATTCTTTACTATAGTTTTATTAGTCATGGAAAATACTTTTGATGAGCAGTGAAAGAAAATAAACTAGTTTTTGTTTAATTTATCATAAACAGCACCACTGATGAGGTCAAAAAACTTTTTAAACATAATTGGGCTTTCCATGGCTGCCTCCTAGGTTGATGGAGTGACTAGGCTTAGCGAGTCCATGAGCTTTCTTGTAAAATAAGTCATGTATTGAGATATGTAACCCTCTAATGCTTAAGTTAGCAAGTATAGGAGAAATGTAGTGTGTGCGTGTGTGAAGAGAAATGTATGAATAGAAAATTTATATGTGTAGCATGGAAAAGATTGTCTTAGTCTGTATTTCCAGCACTTATCTCTTGTATGTTCAAGAACATTGACTTTTTATGGCCTAAAACTTATATGTTGCATGGCCAAGGCTTTGTGTATCATAATATGGCATTGCATCTATATGGCTAAGGATGGGCTTGCTTTCTTACTTGCTGCCTGAGTATATTTATATATCCTATCCTTAAACTTACTATATAGAGAAAGAAAAATGTTTTAATGAAATATTGAGTTATTGGGTGTTGTGTTATATTATTTTATTGGTGGAGATGTTTGTAAGTATATTTTATTTGATGTGCCATACTTACCATTAGTGGAGAGTTGATGGCCTTGGCTAATGGCAATGTCTTTGGCTAAAAAAAAAAGAAGTGGTGTTTACATGGGAAAAATACATATAAAGTTTGTTGCGCGATTCTTGAAAACTTAAAAAAAATACAAAGATGTGTGCAAGGATGAGGATATTATTGACACTAATAGGAAATTGATAAATAGTGGCAAAAATATTGATAAAAAATATTCTATAAACAATTTCTAATGAAAATAGCAAAAAAAAAAATTACATTAATAATTTCTTATGTAAATAGCAATTTAATATATTCCATTATCGCTATTTTTTATAGAATTTTTAATAAATAGAGAAAATAAAATGATAAAAATTGTGTCGACAATTCCCTCTAAAATCTAACATATAAATATTTTTTGTAAGTGATTTTAAACACTATTAACAAGAAAAAAAATTTGTATTGATGATATCCTATCTCATTTCTTGTCTATTAATTTCCTACATCCCTTTAAAAAAAATAAAGGGTTTCAGATGCAGGTGACACAAAAAAATTAAAAATGATTGTATTACTTAACTTTATAATTGTCTTTCTCTTCATCTTTATCAATTAGGTGTACGAACGATATATACTTTGGATTTTGTTTAACACTTCAATGTCAAGATCATCTTCGGATTTTTCTAAACTTAGAAGAAATAATATATACTTTACAGATGACATGTTTAGTTGTCACTATGAAAGAAAAGCTAGAGGCTCTGATATAAGTGTGTATGACTTTAATAGCAAAATAATCGAGTCATTTGTAGGTTACAAATATGATTCTAATCTTATTTGGCCACCACCAATTTGGTTTATTCCCTCTCCATACTAGATTGGGCGAGACATCGTTGTATTTGTTTTTATTTATTCTGATGCTTTTATATCCAAATCAAATAAGCATATTATTATTATTATTATTATTATTATTATTATTATTATTATTATTATTATTATTATCCTTTCTTGTTTGATGATCAACAATTTAGATCTATCAACAAGCAACATAATTGTTGAAAACTTGACAATGAAAATTTTAATCTTTAAAAGAAAGCTAGAGGTTTTATGTCTTTAAAGGATCAATTAAAAAAGAAAACACACCACCTTAACAATGAATATAAGGGAAAAATGAATGTTGATTTTGCATTTAATACTAATAACAATGTTTATAGTTTTAATGGTAGTAAATATACAGCAAAAGCTCTCCAGAATTTAAAAGTCATGAAAGACGAGCAATTATATTCTTTCCCATGGTTACTTGGGTGTGTTGTTTTGCTTGAGCCATAGTATCCAGTTTACTTATATGACTTAGCTCGCTCTAAACTTAAAGAACATAGACCTATTAGCTTTAATATTATAGTAAACTAGAGATTCGCCAAGTAATTTGGTCAACATGCACAATATATTGGTGGTCAGTGCTTTCGATTCTTTCAACTTGATATTTTTATTTGTAGAATTTGAATTGTCATCAGCTTATCCTTTCTTTCAAACATTAATTGTATGATAAATTATTTCTTCCTAGGATAAGCTTTAGAGCTGCGGTCTACTATGATGGAAATGATGGAGGTGGATGAGTTAAAAAAGCATAAACATAATAGTACTAGAATGGAAGCTCTTTTCCTATTATTGGAATTATGAATCAACAACAATTAAAGTTTGATTTTTGGATCGTATCTTAATGATTGAGTTAGATTGTAATTACTGTAATTTAGTCCTAAATCTTAAGTGTTAGTCTGTCAATTAACTTCTTTTAAATGAGACATTTTCCTATATAAGCCATGTATATGAGTTGTACAAAACATAATAAACAAATAAGAGTAATTGTGGTTCTTTCTCTTCATTATTAGTTCCTCTATTTTCTTTATGGTATCAGAACAAAGGTCTAGTGCTAAATTGTTCATTGTTTTTGCTTCCACCAATATCACCATGACTAAAACTTCATCAAAAAAGCATTTGACAAAGATAATAAATTTTTATGATCCCTATTAAATTCATCCCTTATATCACACCAGTCATGTTATCATCACTCAACCCCTAGAAGGTGACAACCACACAACATTGAGTCATGCCATGATGATGTCTCTAGAAGCCAAAAATAAGCTTGGCTTCACTGATGGCACGATCAAAGCACCTTCAAAGAAGGACCCTAAATATAGAGCTTGGAAGAGATGCAATCAGATTGTGAAATCATGGATACTCAATTCTATCAGCCCATCCCTAACTAATATCATAATCTTCTCTAACACAACTACTGATGTCTGGGCAGATCTCAGCGAATGATTCTCACAAAGGAATTTTTTATGTATCTTTGAACTCAAGCAAAGGATTGTTGAGCATCATCAACAACAACATACCATAGCAGCTTACTATACGATACCCAAGTTTTTTTGGGATGAGCTAGAATCATACAACAACCCGGAACATGAGTGGATCCTTCAATTCCTTATAGGTTTGAATGACACATACTCTGTTATTCATGGAAAAATTATGTTGATGCAGCCACTACCCAACATCAAAAAAATCTACTCATTTCTGCTTCAAAAAGAAAAGCAGTGACAACTTGTTGATGCTCATGATAGCCCTATTCATGCAAAAACGTGAAGAAAAACACAAGAAACACAGAGAATAAGTAACCTACAAGATTATAAAATAGCAAAGGCAAATCTTTATATTACACACATTGTAAAGGCAATACACATATAGTTGATCGTTGCTATTATATCATTGGATTTTTGCCAGGGCACAAGTTTCATGGTAGAGATATCAAGCTACCAAACTAAAATAAATGATTTCCAGCCAATAATACCCACAGCATGATCAAACCCAACACTGCATCAAATGGACTTCAAACCTTACTTTAGTTCATAGAAGAAGAGTACAATTAAATAAAGGCATTATTTGGTAACAATTAGTTTTGTGGAAATGTGACAAATAAACACAATTCCAAATGTTGTAAAGCTTGGATCATTAACAGCAGTGAAAGTGATCATATATCCTCTTCTTCTCATTTTTTGTCTTAAACATCATACCATGATATTGTTCATTTACTTAATAGCTCGCAAATGGACACTTTATCAGTTGGCTTTATACAAGTTAATCCATATTTATACATCAAGAATGTCCTCCACATACCCTTCTTTATTACAAGTCAATCTGCTCTTAGTCAGTAAACTCACTTGTGATTTGAATTGTATTATCACTTTCCATTCTAACTTTTGTATCTTACAGGACCTGAGCACGATAAAGATGATTGGACTAGAGAAGAAGCATAATGTTTTATACTACCTGTCCAAGCACACAACCATCAAGCCACCATAAAAAATTTGAGCCAACGACATCTCCACCATTCTAGATTTATAGCATTGTTGTCTAGGACACCCTTCTACTACATCATTTCAATTTTTATCTAAGACAATTCCTAATTTTTCTTTTCATCCTAATAAGCATTATGAAATCTGCCCCATGGTAAACCAAAGTACCTTTCAATTTGAGTTCCATTTCATAACATGCACCTTATGATCTTATACATTATGACATTTAGGGTCCCCATTGCATTTATTCACATTTTGGTGCCCGCTATTTTTTTAACAATTATAAATGATTTCTCACACTGCAATTGGATACACCTTATAAAAGTTAATCAGAAACACAAACTTTACTAAAATCCTTCATTGCATTTGTCAAAACACAATTCCAATGTTATAACCAAGTAAGAGTGGATAATATGAGGGAGCGAGTTTACTTTTATACAACCTCTATTTAATAACTTAGGAATTCTTTTTCAACACTCTTGTTCAGTAACACCACAATAAAATGAAATCATAGAGTGCAAATATCATCATCTTTTAAATATTGCTCATGCTCTACGATTCCAAGCTCATCCACCGCTTGAATTTTAGGGGGAAAGCATTCTCACTACAACCTACATAATAAATCGATTACCAACACCCGCTCTTTCCAAACACTTACAATATGAAAAGCTTTATAATACCATGCCTAACTACCATCACATGAAGGTTTTTGGTTATCTTTGTTATGCCACCAATATTACACCCTCCTATAAATTTAATTCTAGGGCACGCAAATGTATTTTTACAGGTTATCCTCTAAGATAAAAGGCATACCATCTTTAGGTTCTCCCTACCAAAACCTTTTTCTCTAATCACGATGTCACATTTCATGAATTTATATTTCCATTCTCTACTCAACCTTTAAATACATTTACCTTTACTAGATGCCACTTACCCACATATACTACCCACTCTCTCACACCTATTTAATGCCCTACCTACCCTGCTGCCAATACATTCCTCACACGGTATTATAGCAACCTCTCTCATGCTTTCTATTTCTCCAAACCACATCATACAATCATTCTCCCTTAAAGGAATTACCATCTCCTACATCCATACATAATACCATTGAGACGCCCTTATCATCAATAGAGTCTATATCACCTATCCTTCCATGTTATAGTCGTCATGATCGCCACCAACCATTACATCTTCAAGATTACCACTGCTCCAACGCCACCATGCTTCCTCCTGGATCATTATCTTCTCGACGAGGTACCCTCCACCCTTTATCTAATTTTGTTCCTTATGCTCATATATATATATATATATATATATATATCATCGTAGTTTTATTACATGTCTTTTTGCCCATAGCAAACCAATATCGTTTGCACAAGCTGAATCTGACCTCCGATAGAGGGATGTTATGCAAGTTGAATTAACAGCCCTTGAACAGAACCATACATGGACTTTATGTCTCTTGCTAGCAAGAAAATGAGCCATTGGGAGCAAATGGTTATATAAGCTTAAACACCATTATGATGGCACGATTGACTGATTCAAAGCTTGCCTAGTCGCTAAGGGTTACACGCAAATGGAAGGTCTTGATTATACAGACGCCTTCTCACCTGTAGCCAAATTAGTAACCCTCAAATGCTTACTTGATGTTGCTGCAGTCCGTAAATAGCCCTTGCACCAACTCGACATCTAGAATGTCTTTCTTTATGATGATTTGGATGAAGAGGTTTATATGCAACCTCCCCCTAACCTTTGTCAAGAGGGCGAATATGGTGTATCGACTTAAGAAGTCCATATATGGCTTAAAGCAAGCATCATGTTGGTTCTTTAAATTTTCAACAGCCATCAAAAGAGCTAGATTTCAATAATCCAAAGCAGACTATTCCTTGTTTACTAAGGTACGAGGTGTTTTTTTTTTACAATACTATTACTTTATGTTGATGATATAATCATCATAGGAAATGGCAATGCCACAGTTGAAGAGCTTAAGAGATTCCTTAACAATAATTTTCGAATCAAAGATTGAGGCCATCTTAAGTACTTTCTTGGAATTGAAGTTGCCTACTCCAAGTAAAGTATTGTTATTTCCCAACGTAAATACACTCTAGATATACTTATGGATGCAGGTATGATTGGGGAAAAACCAACTAATATTCCAATGGAATAAAACCAATGACTCACCTTTTCAGATGGTGAACTACTCAAAGATCCATCACAATATAAATGTCTCGTTGGTCGTCTTCTATAACTCATCATCATAAGTCAAGACATCACCTTCTCAGTCTACGTTCTTAGCCAATTCATGCAGCATCCAAGGAAAACCCACCTAGATACAATTCACCATGTCTTGTGTTACTTGAAGCAAGCACAAGGCTAAGGCCTTTTATTCCCATCATATAAAATGTAGTTGAAAGGGTATTGTGATGCTGATTAGGCAAGTTACCCAACAATCAAACGATCGATTATTGGCTTTTATGTTTTTCTTGAAGGAACACTCATATCTTGGAAGAGCAAGAAACAATCGTTTATGTCATGTTCTTCAGTAGAATTAGAATACAAATACATGGCATCACTTACTTGTGAATTAGTTTGGCTCAAACACCTTTTACATGACCTGCAGGTGACATACTTATAGCAGTCCTCTTATACTGTGGCAACCAAGCTGCTCTAAACATCATATCCAACCATGTAGTCCATGATAACACAAAAACATATTAAGATTGACTGTACAATCAGGCTTAATCAAGATAACTCATGTTTCTTTAACTTGGCAGATAGCAGATATTTTCACAAAACCACTTGGTAGCTTATTATTTCATACACTACTTCATAAGCTAGGAACTTTGGTCATCTATGCTTCTGCTCAAGGAGGTGTCTTAGAATTTCAAAATCAACAACTAAAACTTGATTTGTGGGATCGTATCTTAGTAATTGAGTCATATTGTAATTACTATAATTTAGTCCTATATAAAATGGTACCTTTAAGGCATGTGTATGAGTTGTACAAAACATACTAAACAAATAAGATGGAATATATACTCTGGTTCTTTCTCTTTATTATTAGTTCCGTTGTTTTCTCTATCTATTTTGGCTAAACTCAAGGTACATTAGCTAGACCATGATAGTCTACTCGTGAGAATTACCTGCAGCCATTCTGTTTTATTTATTTATTTATTATTATAGCTCTATATTATAAAATGGAATATATACTCTGTTCGGTATTATTTTTTTCAATCATAATTCAGGGGGAAAAAAAGAGGAAATGTTTTCAAATATTGTAACAGAACTGACTGCACTCTCCGGATCCCGATCATTTAAGCTGGTGCAATAGAAACTCTCTCAACCTCAATAACATACTCAAGAGTTGCAAATGGTGGAATCTGCACACCGGTGCCTAAATCTGCACCATTCTCTCTAAAACCTAAATTAGGAGGGACTATAACTCTCCTTTTGCCTCCAGCCTTCATTGATCTCAGTACATATTCTACCCCTTCACACATTCCCTTGCTATAAGGCCTTGACCCCATTACTAAAGCCAATGGTTTCCTGTCACCGCCAAATGTGTCCACAAACACTTCTCCACTGCCTGCAATTTTCCCCTTGAGATCAATCACCACCAAGTCCCCTGGCTTTGGAGAGGCCCCGCCACCTACTCTCAACTCATAGTACCTGTTATAATAACAAGTCCAATGAGTTTCAGGATAAGAACATATTTCACGGGGGTCTCATGGAGTGTGGAAACAATTACCTTATGCCATTAGGTAATGCTACCTCTTCCTCTATATCAACATTTCTGTACAAGACTGAATCTTGTTAGTAGCAGCATGGTTTTAAGACTGATACAAATGGCGGGGCTTTCTAATCATTAAGGAATCTTAGCAGTATAAAAATGACACGCACACTGGCATGTCATCGTGTCAAATCTTTCAAAGTGGTGCTGGTGTCAAAACTGTTTAGAATTAATGGTGGCAGAGTTTTCTTTTTAGATGGTAATCACAGTCAATATTTCTGAAAATGTTGTACCTATAATGTTCTGATTTCACCAATTCTCAAAGCACTAAAATTACCCTGCTTGCTGGATTCATGTTGCTGAATAAATACCCACTGTAATTTATTGTACTTGTACTTGCTGCATTCTGTCATCCAACATTCAGTTCATTATGGTCACAATGGAGGTTTTCAATTACAATTTGTAACATCGAGCCAGTAAACAAGGGGGTTAATGCTTATTCATTTCTCAGTGAAATTCAAACAACTCTGCAAGACTGCAACTCAATGAACATTTAATTTCATTTATGTACCTATAATAATTTTCAACGGACAATCGAGGAAAGCAATATGAACAAGGTCGATTGATCGAAAAGTTATGGTACAGACCTTGTATTTCCTTCTTGTTGGGAGACTTCGATGCGGGTCTTGATTTGTTCTGAAACCACACCGACTGCAAGAAAGGCTGCCCATGCTAGGCCAGCACCGAGGCCGAACCGCCTAGTTAATGTGGAAGCTATCCAGTCAGTGGTTTCAACTTTGGTACCAGAATTGCCAGCAGGTTTAGCAGGCTTCTGCTGCTGCACTCTAACCGAGGCTGGTAGCTGTGGTTGCTCAGATGAACTGCTGCTTAGCTGTGGAGATGGGTTTGGCTGCGAGGGTGGGATAGGTGGGGTGGGAGGCGGAGGTGTTTGTGATGATGAAGAAAAGTTAGTTCTTGTTAATGGATGGGAGAGAAATGGTGGAGACCCAAAGAAGGTAGCCATCTTTTTAGGCTGCAAGATGGTTTCTTGGTTAAGATGTTGAGATGGCAGAAAAAAAGCGATTCTTTGCAAGTATAAATATTTGGTCCTACCCTATCCTTTTATGTGATAGAATTTAAATGGTGGATCTCTCTCTCTTTCAGTGCTACCATTTAAATTTATTATAATCCATAGAGTTTCCCAAAGGTTCTGATAAGATCCCCCTCGTGCCATAACTAATCTTTTGAAAAATATTTAAAAAAAAACTTATTTTAATGTATTTAAAAAAAAAAAAAAACAGTAAAGTCAAACACCCTGAAAGCTCAAAGGAAATCCCAGCCTTCTCTTTTCACTCTTGCATGCCTGCTCTCATTTTTCAAATTTCTCCT
Organism: Populus davidiana; assembly: GCA_030145905.1. NCBI lineage: Eukaryota > Viridiplantae > Streptophyta > Magnoliopsida > Malpighiales > Salicaceae > Populus > Populus davidiana. Next base: position 2,983,170 of record CM057800.1, on the reverse strand, counting down.
AAAAGCTCCATTCACAAGTCTTTCGAATCATGAAACATTTAGAACTCCATTTTTCTGTAATCACGATCTTTCAGAAATTTAAATGGATTTAGGTAATATTCACACGCAAAAACCAATTCCTTCATGATCAACAGCATCACACTAGTTATTGCCTCCTGATAGAAGTGCCTGTAGTTCATGGCTTGTTATGATCTCATGCTTTAAACCAGTCCCATTCCATCCAAATATCCAGAAACTAGAGAAAATTAACAGCAACAGTTGCAGGTTAGAAATTAGAAATGGAAATATGATTAGTATCATTTAAGGCCATCAATCAATCCCTCCAATTCTATCCTCCCGAGCCTCCTTCCACCTGAATCAGCTTCCTTGCACCTTGTCACAAGGTAAACAATCACCCAAGCTACTGTGAAGTAGACTGCGAAAATCGACTGCAAAATCGAAGCTGAGCCTTCTCCGAGAACCCGACTGAGATGATATATTGCAGCTGTCCCTTCAACAATCACATGTTCATAACATTTAATCAGAACTGCCTGATGCCACATTCTTGATATCAAATCATAACCTTCCTTCATAATCTCAAAACCAGTCCTCCGGGAAGAATCGATCGTGATCCAGCAATCCAACGCCATTACCAACGCCACCACCTCATCCAATGCCCCACCAAAGAAGGAAATCCATCGGCATGTACCTCTCGAGCTCGAAAAACCATGGAAACACAATCGAAAACGGTATCAGCTTCAGCCATATAAAAAGCTTAAAAAGAAAATACCGATCATAAATCCGAGGAACAAACAACAAACCAATCCCATGACTTTCAGCATTTCTTACAGCCCATCTCAAACAGAAAAACCAAGTTAGCTTCTTAACCCCAACATAAGCCCCAACCCAGACAACCTCTGAAATGCAAGAATCATGTCTTCCTATCAAATCATTAGCCACAACAACAAAAACAATCCCTGAAATACAAGAATATAAGACGGTAAATCCTACGATCGTTAGGAGATAATAACCAGGCACGAAAAGGGTAATAAAAAACCGCAAATTCATATACTGCTGTGAAAACCCATTTTCCTCGTCATCTCCTCCTTTGCTCTCATCATCATCATCATCATTTCCATTATCTTCAAAACCTAAAGCATTCTTCTCGGCATCAAATTCAATTCCAGAATGTATGATTTCAGGGAGCTCAACTCCATCATCAAATTCAATGTTTTGGAGAATGACGGAACTACCATTGGAAGGGAGAGTGAAGAGGGAGAAAGAGTCGGCATTGTCTTTCCCGGTAAAGGGGTCGTCACGGTCGAAGGTGGGGCGGAGGGGATGAAGGCGATGGTAATTGCGGTCAGCAAGGTCGAGGCGGGAGAAAAAGGAATCTGTGTATTCTTGCCAAGCAATCTGTGTATTCCCCTTCCCTTGCCTTCCATTGTTATCATCTTCTTATTCCTTACAGTCTCTATTGGTTATATTACATTCAAGTGATCTTCATCGCAACTGATTGCTCCATATAGCAAAAGGTTTTAGACATTGAATGGATTTGAGGGAATTGAAAAGATGGTAGGGTTAGGGCTAGGGCGTTAGCGTTTGAGATAATTTTGTGTTGTTTTTGTGACGATGAGAAGGGATGGCAATGAAGAGTCTTATTAAACAGTATCTCTTTCGTTGCAGGGAGGCGCAAATCCATAACGTGGTGTTTTGTATGGCCGAAATGTAACGTTTTCAATTTGCGGTGGCATTGCTTTAGAACTTAATTAAAAAGTCTCCAGAAAAAAAGGTGAACTTTGGAAGTTTAGTGCCCTTTGGGGGTTACCAGCATCAGGAAATAGCTTTCCTTTGCAACAGTGCTATCTTGTCGCCACCACCTCCTTTACCTCGACAAATACCCATGTTTTCTGCATGTGAAAAGGGGTGAGGTTAGTCCCCGAGTTTTGCTTGGGACCCAGTGAGTTGGAGCATTGCCCTTTGCTGTCTGCTCTTCGCAGCAGCAGCAGCACAAAACTGACGACATTTTAGATCCTGCCTCGGTTTCCATGGCTAAAAAAAAATGGTTTACAAACTATGTTGTTGCTTCTCCAGTTCATATGTTATAATTTTTACAAAGAAATATACAACCTTGAGAACGGCCGAACAAGAAAATAAAACAAGGGAACAGAAAAAGAACCACAAACATCTCAAATCAAAGCATATGTCTGGTCTTCGACCAATCTCTCTCTCGTTCTTGTCCCAAGCAGTCGGCAATTTGCCTCCATATTTAGGCAATCCAATGAATTTAATGTTTCAGTTTAGGCACCAACTTGCTCTGCTAACCTGCCTGGTCTTCAGCTCCTTGCGACAGCGGTCCCTTCTAATGCCCACTTCTCAACTGTGCATTTGGTCTGGGCACTTGTGGACCAGTTATAGGCTTCTGCAATAGCTTCAGCGCAGCCATGATTTCTGCAAATGTTGGCCTCAATCTTGGATCTCTACAGTTTCAAGGAATGTATAACGTCAATTTTATGTTGATTCACTTCACGAAACAGATAAAGAACACATTTAAAGTAAAATTACATGCACTGACATGATACATAGCTGCGAGAATTTGATCTATATGATATGTTCACAAGCTCTAACATGTAACTAGCTGTGTTACTTTAACAAAAAGCATGGTAGTGATAACATCAATTCTTTCACGTGCATTGATTGAATTAATTCCTTTGGAGATACCAGTGGCAAGTCAGTGATCAAAATGCAATCTCTAAAGATGAGGTCGCTGCTTCAGACACAAGGACCCAGACTCGACACCTGATAATTTCTAAGAGATGTTTTACTTCTTTTTTTAGGTTCAAATATGAAAGAGGGGGAGAATGGGCCTTTAAAAATCATCACAATATGTTCAGCGAAGCCACCAGTTTCATTAGCATTAGTACAGCTTCCATAGGTAGAAACTGTTTATACTCTAGCTTAACTCAACCAGAAATATAAAGCAATGAATGTTTCCAAACTATGGTAACAAACTGAGATGAAGAAATCAGGTATATCTAAAACAGTGAGGATAAAAGGACCCAAATACTCACGTCTGCCAGCACTTCCTAATTATATCTGCAATTGCAGGATCCATATCATTTGGAATGTCGAGACTGCGATGTTGAAATCCAACCGCACCAACAACTTGCATTGGGTTCATTCCACCCCATGGTTGTTGCAAAGTAGAGAGCTCCCATAATATAACACCGAAACTATAAACATCGCACCTGCATGTTGATTCTTGCATCAATATAATCATAAAATGAAAAGTTTCTGAGGTTTCTGAAAGAATATTAGAAATATCCGCATACTTTTCATCTGAAGGTTCATTTCTTAGCACTTCTGGGGCCATCCACTCTGCCTAAAGAGTCATATAAGAGGAATTTAAATTTTTGCAAGTAATAAATCTAATAAGAAAACATGAACAAGATGATTATTCAAGGATATAAGAAACCAGATTACAAACTAAATATTGGTATATGTAAATGACATAGCAGATGAGCTTTTTTATATTAGAAAAAATTTGACTCGGCCCACGAGATAGCGTGGACCACCTATCTAGTGCAACTAGCCAATCACCTACTGTTGCATGGGTGGTACATGTTTTTTATTTTTTTTCATTTTTCATTAAAGTAAACATTTACGTAAAATATAACAAATAATTTCTAAAGCAACATAATATTTATCAAAACTAATGTTATAATATTTCCCAAAATTTGGTAAGATTTTATTATATTAATCATCTAGTACACAATCTTTTAGAAATTCATATGATTATTTCTTTTTATTTATCCATCTTTTTGCATTGTTAAATTTAAATTTATTAATTTATATTTTTGTGTCTTTTCATTTATGGTATTTTCATCTCTTTTTGATGGAATTTTATTATGTTGATCATATACATTGTATCCTTATTGGTTAAGTAGTTTACATGCACTCTAAAAAACACAATTTTTTTGGCAATTAATATACTTGTATCTTTTTTAAAATTTATTGAATTTAAATTTATTATTTCATGTTTTTGTGTACTCTTCATCTATGAAATTTTCATATTTTTAGTAATATTTTATTATGTTGATGAGATTGAAAGTAAAGGTAATTTACATGAAACAAATCACACATTAAGTAAAATAGATTCATCCTAGTTAGCAATCCATTTGTCAATCCAGCATTCCAAATGATTTAAATTGGAATTGCTTCTACACTACTAGTATACTAATTACACACCCATGCATGCTTGAACGGTTGCAATTTCTATGTAAAAAAATTATTTGAGTTAGTAATAGTAAAACCACATGCCTTTGTTTGATGCTCAAATAGTCTCCTTGGTTATGGTATAGAGTGTTTGGTATCCTGAGTTTTTTCTTCCTTTGCAAGAATTTCTTTCTCTTAGCTTTGTTACATGTTCCGTGTTGAACCAGCATGAATGTATCTTATAGGATAATTTCCTATATTTAATGTCATAAATTCAAGTAATTTGTTTGCACAACATATGTTATATTCAAGATTGTCAAAATTACGATTTAACTCGTAAAATATGCTTAACGTGCAGAATCGTCTTAAAAACTCGAAAATTAGTAAAATCAGGTTGAAATCGGTAAAATTGAATGAAATCGTAAAAAATCACGATTTTAATACCGATGTTACAATTTCAACGGATAGAGAATGCTAAAAGCACTTTCCACTCTGTGTCCTTTTCTAATATCTGTCAGACAGTCAAACGGCTATATCTCCCAAATGTGTGTCTACTGTGTACCATTCAATAATAGGTCAGTTTACCATATGGCCCTTGATTTCTCATCTTGTTGTGAAATTACCATTTGTCTATCACCAGCCAGCTGGCCAATGCCCCCTCCCATCCTTAAGGTAAGAGACACTAGAAAACTCGAGGCTAGTTGAATCGTAACGTCACTGACCATAATTAGTACACGTGGCACAATATTCTGATTAATATTTTGATGTTGTGTGAAAGATTATTTTTTAAAATATTTTTATTAAAAAATATTTTAAAAAAAAAATTTATTTTTTATTTTTTATTTTTTATTTTTTATTTTTTATATCAGTACATCAAAATAATTTAAAATATAAAAAGCATATTTAAAACAAAGAAAAAAAATAAAAAAAAATTATTTTAAAACAAAATACTCTTAAAACACAAAAACAAACAAGTGACTAATTGCTATCTCATTGTTACTCATTTTCGCAATCAATGTTTATGAATAATAGTATTCATCTAGTTAAAAAAATCAAATTAATAAATAATCCAGAATTTAAAAATTATATGAAGATATTTGATCAGTGATTCAATATTTTCACGAATCCACCATCCACTTGATTGTCCATGCAACATGCAATTTGCAGATTTTAATCTAGGTAATAGTATATTTTAGGGACTGTCATGCATGGATTTTAATTGTTTAGTTGATGAATAAGAATATTATAGTGAGTTTTGTTATCTTTGTGAAGGAATAACTTAGACTCATAAAATAGATCTGGAGCAATAATTCAAAGAAGATCAGAGGATAGCTTAGAACAACAGATTTAGTAGACACATGTATATGAATTGTGATCTCTGATTTAGTTTTGCGAGTTCTTTATGTATGAATTTTGATTTGAACCATGCATTTTAAGGTGCTTGAACTATATATGAAAAAAACATTCCTTATGATTTTACGATCCGTTTTTACAATCCGAGTTTATTTTGCATTTTGCATTTTAAGGTGATTGGTTAGATTCATGTGTGTTTTTATGATTACTCATTAATTATGGATAATTGTAGTATAAACAATAGACTAGATTCAATGCAATCTTATGAATGCAAAATGACTTTTTATAATAATGGCCATGTCCCCAGGAAACATTAAAACAAAAAAAGCAAACAACAATCATCCCCCATAACTCTTTTTTTTAAATCATAAATAAAAACTCAAAAATCACAAAATCATGAACCATGATTAAGAGAGCACATGGCAGTACTTAATTCTCCTTATGTTGATGTGATGAGTGTGCTAAGATCAAAAAACTAGAATTCTAGATGTATTTTTCAACTAATAAAAATTCATTAGTGGTTATTAGATTTGAAGTTAATTATTAGATTTGAAGTTAATTATTCCTAACACATTTTTATATATTGTTACGAATTCTTAAATATAATAAAAATCATTGTTAGTGAACAATCAAATATAATCATTATAATGTTATAATTTAAGATAAATCCATGTGATGCATGGGAAAAATGCTAGTACTTGCTTGTGCAGATAGGCACACATACATAAATACATACTGCATAGCTACGAGAAAGAAAAGTGCAGCTTATCTGGCACAGCTTACCGTTCCTGCTGTTGATCTTGAAGATAGAAATGTGCTGTTCTTTATCCTCGATAACCCAAAATCACATACCTAGATAAGAAAAGGAAAACGAATTTAGAGTCATGCTGGGTGAAACTTGGGAGATAATAAATGCATGGAAGATATTTCAAATGTTTTTTTCAAACATCTTGGTGAAAGGATAGACACCTTCACTACCCAGTTTTTATCAACCAGAAGATTTGGGGACTTCAAATCACGGTGCACTATCATTGGGGTGCAGCTGTGTAAATAATTCATTCCTCGAGCCTGAAATGATTCAATTATGCAAAAGAGAGAATTTCCAATGAATTCAACAGGATCAAAAAGATTTATGCTATCTGGTATTTGAATATATATACATATATAAAGATTAACAAAATCATACAGCATCAAGAGCCATCCTCAAACGCCTACGATCATCCAATTGATTGTTGGGCCTGTGAAGTAATCTATACAAACTACCTCTGCAAAACATTGGAATGCTTCAAAACACCCTTTAACATGAATATTTGGTATGAAAAACTACAACTATGATATCTAGCCAATAAACTATGATACAGATAACAAGAAAAACATTACCATGAGTTTGACTAAGAAAACAGAAAAAAGAAAAATAAAATGAAAGTACCAGTGACAAATTAACATGTCTGATGAGCCAATACAACAGTGTACATGCCTTAAACTATCTGATCCTATACAAAATCTTCTGATGAAACCATTTCAGTTGTTACAAAAGCATAGAGTATTAGCATCTCCTTTCCCTCTTGCTTCAACCTCATTTTTCATCGGAAATTGCACATTATCTTATAGGAAAATGAACTGTACAAGTACTTGAGCATCATACAAATTCCATTTTAAACCCAAATTGAGCAGAACAGGTCAAGAAGTCCTTAGAAGTAAGATTATTCATGCATCATGCACCTGAATAAATCATATCAGTGTTTTTATAAGGCTCATATTATACCACATAAATGGACTCTTGGGGGGAGAATTTGGAGACAATCCTACCCTTCATCATGTTTGCAAGAAAATGATTGTTCTCGAAACTCAAACCCATACCTTACAATTACAAGTCCAAGACTGTTATCATTGGACCAAACAATGGCCCCTCAGAAAGTTCCATTAGCAGTTAATAAAAAATCAAATATTTAATTGCAGATGATATAATATGAGAAACAATTAAGAGCATGGAAGTTGTGGAGCACCAAAATACCTGGGAATAAACTCTGTAACAATTGAAAGATTAGGGGCACGAGTTACTGCTCCCATGAAGAGAACCACATTGGGATGCCTGACTCTCTTCATGATTCGAACCTAACAATTCCAACCACAGGCAGATTTGCTAAATTAAACATTTCCTTTGCATATTTTAAGCAAATCCTAGTAAGAAGTATGAAAAGATTTTGCTAACATGTAAAGAGAGAAAGAAATGGCCAGGTGCAAGACATAACACTGCTAAACCTTAAAATTTAAAAACCACTCAACGAAAACTCTGAACAGAAAGGTGCAGTTAAATCATGCAAACTTATAATTATCTATCCCTGAAAATTTAAAATGTCAAACAAATTCTTAATTTGCAAACATGGACCCTTTTTTATGTAATTGCAAAGATGAATTTGAAGCAGCAAACATTAGAATAGAATTTTTCATGATCAATAATTTGGCTACAGAAGCAAAGCATTTCACCATATATGCCTACCAAAATCCCCTCTTTGCACACATATGAAGGACCAATTCCTGGAAATCATTTCATCCACTCCAGCCAAGATATATTTTATGCAATGACTACAGTGTCCATGATGTGCTAGCATACTGAACAAAGCATTGAAATCCTTCGAAGAAAGTTTTCACTGGTTTAGCTGTTAGCAGGTTAAGGTGTACCAAAGATCTCAGATTAGAAGGCTAATGATTGGAACAAATGATCTGTTGCCAAAGTATTGGAGCCAAAAGAAAAAAAAATTAAATGAGAGAACTATATCCGTATCATGATTTGCAATTTCAGTGTGGCATCTAGGAGACCATCCCATAATGGGTGAATTTTCTGTGAATGTTTTTATATACCTATAGCATCAACTTAACGAACCCAATTATCATTAAGTTGCTGGAACATGTACCCAATACTAGCATAGTTATTTCTTCAGCCTGCCCTTGTTTCTTCAGATTGGCTACAGAGCATGAAAATCACAATACCATCAATTGACACAACTGCTGACCTAAATCATCTACAGTAAGAGATACCTGGGATGCAGCATTATATCATGCAATAAAGAGACATAACGTGCATGGTCACCCAGATATATTCTAACAGTATAGAAATTACCACAAGGTTAAGACATCTTCAACTGCAAGCATTATAAAAATATTCAACTAAGCTTTGCTTTCGAGGATATCAAATGAGAGAATTACTAAGACAACAGCAAGAACAGAGTGGGCTTATACCTCACTTCTGAATTCTGCAAGAGATTCGCCCGTAATATCTTGGTCTAGGAACCTCTTCACAGCAACTTCCTATGAAATACAGGAGTAGAAACAAATATATTTTCACGAATAAGCATTGAGATAGAGTATTTATGATCGTTAGCAGATATTCTGTTTAGTAGGCACAATCAATCACACAATCCCAGCTGTCAAACTTCACTATAACTTTTTCCCTCGGCAAAACTTGCTTCCTTGGATTCCCTTTCCCAAAACTGATGAGAATCTTATAAGGATTTAAGAGGACCTAATTTCCTAACATGAAAAAAAAGAGTATGCATAACCTCGTAGAATTATATACCGGTTGGGTAAAACCTTCATAACTAGGTCTTTTAGATTGTTGGTCCCAATTTTTAATATTTCAAATTGTAGCTGTTATTGTTGGGGGGAGGGGGGGAGGGGGGGTGGGGTTAGCTAATAGAAAAGAAATGGAGAAAAAGAATCTTCAAATTCAACCCATATATCATTCCATAAACAACAAGCCATTTATTGTCTTTCTAGCACATCCATGCAACATAGAGATAGCAAACAAGCTTCTGCCTTCAGGTCAACATGAAAATACTCACAGTTCCATGCCAGTCTCCACGATATACCTCTCCATATGATCCTGCAACACAAAGCATGCACCAAAAGCAATCAGAGGAAACCTAAATGAGAGTGAAGTAATCAAGATTGAAAATATTTATGAAGCCATGAAAATAATGGCATGTGCACATGGCAGTACCAAGTCCAATTCGTTCACCCATGGTAATTTCCTCCCATGGAATCTCACACTCTGCAACATCATCCAGTCCAGCATCAGATTTTGAGCGATCATTGACAGCCAATCTGTCGGATACTGTCTCGCCTTCTGAATTGACAACTAAAGCTTTGTGTTCTCGGCCGCCACTGCCACGGCCCCCACTGCCACGCCCCCCACTTCCCTTGCCCCCACTACCGTGTGGCTCATTACCAGCACTATCTGCATCTCCATCACTTCGTGCACCCTGCTCATATTGCTTGTTGACAGCTGCAGTGGTTGCCATCACTGCTGCAGCAGTGGCAGTGGCAGCAGCTGCTACAGGTAGTTCAAGGTTTGAGTCAGTACTTGACTTTGCTGCAGCAACAACCATAGAAGATGCTGCAGCAGCAGCTGCTGCTGCTGCTGCTGCTGCTGCAGCTACAGGTACGTTTTTTACATATTTCACAGGAGTAACTTCAGACTGCAATGATATGGGTAATCCTGAGATCTCCTTTGTATCAAAAGGATGTTTGACCCCTAAACCTTCCACAGGTTTAGATTGCTCAGGTTGATTACCAGGTGAACTGGATTTACATGGCAGTTCATTAGGAGGCAGAGGAGGAAAAAATCGAGCAGGAACAAGATCATCTTGATCCTTCACATATCTGATTTCAGTCCTCTGTTTGTGACCATCCTTGTCTGCTGTTGGGGATGTGGCCTCAGCAGTAGATGCATTTAACTGTTCAGCATAAATCTCAGTAAACAAATTAGGAGGGGCAACAACACCACTTTCAAGTAACACATCATGAAGTTTCTGGGCTAACTGTGGATTCTCTTTTGCAGCATCTATCATATATTGCGAAACATCTTTCACTTTCATTCTACGCACGGAAGGAGAACTAACACCTTCAGTCCAAGAAGGAGAGCGTGCATGTGCACAAGGGTAAATAGGTCTGCCAGGAAGTTCCCGCACTGGCACCTTCTCAGCAATGGAAATTTTTCCAAAATCATTCAAGGAAATTGTAGATTCTTCTTCACCTTTGCTCAGCTTAGTTAAACTAGCACCCTCATGAGAGTCACCTCTGACATCAAATTGGTTCCCTAAAGCAGCAATATTTCTCAATCTGAATCTCTTTTCCAATGTCCCTACTTCTGAATGTTCTTCAAATGAACTTGTGTGTCCACTACTAGAAGAAGCTATACGATAAGAGTCAATGTCTCTAGAAAAAGGACTGGAAGAAAAGAATGAATCATCATATTCTATATGTGATCCAGCTGCATCAGAAGGAATAAGTGTGCCAGGATCCGCAGTTAGATCAACAATGTATTCCCTGAAATTTGCAACATCTATCACCTTAATAAACACTTTTTAAGCATTTCAATCGTTTCCTACAACATATTACAAAATTTTAGAGGCATTTTACTACTGTGCACTGTAATTACCAGCAAAGAATGAGCTAAGCCCTAAACAATCCAGTATAATTTATTTAACTTCAGTACTGAAAGGAAAATAAAATAAACTACTGTGCACTGTAATTACCTTCCATCATCGATCTTTACAAAGTTCATAGCCACATCATCAGAACCGGTGTACAGATGCCCTTTTACCAACCGACATGGTATACCAACACTATCAGCCAAAACCTACACAATCATATATAGCAAAAGGTAGAGATGAGAGGCAATTAGTAAGATACCAGGACTTCCAAACTGTACAAACCATCTCATAAAAAACAATAGATGAAAAATGGCAAATTCAAAGCTAATAATTATGAAAAAAAGTAACTGGTCAAGAGACTGCATCAGTAATATGTCAATGAATTCTCAAACACTAACATGTGGAAGATACTTGAACTAAATATTCATAGGCATGCTTTTCAGCATAGAACAAAACATGAAAGGGAATGATGATCGGTATAAATTTTTGCCCTCTTGAAAAATTGGCATAGAGTATGAAACGCAGAATTCAATGCTGTTTAACATTCCTAAGGAAAAACGATGCGTGCAGCTTCAGCAAGACAAGCCATGAAAAATCTCAGATGATTTCAACAATGCCAGTGCCTTTTCCAGGATGCAGTTTTGCTTCTGCAATGTAAGACATCATATTTCCATATGCTTAGTTTCAGAAAGTTCAAACAAAGATTGCTATCAACAAATTTGATTTTTTGCTGCTACAAGAAGGATGAGAATACAATTGCATTGCTCAATGGTAAGACACCATATTTCCATATGCTTAGTTTCAGAAAGTTCAAACCAGGATTTCTATCAACAAAATTGATTTTTTGTTGCTACAAGAAGGATGAGAATACAATTGCTCACTGGTGCCAAGGCCAATAATTAGTGATCACACGTCAGAATCTTTGGCAACAGCTGCTCTAAGAGAAGATGAAAACCAGCTTATCTCCAGGTGAGTGTTTTCTATTAGCATGAATATCCATGGTGTTGGTAAATACACCAATAATTATCCATGTCTTTGAAGAGGTTAGAAGCTAAGTTTAATTAATAAATGTGCTTTGTAGGTCACTTTCTAAAGAACCTGATAGAGATTGTTTATTGAAGTTTGTTATCGGATAGACTGGAGATGCGGAGGCCAAACTGAGCAAATGAGGATCATTGCAGATATTTGCAATTCAAAAAATCAAGGACCTATTTGGTTCATTTGTGGAGGATGTATTTTAGCCTGCCTTAAACATAGATCTATATAGCATGTTCAGGATTGATTTCAACAAATCCATCATAACAATCGCAAACTTTTCTCCTACAGCACAGACTCATTATTGGATGCTAGAAGAGTGTTGATAAAGATATGTGCTCAGCATGAGAACATAGAATGCTCAAGTACAAACTTCAATAAAATGTCCAGAACAATTTCCAAATTTGTCTGAGAAGTTCACTGTTTACCTAAAAGTTGAAGTAGCTTCCTAGACTAAAGTATCTGGTACTAAAATAAAAAATGAAAACTGGAGCAATACCTTGAACATCAATGCACGATGACGAGGCAAGCCAATTGTTAGAGAACCAAGTGGCAAAACCATGCTACCAATGGTTGCTTTCAAACTGTAGCTAAGACTCCGCCATGCTCTTGACAAGTTACTGGGATCCCCAACTGATCCACCCATGTATTCAGAAACTAAAACAGCAAGCCTTCGCACCAAAGCGCTGCCTATGAAAACTTGAGATTCTGACCTTGACTTGACAGCAATCTCCAGTGCCTTCTTTTCAAGTTTCAACAAATTAGCATCAGCGGCCCTATTGACCAGCACTGCTTCCCAGGTGACACCACCTGAGACTGGTGTTGCTTGCAAATCAACAAGAGAAGGCATCTTGTCTGATGTGGACTCGGTCATGATACCATAGAGATCATAAAAACCATCCAAGACCTTGTCATCATAGCTAAGAGCATTGTAATTCTGTGAAGCACGCATAAATCTACGATATGAGATGGGTTAGAAAGGAATAAACAAATGAAAAATTAAGTTTGAGAAAAACATGTCAACTGAAGGAAAAAATCTAGTATATAACATATAAACTTCCAATTAGTCTACAAATATCTTCAGCACATAGCAAAGTGAGATACGATCCAAATCTAGAGACTGCAGACCAGGTCTGCAAAGAAGATAACAGAAATCATGATCGAAAGAGAAAAATTGAACTTTGCTATGTTTCCCAGGTGGAGAAAAGTAACATTGGGAAAGCACTGACATTCTCCTAGATGATTTTCCAGTGACAATAGGCCAATAGCAGGCACTAAACCATACATGTAATAATATCTCCTCCATTACTGCAGTATTCAAGACCATGGTTTCCAATTTCTAGAACAAAACCATCAATTATCTCCTTGACAGTGAGTATTCCAACAAGATCATGTCTAATAGACCAAAATAAGCATGCTTTCAAGTAATTGGTCTCATTAAAATAGGGACACAAAACAGGAGTTGGAGGAACCAACTTCACACACTAGTAAATGTCCAGTCATAGATAATGAAAGAGGAAACTAAACAGTCAATTGTCAAGAACACTCCTGTCTTTACCACCATAGCTTCACTTACAATACCAAAATTGAGAAGGATGTGGCTTTCCATGTCCTAAACTTTTTCTATTCCAATCAGCATTTTTGTAATCTCCACTAACTTGATAAAAGTTAAAAAGTCCCTACTCCTTCCTCCTTTCCTTTTCTTCTTTCATATGCACCTAAATTTCAGATTTTCTAAATTGTGTTCATCATTTGTCCACTATTTCTGCTTTGCATCTGGTTACAGTTAATAATACAAAGGAGCATTATAGTGAACCTTTAACAATATTATTTATAATACTATAATGATACTATAGGTTGATAGTTTCAGAAGTTTCTTTCATTACAGATAAGAAGAAGGATGGAGACAGGAGCATAGGATGATAATGACACCCTCATCGGCCATTTTGCTCTGCTTCTCTTGTTTACGCAGTTCCATTATCATTATGTCAGAAACAATCTAATTAATAGAAGCAATTTTTATAAATTTATTGGCAATTTCTATAAATTTATTGGCAATTTCAATTTTGTCAGGAGAACAATCTAATGAATAAGTTCCATTCATATACATTTTCCTCCAACCATTGTATCACAGAGGAGTTGACTTAACAAGTAGCTACGAAGCAAAAATTCTTCCTTATAACTTTCTACTGTGCTAAATTATGAAAAAGGAAACTTTGAATAGATTAGACAAGAGGAAAGTGAAGAGACAAACTTACCCAGTACCGATAAGCAATGAGTTCGGCAAGAGTATGCTCAGGTGCACAAGAGCCCAAGCTTATTTGCTTAACAGCCTCAATCTGGACTGCCTCAGGATCCTCTCTTGCACTCAACTCCAAAGCAAGCTGTATCTGAAACTCCTCCTCAACATCAGGATCCCTGGAGGTGGAAGACACTGAATCACGCCTTGCACCTTCTGAAACATCAAAACCACTACTACTAATCGACTCCGGTTGCTCCACCCTCTCTCCTCTAGTCACATTTGAAGATGGTGGGCTAGGACTTTTCCTATTAGCAACTGAACTTAACCAATTTGAAAGACCAGAAAAGGGCTTATTCTCCTGCAACCTAGAATGCAGAAACTTATTATCAGAGGATGATTCATTACTGGACTTATGGCCTCTTGAAGAATTTGACCCCTCTGCATCCTGTGATTGATTGGGCATGATATGAAGCTTCTTAAGAAAGTTCTTCATATTATTATACTGATTTGTTCAATGCTAAAGCAATAAAAATCAGGCCATAAACCTCTCCATTGCCTTGGACCAAGCATGAAATCTCAATCACTAAAAGTCTAAAACAAAACCAAGAGAAACACAAATTAAGTTCAAACAAACGAAAAGGCCTCAAAACCCCACAACATTAACTGACCATAAATCAACACATCAAATCCAATAAGCTTTGAATAACCATTTCAAGCAATACCAAGTTCAGCTTTTCTAATATCAAGAACGCCCAGATGCTTGAATTGAAAGAAGAAACCTTCTTTTCCAGGGAACAGCAACACCCTTACTTCATAAAGAAACAAAAGTTCCACCTCAAACTCCTTGTCTACTTACATGCAATACACCAAAAATGACTATCCCGCTAACAAGAATTGATCTTTGTTGCCTTCAACAAGAATACACCAATACCAGGACAGAAAAGAATGGATCTTTCTTGGATATAAGGAAGATAGGTACATAAAAGAGAGAAGAAAGAGTCTTAAGGAGGGTTAAGCTTGGAAACAAGAAAAGGTCAAAGAGATGCAGCAGAGAGACAGCAAAGCCAAAGACAAACAAGGGGGATAGTAGGACCTCAGGAAACAAGAAAGAATGACCCACTTGGAGTTTCAAGGTCACATAAAAAAGATTAATTTGGTGGCAAACACAAATAATCTCAAATGGCTCTATCCTATAAAAACTCCAAAAAACAAAAACTACTATGCCTTTCTTTCCCTTTAGAAGGTCAAAAAACTGGAATCTCTTTTCTTTGTGTCTCTGTTCATGGGATTGGGATCGGAGTCGCAAACTCCCCAGAGAATGGTGTGGAGTGGTGGCATAAATTGGAAATTTGTGAGAAATGGAATAGGATGGGCAAGTGGGAGATTTTCCTTTGAAATTAGTAATGGTGCTAGAAGCCTAGAACCAACTTGTTGTTTTCGAGTGGATTTTTTCACTTGTCGTTTTGTGTTAAATGCAACCTTTTCCGTTACCTTTAGGAATTTGTACTTCTTTTAAAATGTTTAGCGGAATTTTTTTTAATTTTTTTAGTTTTTTTAATGATTTTAATTGGCTAATGTTAGAAAAAAAAATTCAAAAAAATTATTTTAATATATTATTAAATAAAAAATTATTTTAAAAAGCATTACATGCTACAATTTCAAACAACCTTTAAACTGAATCTTGTAAGAACTTTTACTTGCAAGTTGCAACTAATAGCAAGTTAATATTAAGAATATATACTATATGACATTATTTTTTATATTTTTTTATTTTTGAGATTAGTCTATAATCAGATTGTATTAACTCTTTTTAGTACATACAATTAAGGTAGAGGGTGTCATGAAAACAAAAATTAAATCTTGATGTCTAAACTAATCTGATTTTATTTTTTTATTATTGAAAAAAATCACAAGTCATTATCCTTAAATTTTGAAAAATTATTAGATGTATTAGTAGTTATATTTTCTTATCTCATATTGATTTATGATTTATTACAAAAACAATTCATAAATCTACAGATTATATATATATATATATATATATATATATATATATATATATATTGTAAAATTAGAGAGGCAAATGGAAATGGGGGGTGATTGGCTTTTGGTATTTAATATTTATGTTACAAAATCTGGTCTTCGGTTATGAGAGAAAGGATCTTGACTTTTGACATTAATCTTAATTAATTCGGATCACGTTTGGCACTATAAATGGAAAAGCTTTAAACTCTTTTCTTACCTAAACAAGAAATCTTGTCTTTTTGGGGTGTTTGTTTACGCAGTGAAGTCGTATTTTTAAAAAAAGTTAAATATTTTTTATTTTAAATTAATTTTTTCTTTGATTTTTTGATATTTTTTATCCTAATGTAAAACAATAATTTTAAATGATAAAATATATATATATTATTTTGATATATTTTTAAACAAAATATTGTCAAACATTTTCTAATAAAATTATTGAAATCACACAAGGAAAAAAGAAATCTATAAGGCAACTCTAAGCTTCTATGTATTATCTTTACATATAATCACAAATCAAATAAAGGATGCAAAACCCTCTTGCTAGGGTATGCAATTTTTATGCAATAAGAGAAAACATCTCGGTTAAGTTAACCAGTTAAGGATTATACAGGTATTTTATATATTTTCACGAAAAATATATTGTAATAATTTTTTTATGCAATTATGTCCTCAAGAAAAATAATATTAATAAGAGAATCATATTTTCAAAAAAAGAATTGTGATAATATTATATATGCAATTACATGCTTGGAATTATTTCCTTTTCATTGTTTGTTTTTATGGGTGTCCATTTTATTTTATATATTCGGGGAATCCTTTTGTATCTTAGATGACTTTAAATCTAGATGGATTCTATCTTTTTAGATTATCCTTTTAAAAATATTGGAAACATGCTTGTGTCCATGTTTTTAAAAAATTTAAATTTATTTTTTATTAAAAATATTTTTTTATATGTTTTAGATCGTTTTGATATGTTAATCTTAAAAATAATTTTTAAAAAATAAAAAATATTATTTTAATATAAAAAATAATTTAAAAAAATTCATAACTATATTTCTAAACATTTCTTTACATGCAAATATTATCTTCCCTAGGATAAGGTCAAACTAATTGTTTTGCAATATTTTTATAAAAGTACTCCTCCAAATTAAATTCTAAATCAATTTGCCTTACTTTGATGGAGGTGACAGGAATATTTTTATTGCAGGATTGGAAAACAGGCAGCACTATCCGATATCACACATCAATCGATCTCTGTTCAGAATCTGAACAGCAGGCAAAATATAATATAATAAGTGGAGTAAAAAAAGTTAGGTGGAGGTAAAAAAAGGGTAGGTGGAGGTAATGGTTGTAAATTCAAGTAAATGTTTATATTTATGTTTTAAAAATTAAAAAAATTAGTATTTTAATATATTTTCAAGTAAAAAAACAATTATTATTTCATTTTAAAAAAAAATTAATAATTTAATTTTTTTTTTAAGTTTACAATGGATTATGTTGGAGGCAGAAATCGGAAAAGCCATTCATAGATATATGGTAAGGCTCTTCAAGGAATTGTTTGCGTTCTCAAGAAAGAAAAAAACACGATGATAACAAAAGCTATAATAATTCTTTCAGATTTCTTTTTTTCTTGGGAATCCTGAGGAGAAAATACAGAAACAGGATGTCATCTTTTTGTCCGAATTTGGAAAAAGGTAGATGATCAAGATGACAACTTTGCAGATAAATATACCTTTCTTTCTTTCTTCCTCTCTGTCCCCATTACGATGCCCTAATCGACTGGGAAGATGGGAGCAGTTCTCAGCCAGTTAAAATCTCCCTTTTTAGAAATCTATTTTGAGGCCCTAGATTTTAAGTCGTGGCGAAGTGTTTGATAACCAATTTGCCATTTGTTGTTTTTCATGACCCGCCGTGGCGTGCACAATTACCATTCCAGAATTACAATATAAAATCAAGGATATGTTTTTTTTGCTGAAATTTTTTTTAAAAAAAAACAAATTTTAGAAAAGTAAATTTCTGAAAAATGAATTATTTTCTTATGTTTGGTAGTGTAATAAAAAATAAATAAGAAAACAGTTTCCAACATTTTGTTATGTCATGGAAAATGAGCTGAAAAATAATTTTTTAATGTTTTATTTATCTCAAGTTTATTAAAATAATGAGGAACAAATATTACAAATTAAAAATTGAATGAGAATGAAATTAAAAAATATATAATTTCATAAATTATCTCAAATAAAATAAATAATAATAGAAATCAAATAAAAAAATGAAAGATGAAGAAATTAAAATAATAATAATTAACATTTCATAAATTATTTCAAATAAAATAAGTAATAATCAAAAGAATGAGGATCAAATTTGATAGATAAAAACTTTTAATAAAAAAATGATAAGGAAAAAGTAAATAACAATTATAAAAATGAGAACCAAAGTTAATATAAAAATTAAATTTTAAGAGATGAAATTGAAAAATAAATATTCAAAACAAAATATATAGAGCAATTAAAAGTTTGAGGACCAAATTTGATATAATTAGCAAATAATATAATATTTCTAAATTTTTCACAACTTCCAGAAAATGTTTTCTGCCCAAATTTTTCAGGAAAACACTTTATTGGAAACTAAGCTAAATTTTTCTTTGACTGAAAAGTGTTTTCCGTTGACCAACTTTTCTAATGACAAACAAACACATGGGAGTTTGGAAAGTGGTTTTCCGAAAACCACTTTCCGAGAAACAAATATAGCCCAAAACTCTCAAATCTGAGTTGCAAACCCTCAAGCAAGTCTAATACAAAGACTCGGCAATCCTACAACACCTTCTATCAAACCCTTGAGTGCCATACATTACATCAAGCACTCACAAATATTGAATAAATTCTTGATGATTTCTTGAATGTTTTAACCCAAATATCTTTAAAAAAATATTTAATGAGTTTGGTTATATATATATATATATATATATATATATATATATATATATATATATATATATATATATATATATATATCGAGTTTGGTTGCATGCACCATAAATTAGGTCTTTAAAACCCGAACAAGACTCATAAATCAGAATTTATACTTTATGATATCAATATTAGCGAATTTATCTCTTCATCCTCGTCCATTTTACCGACTTTACACCCACTTATTCTTAATTGTTTTCTTTTCCTTCGTCACTGTATTAAAAGAAAAATTATCCAAAAATTTAGATAAGCTTCATCTGTTTCCTTCGACGAGAGAGTTTCCTCTTGCTTGACTATTATGAAGTGCAGCTGGCCACCACGCCTCTTTCTATCACAGGCTTGGTTTAGCTAATAACGTGTAAAGTATCAATTTCATATATATATATATATATATATATATATATATATATATATATATAATGGTGTTTTTATGAGAAACTTTTTTATCCCACGTGATTCGAACACTCAATTTCGCCTCTAATGTTACACGTGAAACATTAGAGGAACCTTAACCTTGAGATTTTGAATGGCCAACATAACTATTAAGAGGAGAATGAAGAAAATCATGAAGCTTGTTTTTTTTAAAAAAAAGAAGTTAATATTGAATGTTAAAAGATGAAAAGAAAATAAATAAAACAAAAAAAATTAATCTGCGTTAACTTTTTAAACTCGTGACTTAAGTTATTGGACTGGATGTACCATGTCTAGAAAAAAACACAAAGCTCAATTCTCAATCAATCAAATATTTAAAGATAAAATTGAAAAAGGAATTTGATTATACAAAAGAATCCAAAACAAAATATTAAAATATTAAAGGGAGAAGAGAGAGAGAGAGAGAAAACATCTTTGATGACAAACTGCAACAACTTGGCCCAACATATTGTATATTGTTCGCTTTGAGCCTCCCAATCCACCCATTTTCAGGGCTTCCACCTAGGTCTCCCTCACGGTTTTGTTCTTGGTAGCCACATATGACCCCAAAACGCGTACAACATGTTAGCAACCAGCACCACTAATAAGGCCCTGGCTCTGGACGCTCGCTTCCAACGTGGGATATCACACAAACCATTCGACTAATACCGTCACACATTGCCCCTGCTAAAAGAGGGCACCATGAAGATTCCAACAACATTAAAAAAAAAAAAAGATTTTGCTACTAGAAGGCATTGCACAAGCCATTAAAAGATTGTGAGCGCCTCCCAACATTTATTTTTGTTTTTTTAATTATATTTTATCTTTATTAAAATAAAAAAATTTCAATTTATTCAACATGAAAATAACAAAAACAATTTGCATGAAAATACAAAAAAATCACTAAACACCAGTTGTAAAAATCTTGCTTTTAAGGATGGTCTACTCATTCTATTTAGCTTTAGAAATGAGAAAAAATCAAGTTATCTCTAATTAATCTAATAATAACTAGTAAGCCTTGTAAAAAGATTAAATTACATTTAATAGTTAGTTCAATGATTTGTATGGGAAAGATAACATCATTATTATATTGTTTTAGTGAACAATAACCTTGAGTTTAAATAAATAGTATTTTTTTGAGGTGTAGTTTCTTTTAATAATTAATAATAGTATTGTTCATTCTAAAAGAAAAAAGTAAAAAGAAACTTGTATAAATCCCTAATATAACAATTCTTATTAGGTCTCCAAAGTAATTTTTCTTAATTGAATTCTCAATTTATAAAAATTCCTCAATTGGGTCCCTTCATGCATATTAGTGCTCTTTTACATGGTTATTAAACCTAGTTTGGGATTGACTCGTCCAAGAGACCAAGTTCTAGGTCACATAGGATGATCCAAGCCAACTACAAAAAATAAAAAAAATTATATTTGAGATTTTAATATCTCACATGCAAAAATTTTGAAACAATGCACAAGAATATAGGGTATAAAACATAAAACATGGGGCATGAAATATATTATAGTTATCTCATATCAAAAAGTTGAGCAACAATTTATGTGGATTTAAGTTATAAAAAGAAAATGTAAATTTCACATTGGAAAATTAAAAAATAATTTGTGTGAATGTAGATTAAAAACATCAAGTTTCACTTTGGTTATGTTAGATCACTCAAGTTTTGAATTAACCTTGCAAATCATTCAAGTTTAATCGGATTAATTTTACATTTAGTTTTTTTAATTTGAGACCCAGCTAAAAGTCTTGATCCTGAGTCAACCTTGTGCACTAAAAGCATTAAATAAAACATTAAACTTTTATCATATTGTAAACAATGCTTTTTTATTTTTAATCAAATCTGAGTGTTGGTAGGAATATTAAATATATATTGCAAAAAACGGGCACTAGGTGGGAACCGTTAACGGCTACGAATTAGGGCAGCTCCAACGGAGCTGCCAAACGAAGAGCCATATGTACTATGGCTTTTATTTCCTTACTTTTAGCATTCTAACGGGAATGCTAAAGTGACAGCCAAAATGACTTTTTACAAATTGAAGAGCCATTTCTACATTTAACTGTAGAAATGGCCAAAATGGCCAACGACCAACAACTTCTTTCTTTCTTTTTTTTACATAGAAAATTTTGTCTATAAATACATGAAGAAAAAACTTGTAGTTTTAAATTTTTGTATTGTGCCTCACCCTATTTTAAAAAACAAGAATCGATTATTCTCCGGTTAATTATTAACAATAAGTAGGATTAATTAACTTAAAAGATAACAACCATAATGAAAAACAACAATAGAAAAACAACAATAAGTAGGATTAATTAACTTAAAAGATAACAACCATAATGAAAAACAACAATAAGTAGGATTAATTAACTTAAAAGATAACAACCATGATGAAAAAAAAAACATAAAAAACTTGAGCTTGGTTATTTTTTCAAAGCATGAATTTGAATTTACTTTTAAAAAATTAAATTTTTAACAGTAACATATAAAACTGAAAATTAAAAATATTCATATAAATAAATTTTAAGTTTAATTTTAAATTATATCTTTTAACTTTCATATTATTTCATTAAATTTTATATTATTTTTATAAATTACTAATATTAATTATATAATTAATAACATCATAATTATATTATATATAAAATATCTAAATTAGTTACATAATTATATAAAAATAAATTTAACATGAAATATATTAAAATATAAATGGCTTTTCTAAATAGCTTTTTACCATTGGAATGCACATAATACAAAAAACTATATTTACACTATTCAAAAAGCCATTTTCTTCATTTGGCTCTTCAAAATGGCATTTTCTATTGGAGATGCTCTTAGGGATCCATTTTAGTTCCAAAAACTAAAAATGTATTTAATACATAAAAGGATTTAGGAACTTAGATGAGGTTAATCTCATTTTATACGGGGAGAAAAAAAATTGAAAAACTGATTAAACTGAGAAAATAGAAAAAAATAATTAAAAAAACTAAACCGTAAAAAAAAAATCAATTAAAATTTTATAAAAAATCGATCGATTTGGTTTTGGTTTTATAAGTCTGAAACCGAAAAAAACAAATGGAAAAAAATCAGGAAAAAACCGAGCTAAACCGAAAAACCCAAGCCAAAATCAAGCTAAACTGAAAAAACTGAGCTAAATCGAAAAAATCAAGCCAAACCAATTTTAGTTTAATTTTATTTTTTTAAAAAATATTTATTTAATTATTTTTTAATAAAAACCAAACCAAATAAAAAATAACCACTCTTATTATTTTATACCTATTATTATCAAAAGAACTCCAAAATCGTCCAGCATGAATCTATTAGACCTCATCAAATCAATATAATACATAAAAAAATTCAATCATAAAAGATATTTATTTAAAAGAAGAAAAAAAAAGAACATCATTACGAAGAGATAATTGGGGCAAGCAAAACTTAGAAGGTCAACCCGTAACACTCAGCCGCCACGACTTTTGGATGCTGACGAGGATCGTACTAATCCTCTAGTTAAAATCAATCCGTCTTGCTGTATATATTTTGGCTTTTTTTGTCCCCACACAGTACTTGTAAAATGTTTATTTCCACCAACGAGTACCGAGAAAAAATTATCATTATCATTATTATTGTAATTATTAACCAAAGCTAATTGTGTCTGGAATACACCGAACATATAGATTCGTGAGCACTATTTACTTAAACAGTATAATGATTTCGCTATTCTTGCCCAAAAAAATCTTAAATAAAGTGTTTTTTACTTTTAAAAATATAATAAAATAATATTTTTACTCTTGAAAGCAAAAATTTTAAAATTTTCATTAAGAAGTTTTCTAGTCATTTCACTTTGTTTTCTTCTTTCTTTGTTAATACAAAGTAGAATAAGAGAAATTTATTTTTTTTAGTAAAAATTAAACATTATTTAAATAAAAAAAGTTGTTATCATGTTCGACGCATGCGCTAATATATAAGAGGTGTCCATACCTTTTAGGTGACTTGTGCAGCGCATCCCGGCAATCAAAATAAGAGGTGTCCATACCTTTTAGGTGACTTGTGCAGCGCATCCCGGCAATCAAGATCCCCCTTTTATCAAATTTTTGGAAGCGTTGTGATATCGTTTTTCTTTTACAATAGCATTGGTGATTCATGATGTCGTGATGTTGTTAGCAATTTTTTTTTTTACCTTTTTTTCTTTCTTTCTCATTCCATTAAAATCCGTGTTGGTCATGCAAAATCCCATGGTTGTTCTATGATTTATTGGGATTTTGTTTTTAGTTTTTATTTTTTTGATTTTTGTTTCTCATTCCTTTCATAAAATATTTATTTGTTTTTAATTGTTTCCTTCAATCCCCATTTGTGATATGTTATTGTTTTTTAATTTGATCCTTATTTTTTTATTTTTTTTTGCGATTCTTTTATTAAATTGGTTTTTCTTTTCAATTCCACCCTTTAATTAAAAATTTCTCTTTATTTTTTATTTAAATTTTGATACTTATTATTTTGATTGTTTTAATTTTTTTTTTCGGTCCTTTTGTTAAATTAATTTTCCATTTCAATTTCACCCTTCAATAAAAAAATATATATATTGAATTTCAATTTTAATCCTCATTCTTTTGATTGTTTAAATTTTTTTAGGTGTTTTTTGTTAAATTGACTATTGTTTTTAATTTCACCCTTCAATCAAAAATAAAATAATCCCTTCAATAAAAACTTTTCCGGTCCTTTTGTGAAATTGATTTTTCATTTCAATTTCACCATTCAATCAAAGAATAAAATTTATTTTGAATTCAATTTTGATCCTCATTTTTTTGATTGTTTAAATTTTTTTAGGTGTTTTTTGTTAAATTGACTAATATTTTTAATTTCACCTTTCAATAAAAAATAAAATTTATTTTGTATCTCAATTTTCATCCTCATCCTCATCCTCATTCTTTTATTTTTTTTGTTTTGAATCCTTTTGTATAATTTATTTATTTATTTAATTTCATTTTTTAATATTTAATTGATTGAGAATTGAGCTTGATTTTTTTAAATAGGATGCTTTTGATCTAATAACCTGGATCATGAATTTAAAAAGTTAACATAGATCGACATTTTATATTTATTATTGAAACAAGGTAATAACATCTTTACTATTCCCAACAAAAACACAAATGCCTTGGTTTTAGATGTTTCCACGTAACCTATTAATCATTAAAGAATTGATATAGGGTATGTGTGTATTGTTTTTTTCCAGTAAGCATAGTAAAATGATCTAATTGCCCTACAAATCAAAATCCATCAAACTAACAATTGATAGGGGGTATATTTGGTAATATCTTTTAATTTTTTTAAATATCATAAATCACAAGTTTACCCTTGAAATAAAAAAAAATCAAGTGTCCAGGAGCTTTTTTGGTCTTTTCACTTTGATTTTTTTGTTATTATTTAGTTCATCAAGGTCATTTTAGTCTTTTAGTAAGGTTTTAATATTAAATAAATTGAAAGAGTTGTAGGCGTGTGTCACATACAATGCCATACATTTCAAGTGGCATATGCAACGCCTCTTGGTGGCAAAACCTATCATTTCACTGAGTCATTAGAAGCACCGCCGTGTTTTTTTTCTCATGAAGCGGCATATGTCAACAACGTTGGAGAGGTTTATAGCTGGTGGACCATTCTTTTTCTTTTTTTCTCTCCCCTCCCCCAAAAACTACAAGTTGGTCCTCTTTGTTATTGATATTTCAACTTCAGTTCTTCTTTGAGTTTCTAAATTTTGTTCTTGGAATTTTTATAAAATTTTTATTTGTTTCTAAATTTGTCCATCAATTATAATTTGACATATATTATTTTTTTCAAGTTGATCCTTATTTTTTTAATTTGTAATTTTTTTTCTTGGTCCTTGTGTAAGAGTTTTATTGGTTTTCAAATTCATCATTCAATTTAAATTTATAGTATTATATTTTTCAATTTAATCCTCATTATTTTGATTTCTGATTTTTTTTTTTATCTTTTTGTAAAATTTTTATTTATTTTCAATTTCATTCTTCAATTCAAATTTATGGTATATTATTTTTAACAATTTGGTCCTTATTCTTTTTATTTTTCTTCCTTTTGGTAAACTAATTTTTCTTTTCAATTTTACTATTCAATCATTTTTTTTTATTTTTTATATCAATTCTGACCCTCACTCTTTTTATTTATTTTTTTGGTCCTTTTGCTAAATTGATTCTTATTTTCAATTTTACCCTTTAATCAAGTATAAAATTTATTTTGCATTTTGATTTTGATCTTCATTCTTTTAATTGTTATTTTTTTTATCCTTGTGTATAATTGAATTTTTTTTAAATTTTATCCTTCAATATTTGATTGATTGAGAATTGAGTTTCATGTTTTTTTTTTCAATATACAGTGCTTTATGTCTAATAACATGGGTCATGGGTTTGAAAAACTAACATGAATTGATCTTTTTTTAAAAATGGGCTATATAATTCTCTTTAATATTTTATATTGAGTTATCCTGATCTCATGATCTGGGTCACAAATTAGATAAAATTTCTTGAGTTGACTTGGCTCAAATTATCGAGATTACATGTTTTTTATGCCAAGTCAGGTTGACGAGGACTGATATTTTAAGGTTATATTTTTTTACCTCATTTAATCAATATGTATTTAATGAATTGTGAATTAAGTTACATAATTTATTCTCATTTGAAAAAGAAAATTCCAGGTTATAGTGATTAATTTTTTTTTTAAATGTGGTTCATCTATAATCGTTGTCTATATTTTTATTTAATTAAAATAAAATAAACTTATCCAATCCAAATATATCTATAACCCAAATCATAAATTTTCTTTTCTTTTCAAAACATATTCGTATTACTTAAATATTATTTTTTATAAAAAAAAATAATTTAACTCCACAAAAAAACATGAATACACGGCTAGTAAAACACTAAAAATTTATATTACTATACTCTCCAAGTGCATCATCATTATTATTATTTTTAATTGAAAAATGTCCATTAAACCCCCTGAATTTCAATTGGCCTCCCGAGTGAGTAGAAGAGAAGGAATAAAAAAATGAGTTAGAGATTGAAAACGTCGAGGTCTCTGATTAGTGAGTCGGCTTGGACTTATTGTTGATGAGCGGCTTTGGTTTGTCAGCAAGTGTTAAATGCCTCAAGTATAATATGTTTGCCATTCTTGTTTAAGAGCCTTGTTCCCCCTCAAAGTGTTGAAAATCTTCAAAATCCCCCTAATTTCCATATAATTATAATTCATTTTTGCAAAACGACCCCCTAAAATAAAAAATTATGCATTCTTACCTCTCCAAATACAAACAATTAAAAAACAATGTATAAAATATAATTTTATGAGGGAAAATGTACATGTTTTAAGTGATCATTTTGATAACAAGCAAATCTATCCTTTGTATTGTTTTCTAGAATAGTATTTAAGAAAAAATCTATCATGAATACTTTATTTAAAATTAAATAATAAAGAATTTACTCTCAATTTAGAAAAAAATAAGGTGAAAAAAGTACACTGAAAATATTTTTAGATTTTATTTTAAAATGAGAGTGAGAAAATGCATTGTGACATGTTTAAACATGAAGATTTCAAAGATTATGATTTGTCCACTTTATAATATTATTTTTATTTTTATTTTGCCTTCCCAAGATGCAACATTGTAGACAGAAAAGTAAAAAAATAAAAATTTGTAAAACATAAGCTAGGTTCTTAGTGTCTCTCTCTCTCTCTCTCTATTATTTATTTTTAGAAAACTCTCTTACTTCTGGTATTCTAGCAAATGTTGATTCTTGGAATGCTAAACAAATTTCTAGCGAGATGATACAAGCATGTTTATTAAATAATCTACATAAAAAAACACTTATATGAGTATCTAATTAAATAAATTGATAATCATTTAGGTAAATAAATAAATAAATAAGTCACTAGAAATAGCTAAAAGAAAAAATAAAAAAAATAAGAGATAAATATAAATCAAGATATTTGATCCTGCAAAATAAGACATTTACCCAATTGTGTTTAATGAATTTATTTATTAAAATCAATAAAAAATAATAGAAATAGAAACACATATGAAACTGATTCAATAAAATAAAGAAAATTAAAATTATACAAGGCCGAACATATTATAAATATTATTTAAAAATAAGTATTTTTTATTTCTAAAAATAAAGTTCATATGCATAAAAAAAAAATTATAGATGAATCAGAATAATATCCTCAAAAATTAAATAAACACAAAATAATTTTTTTAAAAAACCTCTATTAGAAAAAGGCATACAAAACTTATGGTCCAGGTCATGATATTGGGATAAACCGATAGGGAAGAAATTAAAGATAAAAAAAAAACAATCTTTCTTTAAATAATATAGAATGATGAAATTAGAAAAGAAAATGAGAAAAAAAAATGTCGAACTGCATTAACTTTTCAAAGTCGTGACTCAAGTCATTAGATTAGAAACACCACAAATAAAAATAAAATCATAAAGCCCAATCCTTAACAAATCAAACGTTGAAGAATGAAATTAAGGGAAAAAAATAAATCACATAAAATGATCTAAAACAAAAAAAATATAATTAAAGGATGAGGGTTAAAGTCAAAATAAAAAATAAATTAGAGGACAACCATAAATCTTCAATTAAATCATTAAATTGAAAAGAAAAATAATTTCAACAGAAGAAAAAACAAATAAAAAATAAGGGCCAAGTTAGAAAAAACAACACGACATAAACTTTTATTGAATGATGAAAGAAGAAACCAATAAAACTTTAACAAAATGATCAAGGAAAAAAAATAAAAATCAAAAGAATAAGGACCAAATTGAAACAAATAATATATAACAAATTGTAATTGAAGGACTAAATTGAAAACAAACCAAACTTTTATAAAAGGGCTAAGAAAAAAAAATCAAAAGAATAACAACTGAAATTGAAACACAAAAAATAAAGAGGACAAATGTTTACTTTTCCAGGTAAGAGAGAGAAAAGAATGGGAGAACAAAGAAATGATCACCCACTATAAACAATTGATAATTCATTGTCACACTTCACACCAGGAGGAAGAGGACACATTATTGCTTCAAACGATACGATAGAAGGACATGTTTGGTGACACGACCAAAACATTGATGTCTTCTCCCAAGTGTAAGAGTGTCGAAGTAATAAATGACAAGTTTGTCCTTGAAAAAAAAATCAAGTGTCCAGGAGCTTTTTTGTTGTTTTCACTTTGATTTTTTTTTGTTATTATTAAGTTCATCAAGGTCATTTTAGTCTTTTAGCAGGGTTTAAATATTAAATAAATTGAAAGAGGTGTAGGCATGTGTCATGTACAATGCCATACATTTCAAGTGGCGTATGCAACAGCTCTTCTTGGTAGCAAAAAATGTAATTTCACTGAAACATTAGAAGCACCGTCGTGTCCTTTTTCTCATGAAGCGGCATGTGTCAATGACGTTGAAGAGGTTCTTCTTCTTTTTTCTCTCCCTTCCCTAAAAACCTACAAGTTTGTCCTCTTTGTTATTGATATTTTAACTTCAATTCTTTTTTGAGTTACTAATTTTTATTCTTGGAATTTTTATAAAATTTTTAATTTTTTTTAAAATTTTTCCATCAATTCTAATTTCACATATTTTTTTTTTCAAGTTTATCTTTTTTTTTTAATTTGTAATTTTTTTCTTGGTCCTTATGTAAAAGTTTTATTGGTTTTCAATTTTATCATTCAAATGTATGGCAAGACCGGGATCGAACCACATAGAGGTTAATTATATAAATTATAATTAATAATGATGATGATGATGATGATGATGATGAGGTAAAGAGGACTTTGAGATGTAAGATTAATGTGAAGATTAAATAATGATAAAAATAGTTGTCAAGGTTAGAAGATCCACTAATGGTATTTCAAATAAGTATAATATAAACTCTTTATATTACTCAACTAGAAACCACACACAAAGAAGGTTCCAATCGAATAATTTATCAATTATAGCTAATTATAAATTATTAACATGATCATATTAATTATCTTATTTAAGTAACACAAACTTTTAAATATTGCCAAGAATTCATGATGCTAACTTATGTTAGCAACAAATCAAGTTCCTTTCATAGCATATGTGTGGGTTATACCATATGGTTGGCTATGAAAGTACTAAGCATTTGTTGTACCAAGTGTTATACAACACAAATCTAGATTAACCATTTAACAAGCAATGTATTAATAATTAATAAGATAAAAATGATAAGACATGTTAATAGCAAGTTGTTAGGATATAAGCAAGTTGTTAGGATATAATCATTGAAGTCCATATTGAATTTATATTATACTTATCCTAACACTATTAGTGAAACCTTTTCATCGTAATATAATGAACTTAGCTAAACATAATGAAGAAGAGAAACATAGATAAACAAGATAAGATCATAATTATATAAGTATAGTAAAGGAAATGAAAAACATAAACAAGAGATTAAAGAAAATATAACATGGAATAAAACTTGAATATTATAAAATACAAATAAAAAGAGCAAGAGCAAGATCTTGATTTGAACAACCAAGATGCCTAAATGCATGACAAATGCCTCCTTTTATAGGCTAAAATTTGAAACTATTGATTTGATGACTAATTGTTAAGTGGGTGGCCACATCTTGATTTGATGACAATCCTTATCTTCTTGTCTAAACAAAATGCCATTACTAACGTTAGAATTTGAACAGATTTTCATAATGAAAGTTCTAGGAAATTATCTCAGCTTTCCAACAAAAAAAGAATCGGTGCATTTGGACTTTTAGAACTCGAGATATGGCTGAACACTGAACAGTGTCTGGGCTGCAAGATAGATTCAGACTTCTCTGCTGTTGCTAGAATTTGAACTTGAAAATGACCTTTTTGAATCCTGGACTCCTCATGAAAGTTTTAGGCCTATGTCTTAGCTTTCCATCCATATAGAGTAAACCTAAATCCAAGTTCTACAGCTCCAGTTATGATCCAATAACCGAATGGTGTTCCAGTTTGGACTAAACCGGCATCTCTTTTCTAAGATTAGCCTTCTCTTTGTTTTCTCAATTTCAATAGTTAAACTCATCAATTAATCCCTTGATTTATGTGATAGGCCTGCATTTAAGATGAATATTTACCATAAATTAAAGGTATCTTATATTATTAGATATGTTATTATAAAACATGCTCTAGTTAAGAAATTATTGATACTTCAAGTGCAAAATAATGATATAAAACCTTGATAAAGATGCACTTTTAAGTACTAATCATTTGGTCACCGGGAGACGTGACACGCATGGCTTAAATAGTGCATATGCTACCCACTTACTAACACGTAATGAGCACGATAACAACTTTTTTGTACAAAAAATTAATTATCCTATATAAAAAGACCAAAATGCCCTTCATAGGAAGGAAAAAAAACAGTGTGGAAGGACAAAAATACCCCTAAACACATGCTTTTTTTTTTGTCTTTTATAAGGGAAAAATCTTTTTATTATATTCTAATAAGCAAAAAGACAAAATAAAAAATTGTTGGTCAACAATTCTGAATTTTTTTTGATATTGAAGATAAGTAAGTTAATTTATTGTTTAAATTTTTTGAAAAAAAAAGGTACCCTCTAACAATCTTTTAATAACCAATAGGCCATTAAAAAAGATCAAATTACCTCCGATACTAAGGTTTTTATTTTTTTTTCCACCAAAAAAATACAAAAATAATTTTATTATAGCAATTCAGTAACTAATGCTACTGTGAAAAAACTCACGTCCATCGAAAAAGGCGTCTTTCAAGCTAAGCCATTCAATGAAATAACAAGTACCATTTTGGCTAATTTAAACTGAAGAATGGATAAGGGATGATTTTATAGAACTCATCTTCTTCTTTAAGAGACAACGACGGCCTCACGGGGTCTTTTATGATAAGTTAATTTACACAGCAAAATGACGAATCATGTATAAAGACATGGATAACGAAGGACATTAACAATAATGATTAATGCTCAAATCATGCAGGTAGTAACTAACGACTATGATCACATGGAGAAGGAACATCAAAATCAGTCTCCTCAAAAGTTCTTTCTCATTAAATTTTACAGGGAACTAATCCATGGCAGAAAAGCAAAGACCTAAAACTTCACGAGAAAAAAAGGATACTCCACTCTGCTAAAACCTCCTCGGGGGGGAGTTGCAAGACAGTGACGCCGGAGGACTCCTGATCACTAATATGTGAAACAGCAACCACCACAATTATGACCCCTGTTGCCAGCCCGAGTAAAGATTCACTTTTTCTTTGGTGCTGCTTAGAACAGATTATAGCTAATTAGTTATTTCCAGTTTCAATCAAGATTTGGGTATAATTGTGAAAGTTGATACTTTATCTATTGTTTTTCGTTTAAAAATATATTAAAATAATATATATTTTTAATTTTTTAAAATTTATTTTTAATATTAGCACGTTAAAACAATATAAAAACGCTAAAAAAATCAATTGAAATAAGAAAATAAAATAAGATAAAGTAAATTTTTTTTATTTTGTTTTTAAAACACAAGCACAATCATACTGATAGGCTGGAGGCCTGATACAGTGGCCACTTAGCTGAAAGATTGATTTATGGTCAGGTTAGATAGGACCATGCCCTTAAAGTATTAATGAGCCCCAACCCCTTACATTCAATTAACCTGACCAAGTCGCTGAGAATTCAAATCTTCCAAGAAGGAAAGAAAGAGGAAAAACAGAGCCCCACAATCCACAAATTTACAAGGTTTTTTTTTTAATGTAAATTTATAGCATTGCTGCGCAGGCTTATGGCAGGATCAGCTCTCCTCCTTGAGGACTGCCCGTTGAAGTGTCTTCTTACTGCTGGCTGATGATGATAACTCTGTTTCAAATCAGTCAAAATCAAGTAAAAAATGGTTAGAAGTGTTGTTTCAAGTCTCTTAAATTCCAAGGGGCCAGAAGAAGTTGCATGCATTTTAAATGTTACGTGGGGTCATGTTGGTGATGCAGCTAGTGTTAAAACATGTACTAATGAAACCATTGTGATTATAACTCTAGATTTTGTACGTTAGACGAATTGAAGCCACACCACAGAGCAAAACCTAATCACCTGTGGGCACCCATAGCCCGCACATAAATGCTCATCAATGCTCAGCTACATTGATTACACTCAACTTGCCAGCAGTGAGAAATCTGCACATCAAGGCACATCTAACATTCAAACTCGTCAAAACACAGCTTGCTAAGAGGTTTGTGTTCCAAGCAACACTAAAAGCAAAACCACATTTGAAATTTATGATAAAAAGTGCGAAGTTATGGCAATAACATATGAACTACATTTTTTTTTTGGACAGAACTAACATAAACATTCTCACATTTGAGACAGAGATTGGAGTTCGTTAAGACAAATCACTGCTAACACTAACGCAATTCAAATCTAGTCCAAATATACTAAACTCGTAATGATATCTCAAATCTAAAACAGAATGAAATCCATGGTCGCTTAAATAACAAGCTACATCCTCATTTTCACAACAATTAGTCCTCCCTAATTCCCTTTACAGACATTTAGGTTTTTTACTCCTGTCTTGGTTAGAAAGTTTCTTGCAAAGTTCTGATCCTGAAAATGTGGTTCTCTAACATCACGAACAAATTCATGATCCTTGTACATTTCTCCTAACTCTTGAGCAGTTGCTGCAGCGGCTGAGGCTGCGGCTGTGGCTGGGGCTGCGTCAGCGGCAGGGGCAGGGGCAGGGGCAGGGGCAGGGGCAGCGGCTGAGTTTGTGGTTGAGGTTCCTCCCTCCATGGTACATTAATGTCCATTGATGCAAGCCCTTCTAATTCTTGGATTGCTGCAACTGCACTGATTGTGGCACTAGTCAAAAGAGGCTTTAGGACCCCAGCGGCTAGCTGAACTCTTGATTGCTGCAAGCAACATAATCAGAGTGAATTGTAGTTCATTACAAAGAAAAGTACATGGCATAGCAGTGCAAGAAAATTGTTGTCTGACTTACAAAAAATTCAAGTTTCCTCTTAAGATCTCCATGCAATTCTGCTTGTGCTTGAAGCTGAGATGCCCTGTTAATTGCCCATGGTGCATTTGCAGTCTTGTTTCCAAAATGAGAAGTACAGATCATAATTAATTCAACATGCACAGATGAAGAGAAAATTTAAAAAAAAATGGAGATTTATGCAATTCTACTCAAGACAGGTAGCAATTTATCATACGTTTGACTTAAAAATCACTACAAAAGAGCACTTTATTGATAATTAGAAAACAAGAGTACATATGCATTTAGAAGAAAGCTTCACTTTGAACAACTAATTTTTCGAACTTCTGACTGACCATATTATCCACATTTTTTCTTGAGTTTGCAAATTCATGGCATTGTTCCATATTGAGTGGTGGCGATATTGATTAGTAAAACAATACCCAACATAACATTTTTGACAGAAACTCAAAAACATGTCACAATATTAGTAGATACTAGATACCATTACAAGACAAATTAAACACCACGTCAAGTTACTGAAAAGGGGAAGGAGTAAACTTTTGAATTTTGAGCGGGGAGTTCCATAAAATGGCGGATATTAAACAATTTAAAAGGAATGAGGACCAGAGTTTAAGTAGAAAAAAATACACGGGTTATTATTTTTTAAACCACTTCAAAATCTCAGCATATTTTTAATTTTTCAAGATTTTTCTTTCTATTTGGTGGGGTTGATTTTGCAACTTGCCAGTCTATTGGTCCAGCACCAGTTGGTTGGAGAAACTTGAATTCAACAGGACAGGTCCATCTCGAATGACAAGTATTTGAAATGATCTAATGTTAAATATCCAAGACCAAATGTGCTTTCTCAACAACAGCAAAGAAAAAAAAAGAACAAATTCAAACCTTTTGGACCATGGCATGATGATGACTGTAAACACAACATAAATAGCAAACCAAATCTTTATATTTATATAGCACATTTTAATTTTCTGTTTTTACATGAGAAAAATTTTTGGTTAACAAATTAAACCAAACTGATGCCTTAACTTTTCCCCATAAAATACAAAAATAAAAAACAACAACAGAATGATCAAATAGAAACTAAAGAATTAGTGAACATCAATGCAAATTAATTAATAACAGTCTAATTATCATGTCCCACAGAAAACAAATATAATTCACAACTGGTACAGATTAAAATATACCAAGCAAACAAATCCATTTGGGAAAGCTGATATAACGCTAATCAACTCTCAATCTGTTCAATCATGACGAGACCAGTATGTTAGATAACAAATAACATAATTCTCTGGGAAAAAAACACAAACCCTCCTTCACTATTTGCTAAACTGTAGCGATGTCATTTAATGCCTATTTATGCCTCATGCCTATCACATATTAAAAAGGAAAAAACATACGTTCTTGCACAAAAGATAAACTACTCAGACAATTATGGAATTTACCAAACACTACCACTAACAACCAACTATTAACACTATAACAACAGACAATCAATCTATACCCCAATGCGTGTAAGGATAAGAACATTACCTTCCTAGGCCGGCCGACAGGCCTGCCAGAATTCTTCTTAGGCTTCAGCTTCATAACCCCAGGAACCTTAGCCGGGCGACCCGGTCCCTTAGCCTGCACCATCACAACAGCGCCAGCAGCGGTTGGGGCTGCACCCTTCCTTGGCCTGCCTCTGGGCTTTGGTGACGCCACATTAAACACAGCTACTGCATCAGTAGCAGTAGCAGTAGGAGAAGCAACGGCGTAAGGAACAGTCACCGGCTTTAACAGATTCTTAGCTGGACGTCCAGGACCCTTTTTAGCACCCCCTAAAGACTTGGGCTTTCTGGGCCTTCCTGGACTCTTCTTGGACCCCAACGGCCCACTATTCGGTGGCCTCCCTCTTCCTTTCTTCACCACCAACGGCCCAGCTTCAGTCACCATCATCTTCTTCGGCCGTCCCCGGCCTTTCCTCCCCGTCGAGGTGGAGGCAACAGGAGTCCCAACAGAACTCACAACAAGCTGACTCTGAGTCTGGGGCTGCCCATTAGCAAGCATAGGCGGAGGAGTTGGAGGAAGCCCATTAGCCTTAGTTTTAGGGGGCCTTCCACGGCCCCTTTTCTGCTCAGGAGGAGCTGTAGAGATAGGATCAACATCCTGTGGCTGAATTTGAGGTGGATTAGTAGAAACAGTAGCTGTGGTAGTTGTAGTAGCACTGATGTTTGCGTTAATGTCAGATCTGGGTAACAAGTAAGATTTCTTGTTGAGAACAAGAGCCCCGCTATTCTTCAAGCGTTTTAAGTGATGTGTCAACAAATCAGAGTGACTCGGTGGTAAACCAGGGTAAGCTCTCTCTATATACTTCGCTATGGCTATCCTGCTTGAACCATCTTGTTCTTTCAAAGCTGTAATCGCTGAATATATCATCTGGCAAAACAAGAAAAACAAATCAAGATTAGAACTTTATAAGAAACAAGAAAATAAAAACAAGTCTTTTTCTTCTTCTTCTTCTTTTGTTTACCTCAGCATAGGAAGGATGGGTTATGGTGGGGGCAGGGTCGGGTGGAGGAGCTAAATGGGGGGTTTCGGTGGTGGTGGGGGTGGAGGTGGTCGGTGGTGGTGGTGGTGGAGAGGTGGACGGCGGAACGGGTGGAGGGATCAATAATGAAGGAGGAGGTGGGTCCATGGAAAATTTAATTTTTTTTAGAGAGAGAGACTTAAAGGTGGAAATTGAAAAGGAGATTAGATAGGGTGAGTGTGTGTTTGGGAGAAATTGAGAAAAAATTGATTTTGAAACGACGACGGCGATGATGTATTGCAATTTGCAGAGAGAGCATTGAATGATAAAGTGGAAAAATAAATAAATAAATATATTATGAGGAAAAAGAGAAAGGAATCGAACCGTTGAAAATGGCTTTTACTTACTTTGTTTTATTTTTATTTTATTATAAAAGGTGGGGTGACGCTGTAGGGACTGTATTTTCTGCTACCTTTTTTATTTCGTCATCTAATCTATTTATTATTTGTATTTATGTCCTTCCCTTTCTGTCTTGTGGCATATCGAGCCAGTCATTCTTTCTCCCCTCGGAACTTACCCCAAACTGATCTTCGTTTTCAGGAGGCATCCTCCGTTCTATTATAAATTTATAATTTTCAAGTTCAAGGCGAGGACTTTCCAAAAATATGGCTTGGGTTATCATATCATGTTAATTATTTTATTGAATAGTGTTATTTTTTTATTAACGAGGTTTGATCGAGTTATTTAAATCATTAAAAATATAATTAAATCAACCGAGTTTTATTAAATATTAACTTAATTTTTTTTTCTTAAAGTTTTTAAACATAATTCGATGTATTACTCGACCTATGATTTCGATCATAAGTTAAGAATCAATTAGAGCAATGCTATTTTATTTTTTTATTAACAAAGTTAAAAAAAAAAAAACATTGTTTTGCAAAGAAAAAATGTCAATTTTGATCAAATTACCAGGATCAACCGGGTTAATTTCATATTTGTTTTAACATTTTATCTAGGTAGATCAAGTCAGGTTTAATAATTTTGTCTAGTTAAAGTTAAAATCTGAATCATGAGTTTTCTGTATCAGTTTGTCATAACAAGATAGGTTTAGTAATTATAGAGCCTGTTTGGAAGTGTGGTTGCGGTTGCTTTTTATGTCGAAATGTATCAAAATGATGTTTTTTTAATTTTTAAAAACTTATTTTTGAAATCAACGCATCAAAACGATTCAAAATATACAAAAAAAAAAATAATTTTTAGCAAAAAAACTTGAATTTTTTAAAAACATGAGTTGACTCGCGTTTCCAAATACTCCCATAATTTATATATTCTGGATTAAAGATGTTAGATTGTTGTGTAATGCAAGGTCATTATCTAATTAGTGCATAATTGTTTAGTCAATAGATGATGTGATTAACAAGTCTTAATGAAAATATTGATATTTCATCATTATTATATTCTTAAGGTTATCTAAGAAATATCACGATTTTATAGAATTACCAAAAGCTTCTTTTTCAATCACAAAGTTAATAAGTTGTCAAGACCACCAAATCCTTGAACTTTATTAGGATCGATGAATTTCGGTTGTTGCTAATATAATAAAGTAGATTGATTTTGAAATTCGGGCAAATATAATATGCATTGAGATTTCATTTGTCTATTACTCAAGTTATAAAATGCAAGAAACATTTTATAAAACGAGAGAAAAAATAAATTATTTAATAATGCAAATACAATCTTTCTATAATATACTTTGGAATTTATTTAGTTTCAAAATGTTAGTCGCTTTTACATAATTATATTGTAATTTTCTTTTTGACATAACCAAAGAGATAAGTAATGTAACCAAATCTAGTCTTATCCAAGCTAGCTGACTAGCTAGCTATAAAACTCATAGTTATGAAATTAAGTAAATGTACTTTTAATTTAAAGTCCAAGTTATAAGTTAAGGGTTGACCTACATCAACTCAGCTCTTGATTTTTTTTAAAAAATAAAATAATTTTATTTTGGTAAAATAATAATAATAATTGGTTTTTTAATTGATCTAGCCTAGAGTAATAGATCATTGAGTTGATCTTCGTTGGTGATGATTTTGACCAGTAAACAAGTTAAAATTGGTGTTGACGAGTTTTACTAGGTGAGCGAAGTCTTGTGGTGGTTGTTTTAAGTCTTGATGTACCCTAAAAACTAGATCTAGGTCAAGTATGCAATTTTTTTTTTTGGTTTGATTTAATGGTTTGGATTTTTTTGGGTTTAATGGGTTGATAGGTTGGTTTCTAGGTATTTTAAGAGTGTTTTGTGGTTGAAATGGATTGTAAAATAGGTTTTTTGGGTTAAAAACTCGTAGGCTCGATTTTCCAGTTATTACAATGGTGGTCGGAATCTGCTGATTGACGACACATGAGTTAAATTGATCCTTAAAAATACTTAATTCATAACTAATACTCTAAGTTGTACTCAATGTCATTTTAAGAACATATTGAGATTCCATGTCATAAAATCTTGAAGATACATCAATACTAACAACTTGATATAGTTTGAACAATAAATAAACCTGTAACACATGATCTCAAGAACATAATTAATCCAACATTAATAGTTTCAATAATCAAACACAAAGAGCAATTGGTCCCGTT
This sequence comes from Populus davidiana, assembly GCA_030145905.1. Classification (NCBI taxonomy): domain Eukaryota; kingdom Viridiplantae; phylum Streptophyta; class Magnoliopsida; order Malpighiales; family Salicaceae; genus Populus; species Populus davidiana. The sequence goes on along the minus strand of CM057800.1, from coordinate 2,944,340 downwards.
AAGACAATATAAAACCTTCTTTAGATGCATTCACTTATTCGTTTAGTTTTTCACTTTTGTCAAGGACATTTGTTTGGTTTTTTTATCCAATAACACAACCTACTACACAAGCTAGTAGGGAATAAAAGAATACACTTTCAATTTACCTTGTTATTAAAAAAATAGAAAAAAAAAGAACCTAGAATGCATTGGCTAGCGTCTTGTCCTCCTTCGTTTAATTTTTATACTATAAGGCCTCTTTGGTTTATGGACCACAGAAAATGGATAGCTTAGCTTGTTCTCTTATGGGTGTAATGACATTTATTTTATCCTTAAATTGTTGGGAATGTAACAAGATAAGATTTAAACTATTAATTTTATCTATCATATCATCAAACTATGATTTAAGATGTGTTATTGAGATGGAAAAAAAGCATTTGATGTACTTAAATTAACATGGGTGGGTTGACTTATGAAATTCATAAAGATAATCTTGAAATTGATTTTTCAAAAACTCTGTCCTAAATTAACACAATTTTGAAGTATAAAATCGGTAAAAAAAATAGAATTTAATTAAAAAAAAAACCTAAGTAAACTCGAGTCAACCAAGAAAACTTGCGATGCAAGTCATGCATGTCATTGGATTCAATAATTATTTTATTTCAATGTTTATTTTTATTTAATTATACGATAATAAAACACATAATAATTTTTGTGTGAAATATTTTTTTTAAAAGTAAAAAAATCATGATAGGCACGTGATGTCAAGATAGTAATAATACATCATTGATAACAAAAAGTGATATTGTATTCTTTTAGGTTTAAGCTAAATAAAATAATAGATGATTGATAACAAAGGATGAAATTGTAATGAGAGGCAAGAAAAAGCATTAAACAAAAATAAATAAATAATGGGCCTAGTGGCCCAATGTGTCCGGGCATAAAAAAAATAGCCAAACCCGTGCATGCGGGCTTGTTATTTTTTAAAAAAATATTTCTTAAGTTATCCATCTTTTTTAAAAAAATTAACAGATGATTTGTTATCTATATTCTATAGAATCCAACAACTAGAGGTCGTTGGAAAAATAGGGGTTTGGCTTTTTTTGGCTTTAAAACTCATTTTTCAATACATTTTTAACTCACAACACCTTAATAAATTTATCTATGATCTAAAAAAACCTAAAAAAAAAAAACTAAAAAATCAAAATCAACCTAAACCTAAAAGATTCTTGTGGTTAGATCTGTCTCATCAGATAAAAAGAAAAACACCTAAATAAAACTACCATGGTAAAATAAATCCATTGACACCGTAAATGTTTTTGTCTTTAACCCACACTTGCAACCCAAGTAAGATCCAAAAGCCATAAGCTTTGACCACCAAAGCTTGTACGCACCAAACCTATCAAAATTAGCTAGCCCACACATTTACCAGCCTCCTTTAAAGTTATAGGAGCTTAACAAACAATAAGAATATAGGCCCACAACCACTCATTTTCTCTGCCTATTAAAGTGCACCTCCATTTGTCTGAGCTACGTGCCTCTCATGGTTCTAGCATGGATGATGTAGATGCCTCTGGTCATGGGCAGTAACAGATTTGCACTGATAGGGATGGACAGTTTGTAAGACCTAACTTGCACTGAGGGAGATGGGGTCAACGTGCTTTGAGGTGACAATATGTCAACAGCTATGACATGACGAATTATGTATTCGATTCTTGAAATTTTAAAGGGAAACCCATTGTTTCCTTCAACAAGTGCCACATTTCCCCGGGAAGCAGGAGATGTTGGGCCCTTGATAAATTAATGTGTTAAGTATAAGTTTCTACGAAATGAGTCCGTTGGTGATTTTTTCGGAAAATGTTAATATATCACTACTCTGTCGATCATATCCTCCTCTATTTCTTTTTTTTCTTCCCTATCTCAATTCTTCCCTCCTAAACTGCAAACGACCACCCCCCCAAAAAAACACCCTCTTCTCAACACAAGTCATATTTCTTTAAGTTTTGTAATCACATCATTCGTGTTTTGATTTATTGTTGATTTTATCATTTTCTGTAAGTAAATCTATCTTTTTTAATTTTAACATTTAAATGTTAATTTTAAATGTTAATTTTATTGTTTTTTTAGTACATGTATTTTGTTAGTGTATATACATGTTTATTGTTATTTCTCAAACAAACTTGTAGTATGAATGTATAATTTTGTACTCGTTATGGTTTGCTTTAGATTTTGTAAAATTATATTTATTTGTAAATTGTTGAAACTTTGTTAAATTATCGAATTACATGTGTTGTGGTGAAATAATTAATAGCTTTTTTAACAGGCCAGTTTTAATTTTTATCAATGCTATTGTGGAGTTATAATTTTCATAAATTTATTTGTATAAATTTGTATGGACGTTTATAATTGATAATGAATATTTATGAGAAGTTGTAATTGACTGGATAATCTTGAGGTAAACTAATATTTTTACAAATTTATTTACCTAACATAGTTAATTAATACATGTTGTCATCGTAATTTTATAAAGGTTCGATAGAAGTTATGAATGATTGTTCATGGATGTATCGAGATTCACCCCAAGGATTGCGGATGATGGATTATTGTAATGATGTATAGGGTTTTATTAATTTCACAACATTTATTCCCAGAAATTTTACTGGAGGCAGTATTAGGTGTCTATGTAGGAAATGTGAAAATAAAAAGTATCTACATCCAGATGTTGTAATTATGCATATTCTACATAAAGGGTTCATGGAGAATTACCTGTGTTGGTATGCACACGGGGAAGTATTTGTTCGTAATAAAAGAATGAGAGAAATGGTGGTTGGGTCAACTTCTAGTGCTAGCAACGTGCAGGGAGTTGCAAATGACAACAATACTAATCCTTACAAGAATATGGTTATGGATGCAATGAGAATGAATCAAGGTAATTTCAGTCAATGTCCAATCGTAGAAGAAGAACCTAATGTAGATGCAGCTAGGTTTTTTGATATATTGAAAGATTCTGATGAACCATTATAGGATGGCTGCACGAACTACAATAAATTAACGGCCGTAGCACATATATTTACCAACCAGTCAGATCACGGGTTGAGTGAGGCCGGTTATGACAAAATTATCGAATGAGCGAGAAGCATTTTATCTGAAGGAAACGGGTTGAAAGAGAACTTCTATGCTGCAAAGTCCATGGTAAACCCCTCGATTTAAGATACCATAAAATTGACATGTGCCCTAACTTCTGCATGTTACACTACCTTGAAAATGATGAGCTAACCGAGTGCATGACATGTGGGCATTCCCGATACAAACCCAGAACTGGCAGGGGAAAAACTCTTGTGGCATATAAAAAACTTAGATACTTCCCAAATTAAATGTCATGAATCTTATATTTCATGTAGTACATAATACATAAAACTACATAAGTTACAGAACATCCAAAAAATATAAAATAAAATAGCTAGAACTCAAATGCATATCAATTCCTCTCGCCTAAAAGGATTTAAGAGATTTTTCATCGGTGGTTTGTATGGATTATTGTTAGAGGCTAGACACTTTAATGACTTGTAGTTTGTGGCAACCCAATCTTGAAGCAATTATTCAAAGTCGAAAAGAACATTTGATCTTCAAGTAATCTTTGTATAAACCTTAAATATCTTTAAATCTTTCTAACAAGATCCATAAGACTCTTGAAAATTTTTAAATGTACTGTTTCCCGTAACATATATATGTTTTGGGAAACCCAACATCACAATCGAACTTATATATATATATATATCTTTAATTTTATATAAATGTTAGAGTTAATAATAGTATAATAATCCTAGTTATAAAATTTGAATCAACTCGATGGGTCAATGCAGGACATAGCTTACCTGAGACTTAACAAACCAAGAGCTTGAACTAATCCAGGCTTAAAAAAAATATAATAAAAATTGACTTGACTTGTCTCAATCAAAAACTTGGATTGACTAGTAATCCAAGATAAAACTTGTTGACTTTTTCTGATTTTTTATTTATCAAAATAATATTATTTTAATAATTAAAAAATATATATTAATTTGGGTTAAAGATTGACCCTCCTGTGTCATTAACTTGACCTTGTTTCAGATTGAGTTATAAAACTATGATAAGAATTACTTTTATTTTTGTATATTTTAGTTGGATAATTTTGAATTAGATGTATTTTATATAGGTATTTTAAAAATAAAAAATAAAAATATTATCTTTAAATATATGTTCTTTATGTACGTTTTATTTTAAAAGTATAAAAATTTAATTTAAAGTTATCTATCCTAAAATACAAACAGTATTATGTGGTTTTTGTTTTTAACCATGACCGTAACTTTTAAGTGTTAAGTAATATTTTAAAAGCAAAATCACGACTTTTCCTTGAATTATCTTGAGAAGGTAAGATTTATAGTTTTTCAAAAGCTGCTACAACTTTCCCAAAACGACCAAAAGTGTTTACATCATCTAAACTAGACAAGACCATCAAAGTTTGGTTTTCTACTTTTTACCTTAACAGCTAAAAAAACACGTGCCACGAAATAAGCTCACATACTAGGTAAAATATTCCTTTTAAGTACGAATTTTATATTCTAATCTCGTCCTTAATTTTTTTCCTTTAAAGGGTGAAGATAATCAAATACTTGTGGAAATGAAAATGCAACACGTATATTATATTTGTACTAGTTTATTTATCCACTGTGTTATATAATTGAAGATACAAGAATATGTCCCCGTCTGTCCGTCCGTCCGTCCGGCCGTCCTGTAGAGTATGTGATGTGATGTCATAAAGTCACAAGCTTAAAGAGTAGCCAACCAGACAAGGACGGCGCCTGTTTTTCTCCCTCTCCTCCGCACGCATCTCCCCGTCCAGGTTTCATACATAAATGAGAAAAATAAAAAACCCAAACACACCCCGCACACGTACATCTATATATATATATATATATATATATATATATAGAGAGAGAGAGAGAGAGAGAGATCATCCCAGCAGTGACAAGACAAGAGGTTTTTATGAATAGATGGCAAGCCGGGAGATAAAATAGGGAGAGAGAGCGAGGAATGCTGGGAAGTTGGTGGCTGTAAAAGAAGAAAGGGAAATCACCAGTATTTTTTATATATATATGGGTGGGAGTGGAACGCTCGTGAACGGTGTTCGTCGCTGGTTTCAACGCCGAAACAACAACAATAATAGTAGTGGTATTCCACAATCATCGGTAAAGGTGAAGGAGGAAATAGAGGAGACAGAGGAGCAGGAGTTAACTGTGATTGAGGATTTTGATATTTCTGGTCTCCAACTTATTAGAGTTCCTAAACGCATCCATTTCCCTCCTGGCTTTACCATGGATCCTCACAAGAAGGTAACCTAAATCCAAATCCCATTCAAGAATATACATGGATAGATCTCTGTCTTGTGGATTTTTCTTTTTTCTTTGTTTTGTTCCTGATCTCTTCTTTGTTTTCTTTGATAACTACTGTTACATTTTGTTTTTATGATATGGTTAAATATGTTTTCTTTTCTTTTTTAATGGGTTTTCTGGGATTTGTTTGGCTGCTCCGTTAATCTGTTTTAATGTGCTTAAATTCTCAACTTTTGATTGCAAAAATACAATGGGTTCAATGAGAAAATTGAGTTCTTGTATGGTATTTGATATCGATTTCACTTTTGGTACAATGTATTATTCCTTCATTGGATTCATCTGCATTTTTGGGTCCAGAAGAATGTGTTTTTTTTAAAGTGTGGTTGTCATTGTCGATTTGCTTATTAGATGCACAATTGTGTTAACAATTATTATTGTGCATGGTTATTTGATGCTTCAATCTTAGTTGTTTCACTTTCTCATATTTGGTTCTTAGGAATCATTTGTTAATCTTACTTTTAGTGAAAGAGTCTTTTATTTGACTGGATCTGTAGGTGACAGTTTTTTTTATTAAAAAATGCTCCTTATGATATGATTAAAAAATTATGGTGGTAGATGCATGTTATTTACCATCTAACATATTTCCTTTTGTATAACATGGTAAGAATGCAAAGCTGACCATCTGGTGGATTTGTAAGTTCAATCAACATTTATGATGTTCTCACATGAGTTTCATGGAAATTGAAATACTTTAATGAAATTCATCAAGAAGTTTTAATTTGTATCTGAGTGTTAGTTTTAGATTCGTTTGCTGCATTGTACATGAACCGATAAGCCATAAAAGATAGGTTTTAACATTACCTCCCATTGTAGATCTTCCTTTGATCAATGTCTACCAGTGACATGTTTGCATGAGATAGGTGATGCTATACCTTTTACATGTACTTCAACCCTCTACTCTGTATCTCTCTACGTAAATTGCAGTTTGATGTTGATAAAAAGTAAGTTTGATTCTTTAAACAGGGCTCGGCTGAGGCAGATTTCTTCACCGAGTATGGAGAGGGTAATCGATACCAAGTACAAGAAGTCGTCGGGAAAGGTAGTTATGGTGTTGTTGGCTCAGCAATTGATACTCATACCGGAGAAAAGGTTGCAATCAAGAAAATTAATGATGTTTTTGAGCATGTTTCTGATGCCACACGTATTCTGAGAGAAATTAAACTCCTTCGGTTGCTTCGTCATCCTGATATTGTAGAAATAAAGCACATTATGCTTCCTCCTTCCCGTAGGGAATTCAGAGATATCTATGTTGTTTTTGAGTTGATGGAATCTGATCTTCATCAAGTAATCAAGGCAAATGATGATCTTACACCTGAGCATTATCAGTTTTTCTTGTACCAGCTTCTTCGTGGTCTAAAATATATACATACAGGCATGTGTTACTTATTGTCTTTTGTCTTTTTATGCCTTTTTTGATAGTTGATTCATTTTTTACATTTCTTGCAGCAAATGTGTTTCATCGAGATTTAAAGCCAAAAAACATTCTTGCTAATGCTGACTGCAAATTGAAGATATGCGATTTTGGTCTTGCTAGAGTATCTTTCAATGATGCCCCATCAGCTATTTTTTGGACGGTATGTTCTCTAATGCAACTTATGAGCTTCTGTTTTATTTTTATTTTTGTTTTCCTGTTCTTTTTTAGGCCTCAAATGACAAAATAAGTAATTAAGCATTCGTTTTTCCATTTTAGCTCATTTTTCAAGCTTTCCCATATATGCCTGTTTGTGTATTTGATTTGGTGCTGTAATTGTTTCCTGTTGTCACTCTTCTGTCCTATTTGGGTTTAGTTTTATTACATGGATTTTTTCACTTGTAATGAGTTTGATGGAATAAAGTTTGGTTGTGTTGGGTGTTTGGCTGTTGCTACCCCGGTAATGAGATTGAAGAGATGGGCTTAATGGATAGGTGACCATTTGATGGATGTTGACGTTTTTATTGCTGGCTAGGGGGTTTTTCCTCGTATGCTTGCCTGGCTGGACATGGAAGTGGGTTTGTGAAATGTTTATTTGGTTGCTCTTGGAGGTGGATTTTGGTGCCTTAAATGGTTGGATATGTAAGGTCTATAATATACTAACTTTTTCTGCCTTTTTTTTTTGGAAGGACTATGTAGCAACTAGGTGGTATCGTGCTCCTGAACTCTGTGGCTCTTTCTTCTCCAAAGTAAGCTTTTTTTTCTGTTTGATGTCTCAACACTTTTATTACTTTCCTTTTCTATTCTGGTTGCTATGACAGCTTTAGGTATCTGAAAGAGTGGTGCAGGGAAACTAAATCAGGGTACCCTGTTTGTTGGTTTCAACTTTCTTCATTTTCTCCAATTTATTCCTCTGGGCATCAATGGCATTGGTCACTACACCTTGTTATGCCCAAATAACATATTATGTAATAGGACACTTGTTTTGGACCTATCCTTGGTAATTTTAAACAATTTACTTGATGTAGATAAACTTTGATCCCATTGTAGTTGCTTTTGGATTTCAATGAGGATCTTAATCCATCCTAAAATATGTTGAAATTCAGTTGCTGTTTTGCCAATCTAAGTTCGAAATGCTGCCAGCCAAATATTTTAATCTGTCAGTAACAAGTGGTACTGCTCCTTAATGAGAAAAACTTGCTTGAACAATATTGTCAGGCAGCCATTTATGATAAATATATCATTTCAAGTGGATCGTGGCTGGTATTTTATCAATGATCCTATCTTAAGCCTGAATCTTGGCATTTCTTTCGTTGTTTTCTTAATCCTTTGATTATTTTCATCCAGTGAAATTCATTCAAGCGTATCTGAGTCCTTCCTGCTGTGAGACCTTGCAAAGGCAATGCTAGAGTTAGGTGCTACCAAAGTATTTGTACATGAAAAGTTGTTTGAATGTCTGTTGAAGCAAGCCAAAATAGCGTATTTATTGAACCCGTATTAATGTTTCTTGGATACTTGTAATTGTTTATTCTTCTACTAGAGATTACAAAATACTCTTATATCTTGTAGCCAGCCCCTTATATACAGCTCTTAGGATGTACATTCTCACAGCCAAGTTTTTGTCATGATTTTCTGCCTTGCGATGCCAAGATATAAGGGGCTGACAGATATCCACACCATACTTGTGAAACTAGGAGCACAACCTTTGGTTAACTGGCTGGTTGTACATTGGATCTAAAAGATGTTATTGAGCCTGGATTTGTAGGCCCATTGCTAAGATATTGCAGCATGGACCAGATGGTCATATTGATTCTAAAGTGTATTTTATTTATAATATGCATGCACACACATTCACATGCATATGCTCATGATAGGTATGGGATTGTGTGCATTCTTCATTCTTGACGACTTGCATGTTTTCTCTCTTTCTTCTCGCATATTGATAAATGTTACCTGCTCAATTTCAATGGTCAATTTCAGTTTATTCTTTTATTGACAAGCAATTACTCTCCTCATTTTCATTCAACTGTTGAAAACATGTAGTGACTAAGTGTTTTCATCTCTTCAGTACACTCCAGCAATTGATACTTGGAGCATTGGATGTATATTTGCCGAAATGCTCACAGGAAAACCACTGTTTCCTGGGAAAAATGTGGTTCACCAATTGGATCTCATGAGTGATTTGCTAGGCACTCCTCCTCCTGAAACTCTTTCAAGGGTTAGTATCTCATTTTAGTCACTTCTTTTCTTTTGTCAATAGACAAACCTATTAAACACTTTTAAGCTGTCATTGTTATAAATCTTTTGCAGTAATTTGCTCTTTCTTGGTCTTAAGGAAGTGCACTAATTTGATGCTGTTCTGCTTTTTATGTTATGTAGCTTGTTGTTTCCTTGTGTTCCTTCATTCATCCATGTTTTCCCTGTATGTTACTTACCATTATGTTGGCAGATTCGAAATGAAAAGGCAAGGAGGTATCTTAGTAGCATGCGGAAGAAACCACCTGTTCCTTTCTCTCAGAAGTTCCCTAATGTTGATCCCTTGGCTCTTCGCCTACTGGAGCGTCTGCTTGCATTTGATCCTAAAGATCGTCCAACAGCTGAAGAGGTACTAAGATTCAGTAATTTTGATATCATTATTTCGAACTCAAATTAAATAAAAATATAAAAGAGGTCTCCATGAAAGTTGTTTTTGAATCGTGATACATTCTACCATGCCTAATGCTTCCAGGCTTTAGCTGATCCTTACTTTAATGGTTTGTCAAATGTTGAGCGTGAGCCATCCACTCAACCTATTTCAAAATTGGAGTTTGAGTTTGAGAGGAGGAAATTAACAAAAGACGATGTAAGAGACCTGATCTACAGAGAGGTATGGTTGTAATAATCTGTTGCTTTTTTTGCACTGTGGCTTTCACACGTCATGGCCACTAAAATGAACTTTTGGTTTGCTGTGAACAGATTTTAGAGTATCACCCACAGATGCTGCAGGAGTACCTTCGAGGTGGAGAGCAGACTAGCTTTATGTATCCAAGGTAGAATGGTTGTTTATAACCTAGAAAACACATGTTTTCAAGAAAACAATTATTAGTAAATATTTTTTTTTAACAATTTCCCGATTTTAGAAAATCTTCATTGAAACTGGAAAATTCTCCTCAAGTAAACATGACCTTAGAGAGGTTTAAAAGCTGGCATTTGGCATGCGCAATAGCAAATTAACACCTGATTTTATGAATTATATATGTACTTTGAAAATGCGATATTATGTGTTTTGATATGCCCTTTTCTATACTAATTCTTTCTGTCTACCATAGTGGCGTTGATCGATTCAAGCGACAATTTGCGCATCTTGAGGAGCACCATGGTAAGGGGGAAAAAAACACTCCACTCCAAAGACAGCATGCTTCCTTGCCTAGGTAAGTGCTGGATATGAATTTTTTCTTTTTCTTTCATTTGAAGCTATATGATCATGTGATTAGGCAAGGTGGCCCCCCTCTTTACATATATATATTGTTTGTGTGCGCCTGATTTTGACAATTTCAAATGAATCATGGCTCTCCGTTTGCAAAACACCAATGATTCAACTATTTAATGGTGCAATTTTTACTGAATATTGACGACCCACAAGCATTACCTCTTCTTCAGAGAGCGGGTTCCTGCTCCCAAGGATGAGACTGCAGCCCGAAACACTGATATTGAGGGGCGAACTGCAGCTTCTGTTGCAACATCTCTTCAAAGCCTCCCAGGGTCACAGCAACCAGATGGTTCAGAGGATGCGACAGCTGCAGCACAAAATGGATCTAGCAAGCCAAACTACAGTAATCGAAGCTTATTGAAGAGTGCTAGCATCAGTGCCTCCAAATGTGTGGTTGTGAAACCAAAAGGAGATACAGAGGTAACATCATTTTACACAAGTACTCTGTTTGTCCATCTGTGGAAGAGTTGAAGGTACATTACATAGTAGAAGTGATGAACATAAAAAGGTAATTATGACAAGTAATCTTAGGAGACTGGCTGCTACTAGTGCGGCTAACACTGATAAGAGTCCTAAAATGGGTATCACTTGTTTTGCAGTTTTCGGTTACCATGCTTATTATATTATTTTAGGGTTTATTTTCATGCCTGTAGTGGAAGTTTTGTTTAAATATTCATTTTTCCATACCTTTTCTTTTGATAAAATGCTGCTTAAATGGGTGATTGCACGCAGTCATAGGAGGATATTATAAGCCTTGTGGCATGTTTTCATCCCCTCTTCATATTCTAGTTTTTCTTATGGCAGGAGGAAACGATTACTGAGGCCAACGATGAGGTTGTAAATGACTTGTCTGAAAAGGTGGCAGCCTTATAGAGATTCAGATGGCTGACTTTGGCGACCTGCCTGTTTTCCAGCTTTATGTGGATAGTGGGTGCTTCGCAATGACCTACACGGAGGATCAGGCAGAAGCTAGTTAGACTCCGTTGTTATACTTGCCTTCTTGTCAATGCAACTCCATTCATACAAAAATATACTCTGTTCCATTTCTCAGTGTTATTTGATAGGAAAAACCTTTTTCTTGGTTTTATTTGATAGGAAAAAAATAGTTTTGGTCAATCGAAGCTGGTTTAGTGGGTTTTTGTTCATGCGGTAGTTTTTACTTTTAAAGCTAACCATATAAACATGAAATTTGGTAATATAAAAACTTAACTGTTTTTTATGTGGGACTCGTGTATATTTTTACTTGAAATAATGTTTCGTGAGAAGCAGCTGAGAGCTGCTTTTCGTGAATTGCACTGTTCACGTGTACTTTTTTTTTTTTTAAATAGGTTTTTTTTTAAAAAGAAAAATACTAGTTTAGAGTGAATTAAATTCACTCGTAATGTGATGTGAATAATATTTTTTTTCTTGAAAAACTAGGATAGAGCGAATTAAATTTACTCGCACTGTAATATTAATTTTATATCTGATAATATTTTATCTGCGCTTAAAAAATTATGAAAACTGTAGTTCTTATTTGATGAATTTTATACGTAATGGAATTATAAATAGTTTAATGGAATGATAAAAAATATTTTATATAAAATATTTTTTATTTCATGATGTAATAGGAGTAATTAATTTTATAATATTTAAATTTAAAACCATCAATATTAATATATATTATTTTAAATTATTTTATAACTTTAATTTCAAAAGCATTTTTAACCAAACACATTAAACTACTTTTTCTTTAACCTCAATTTCAACCACAATTTTAACCAAACACCTATTTTTTCAAACCAACCTCAATTAAAAGTACTTTTTATTAAACAATTTTTTTCAAACTACAACCACAACAGCTAGCGCAATACCAAATACACTCATCGATGCATCGTTCCTTGATTGTTTTTCTAAGAATAATCATTCCCATACTACAGGATCATTCTAATTGTGATATGTTCGATCTCATTTATGGGTGCTATTCTGTGGGGCTGGAATTTTTTTTTTCCCGTAGAAAATATAGAATAATTTTTTTTCTTTCAAAAAAGTGATTTTATAAAAAAAACCTGAGTTAATCTATCAAATTCATGGTCTAGATTATAAGATTAGAATAATCTGATGGAAAAAAATAAAAACAAATCACAAAGTCTATTTTATTTTTTTAAAAAAACTTATGTCAAATATTTTATTGAAGGGTGAAACTAAAAAGAAAATTAATTTAACAAAAGAACAAAAATTAAAATAATAAAACAATTGAAATAATGAGGATCAAACTGAAAAAAAAAAGTATATCATAAAATGAAATTAAAGTATGAAATTGAAAACAAATTGAAATTTTATAAAAAGACCAAAAACAAAAATTATAAATAAAAAAATAAGTATCAGAGTTGAAATATCAATTAACAAGAGAATAACTTTGAACTTTTCCAAGGCAAACTTGATTTTTGATGGAAGGAGAAGAAAAAAGACAATTTGCATCACATCGCCACGTGCCGTAGCCCCACCAGGAAGATCTCAACGCAATGATTTCAAAGACACCATGAAAGGGGATTTTTGATCGCAGGAGGCGCTACACGTGAAGCCCAAAAAGTACTAGTGCCTTCCACACGCTACCGCGTGTTGCACGCGTCCGCCAAATTTTTAATCATATTTATTCAAATACCAAATTACCACTCAACCAACTTGCTTATAACAAAAAATCAATAGAAAAATATAAAAAAGCCACTAGACATAAATTTTAGAATTTTTGCTTTTGAGGATATTATAGTCATTTTACTATATTTTTCAAATGCAAAAAGATGTATTCGTTCCTGATCAACCTAGTAATGACTAATGGATTTTGTAAAAAAATCTCATTGCCCTTAATAATCAGTTCAAAGATTTTTTTATGAAAAAAGCAAAATCATCATTATACTATTTTAATAAACAATGTTTTCACTCAAAATAAAAAATGTTTTTCTAAGGTAAATTATGCTTTGTTCATACCATGTAACTTACATGAGCAATTCACTAAAGCCTATTTTATTGTCCACCCAAACACTTTGCAAGTTGGACTATATTCATAAGAATAGTTTGCAATTATATTTTTCATATCAATCATTGAACTTTTATTTTTTGAAATTTTGTCTAAGTTACATTAACATAGTTTTTTTTTCAATTTTCTGACATGAAGTTTTGAAAAATATTCAAACATGAATTAAAAATTGTTTTTGCTAAATCAAACTTTAATTGTAATTAAGAATAAGAATTAAAAGGAGAACCAACTTTAACAAAGAACAACAAAACAAAATCCATTTAGATTTTTTCATGGGGAGATTACAAAATGATCCCTAGAGTTTTGGTTTTTTTTTTTTAATCTTTTTGTTTATGTTGTTTTAGAAATTTATGTTTTGGTATCAAACTTAATTTTTTGGAAAGTTACTTGGAGAGGAGAGAGAGAATCCTCGAATGATCATATTTCAACTTCCAAAAAGATTGATCTTTGTGTCAATGAGTTTGTTTTTTTAAAGTGGAGTTCAATGGAAGTGGTGTTGTTTTATAATCATGCTATAAAAAGTAGATTGAGGTCCATAATGTTTTTTCGATGTATTCAATTTTTATTTTTTATAGTGAGTAGAGGGTGCTTTGAAGTTAGAAATGAGTTTATTAAGGTTTTTATAGGGTTTTTGAGGTGTTTTTATGTGAAAATGTTTTTTTGAAAAAATTTCTTTAGATCCAAAAACTTAAACAAGATAGGTCATCTATCATGATAGATAACTTGTCACCTATTTATAAAAATAAAGAAATGAAAATTGGACCAAAAAACACTTGCCAGGTGCATGAGTTAGGACTAAATGCTGCTAGGCTTTTTTAATGTTATTTAGGTGATTAGGCTTAGCTTGCTAGGCTCATAACATCTAATATATATTTTTATTTTTAATTAATATTTTCTATTTAAATATTGATTAATAACCTTTTTTTTATTTTTTAAATTGTTGAGTTGAACTTTTTCTTAAATGGTGATTAATCTTTTTATTTAAAATTTTTTATGATGCTTCAAATAGATTATTATAATTTATCTATAACTTTTTTCGTCTTATATGTTATATGAATAATGTGTATTTGCACGTCACATTTATAAAAACACAAATCTTTTGTTATTAGTAATGAGAATTAACCTCTAAGATAAAACAAATAAAAACATATAAAATAAAAATGATAACTGGTGTAAAATATTTACATTTGCATCTATGTTTTTATTTTATTAGAAAGATTAGCTTCTTGCTTTGTTATTTAATTAACATGAAAACTTTTGTTTTTATCGGTTCATATTTTTTTTTAATTTATTTTATTAAGCGTAAATAACATTTTTATTTTTGAATTAAAAAAATTCATGATATTTAGAAACACATTCATAATGCAAGCGCTTATTTATTTTGTGTTAGAAATTAACTTGAGTTCCTACCACAACATAGCATGGGTAGGGAACTAGTTTAATTGTCATATTTGAGATTTATTTATTCAATACACAAGAAGCTTATTAAACACATGAGATATTTTGGGAGGTGAATAATAATATTAAGATTAGAATTGCTTAAAAAAATATAAAATAAAACACTACTTTTATAACCTCACATTCCTATTTTTTAATTTATTTTATTAAACATAAATAACATCTTTTCATTTGTCAATTAAAAAATAATTATGATATTCAAAAACTCATTCATAACACGAGCGCTTATATATATATATATATTAGAAATCAACTTGAATTCCTAACCACAACATAGTACACAACATAGTACAAGTAGAGAACTAGTATTAATTGTTGTATTTGAGATCTATTTATTCAATGCACGAGATGCATATTAGTACATGAGATTTTATAGGAGGTAGATTCTATAATAATGTTAATATTAATATTTCTTAAAAATAAAATAAAATAAAACACTATTATAACCTCACATTTTTTTTTTTTAGCCAAACCGTAAATGTTAGTGGTTGGAAGGTGGGATAAAAAAACCTCCAATCATATTGCAAAAGATGTTAACGCAACTTGATCTAAGGATATTAGGATTCAAAGAACAAGGAAGATAGAATTTTTAGAAAAATAATCTTACACAAAAACCCTATTCGTAGTTTTATTGTTGAAATATTTCTCTTTAGTAGTATATCGCTCTAAAAAGGATTACAACTTTTAAATAGGCCTGAAACTGACCTTTATAAGAAAGGAAAATTAGAATCCCTAAACAAATAGGTGAAATAAAAAAAAATCCAAAATTAAGGTTGGAAATAAAAAATACTAATTTTTTTTTATAACAAAAACACATCTTCTAAGTCTAACTTGAAGGTCTTGCCTATCATGGCTAGTTATAATGAGCCAACCCACAATAAAACTAAGCTTTTAAAACCTCTTGAAAACATTTGAGTTTGATTTAATGTTTGGATAAAAAGTAATGCTTATTTTTACTAGACTGGTCATTTAGCACAATCATGCCTTTTTTTTAGGTATGATCTTATCTATTTGGTCAAAAAAATGTATCTACTAAGCTTTTCACGCAAGTCAAAGATAATAAATTTTTATCTATTTAATCAAAACCTCTTGAATTAATCTTTTTGAGTTGGAGAGAACTCATCTTTGAGTTCTGGTAATCCATTAGACAAATAGATAAATGTTGTATATTGTAAACTTCAAAGGTCTTTAAATGATTATAAAAATGAAGTTGATATGCATTATCATTGATCTTCTGTAACACCTCATAAGGATCAATATTTCTCTCTTTAAACTTGCTATACTCTCCCACAAGAAACTTATCACGAGTAAGCATTCCCTATACTAAGTCACCAACTTTAAAAGTGACATTCTTATAATGACAATTTGCTTGGGCCTTCTATTATACACTACAATATTTTTTTTTCTTGACCTAATCATGCACTCCATGAAAGTAGGCTTCCATGTCTTTAGTTTAGATACTTAGATGTCTCATATAAGCAGTGGCGGAGGGAGGGGGGCTGGCAGGGCCCCCGACCCCTGTAAGGAAATGCTCCTCCTTTGTATATTTATAATTGTAAATATTTATAATATTTCTTGGCCCCTCTAATTTATAATTTAGCCCCCCCAAACTTTTTTTTCTTGCTCCGCCCCTGTATATAAGGGATAAATGCCAACTTAAGCATACTTGATGAATCCTTTCCATCCACAATCTCAAAAGAACTTAATTGAGTAGTCTAATTCGTTGATTCACCACTTCTATCTACCTATGTATTTGAAGATGATAAGTGGTACTTAAGTTCAAATGAGTGTCCAACTTACTCCATAAACTTTTCTAGAAGTTGCTTATGAACTTTGGTATCCTAATTAGAGGTGATAGGCCTAGAAACCCCATGTAAATGAACCATATTTTTAAAATAGAGATGGGAAGTCCAAACATTTTAACGCTCTCATTACAATAACTAAGTCGATTATCTTCGAGAACTTATCTACTACATATGACAAGGATTAAGTATATAATTCTGTTGGGTATAGGACAACCCTAACCCAAAATCTATTGTAACATCCAACCAAGGAGTATTAGGTACAAGTATGAGAGTGTACAATCCAACATTGGTTAAAGAACCCTTCATAATATTGCTTAAGGATAATATATTCCCATGTGGAATAATTAGAAATACATAATTGCATACCATGAAATAAATAACCATCTATCTTTATCATCTAACTCAACAAAAATCTGTCTAAAAGATTGGTCTCCTGGGCATAACTCTTGAAAGTATCAAAACCCACCACCTAAGTACACATAATGCTAAGAAGAATAACCCATCAACTCAATACTTTAACTAATTTATTTAGGCTATCAAACTAGTTCCTCAAGAAAAAAGTGAAATCCAAGAGGAAAGATAAATATTTGATATATTGACAACTTAATTTATACTACCTATTAGTGTACTTCAATGTCTCGTGATCAGTGATGTGTATAAAATCTTTCTACATTAGATAATGTATCCAATGCTTCAATAACTAAATAATAACATAAAACTTCAGGTGATAGGTGAAGTATTTTTTATTAGAGCTTATAAGCTTTTTTTACCGAAAAACACCATAGGTGCCCATCTTGACTAAGGATTTTAATCTTGAAACTCGAGACAATATGGAAAATCTTGACATCATGAATGCTTTTAGAAGTTTTCCACTCCTAATTGTTGCCACATTGGATCGATTTGCTTGCATACCATTAAAAAATACCATAAACCTAAAAAATGATAGCATTAGTAAATAACAAACACTTTTCATGTTTACAAAAAGCTAGTTATGCTTTAATATGTTAAAAAAAAGCCCATATACGCTTCAAATACAACTCTAGGAATAGTTTATAGATTAGGACATTATCAAAGTAAACCACCATATGCTTATCTATGAATGGCCTCAAAACCTGGTGTATGAACCTTACAAAGGTACCGGACAACCCAAACGACATCACCATCTACTCATACAACCAAAGCTATATCTTAAAGGCCATCTTCCACTTATCTCTTAGCTTGATTCAAATATAATGGTAACCACTTTTAATATAAATTTTTAAGAAGACCTTAAAACCGGATAGTTGATCTAGCATGTCACCCAACCATGATTGACGACTTTACTATCCATATATATGCATCATGAACCATTTTTTTAGACAAAAAGGCTAGAATTGCATAATGACTCATAATTTATCAAATGTACCTCTTCTTCAATAACTCCACCACTTATAGTTGTAACTCTTCAAACTCCTTAAGATTGAGCCTATATGTCAGCCTATTTAGCAAGTTAGATCCTAGAATCTGGTTAATCTAGTGCTGGATGTCTTGTATAAGAGGTAAACTAGGGCAAGTCTTTTAATATTAAGTTTATAAATCTAGCTAGACCCCTCTTCAACTTTCATAGGATTATCAACAATGTCATCTATAAAACTACTCACATGCATCAATGCAAACACCATCCTTTCATTTTCTATCTCCTCTAAAAAGCATGATAAAGACAACAATTTCTTACCCTTGCCTGGTAAAAACTTGCCCCTTTTTTCTAGGTGTTAACACTACACACATCTCTTTTATACTAAGGGTGTATGTGTTGTATTGTCCATTATACATTAAATTCCTATCATATTGCTAAGGTCTTCTTACCAATATATGACATGTATCAATGTATAATACATCACACCAAGTATTTTTATACTTTTTTGGCCTATAGAAAAGAAAAGAAAAGCATCATTTATCCATGATTATCTTGTTGTCTCACTTTAACCAGGTTAGTTTATAGGGCATGAGATGATTATTTATTTTGAGCTGCAACTTATTGACTGCATTTTTGATGCTACATTCTTATAGATGCCATTATCGATGATGAGGTTGCATACTTTATCTTGAATTATACAAGTTGAAATATACCAACGCTTATCTAGTTCTCACCCAAATCATTCTTGAGAGTCAATAGACTCTTTTGGATGATAAAGGTACACTTTTATCTTTGTGTATAATCTCCATAATCTAATTCATCATAATTACACCCCTTTATAGAATCTTGTTCCATCAATATATTTACTACTCTCAGTGGACATCGCAATGGTGGCTCAAAATACATATCGTGAAAAATATGAGTTGCCACCTAGTAATTAAAAACAATTAGGGATCCTAAAATATACGTTGGTTCTAGAAATTCAGGTAAAGAGTTAGTTATGCTTAAGGGAAGAATGTCGCCACCCTTACAATATCCTTTCTTATAAAAGATTAACTTTACTATGTGTTTTCTCTTAAATTTATTTGTTTGATTGCCTTTAATTATCCTAATTATTTTTAGTTTATTTTCAATTTATTTCTAAAAATATTTGACATTAGTTTTTAAACATGTCATAAAATGACATTAATCGCTAAAAATAGAATACTTGTCAAAGATGTTGATGTTAAGTCATAAAAAGAAATTTTTATTGAAATTGCTAAAAGTGGACGTAACCTATATTTAATTTAAATTATGGACATAGATTCCTTTAAAAGGATATATGTGAAAAAAAAGAAGATGTTTATCTCTAAAAAGAAAGATTTTATCAAGATGGTTAAAAGAATAGCTGTTAAACCCATATGGATGATAAGAATTGGTCTATGGCCCTAGGAGTAGCAAAAATGGTGGCTATTTTTGTTAAAAAAAAATCTTGTAAATTTAGAATCTTGTATAATTATTTATTTATTTTTTAAAAAGGAAACATGGATTTTGATTTTTTGATATGAAGGCCCATTAAGCCAATTTATAAACTAAATGACAAATACTCCTATTTTTTAATGATAGAATATGCAAAACCTTTTTTTGAAAAAACTTGGCCAGTTCAACATATTACAAAAAAATCTAAAAGGACTTAAGCTTTTCCTATAGCATGTGAAGAGAATCATTGCGGATTCAAGCAATGTAATGACTATTTTATTGAGGATAAAATTTTTTTTTAAGAGGATCCAAATGTCATTTATGGATTGATCAAAGACAATTTTGTCATTTAACTTTGAAAATGTACAGTAAAAATAAGTTTTTGCCCTTGAAATCTTAAAAAAATGGTCTTTCGTTAAGGTTTTTTTTGTCCTTTTTTTTAGCACAGTAAAATAATGTTTATAACCTTGACTGTTCAGAAAAATAACCTTGTAGAGAGAGTTTTATTTGTCTTTATATTTTTTTGTACAATAAAATTATATATTTAACCTTTTTTAAATTTATTTTTTCTAAAGGAATATTGTATTTAAATTGAATGGAATTAATTAACTTCATTCTCTAATATTTAATATTTTTATGTGTTGGGCTTGGGTAAAAAACTTAATGAATTGCGGGTTTGAGAGTTTAACCTAGATTTACAAGGTTTGCATAGTATTAATATCTTTTCTATGATGAAAAATAAAATAAAATGGTGGGCTCTATTTTTGTTTTTTATTAAATTAAATTTATCGATTGTATCCATAACATTTAATTTAGGGTAATATTTGAAGGAATTTTATTTTTTTGTTTTTAATTTTTTTTGAAATTACTATTCTTTATTTATTTATCTTTTTTTTTTCTATTGAATTGTCTTGATATCACGTCTCTAATCATGGATTTAACAAGTTCAAAAGATTTGGCTCGACTTTTTTTTCATTGCTTTTTAATATTTTTAGATGTCAAGCCAATATTAATAACCTTATATATATTTTTATTCTTTTTAAAAATTTGCATCCTCGATGAAAAAAATAATATACCCAGCAAACTACCTATCTAGTAGCCTCATAAATTTGATGTTGTTTTTATATTATTTTTTTTTATGGTTTTTTTTTTCTAACACATGTATACTTAACCCAAACCTATTAAATCCTACGAACACAGCCCAAATAAATTAGCCCCAATTAAGAAGTTATGGCTCAACATTCATTAGAGAGAACCTAAGCCTAAGGCCCGTTCTGAATAAATCTAAGGACTTTAACGCCAGTCCACACAAGACTTGTGTCTTTGACCCATGAATTAAAAAAAATCCACGCATGTAATTTTTTTTTTTAAACTTTGGCTGGAGACTTCGATTTAAATGTTTAGACTACATTTATTTTTACATTTTAAAAATATTATTTTTTTAATTAATTTTTTTTATATTTTTATATTTAATGTGCTAATATAAAAAATAATAAAAATTATTTAAATATATTTTTAAATAAAAAATATTTTAAAAAATAATTATTATATTCTCCGAACACAGAAACTCCAAAACACCGGATCTGGACAACCAATTCACAAAATTTCCAAACAAATGCAGACTCGTAATTAAAGGAAAGAAACTGCCATGTTTCTTATCTTTCTAAACTTGGGGGTCAAACTTGAAAACATTGACTTACATTACATATGCTAAGATAATCCTCATGATGCATGATGCAGAGTTGAAGTATATGATCCACGGTCTAATTTTGGGTTTTCAAAGGGAGGTCCAATATCAGCAGATTACGTTTTTTGGACACAAAATTCTGCAATCATGGAAAATATGAATTAAGAAGACCCCACAAAAACAGACGGTCAATCGAAAATTAGCAAGTAATCATGTTTCTTACATATTCAGACAAAGATCAAACAAAGACTTGAAAGAATTCATCCTTCAAGACAGGCCTTAGAACCAAGCTGAAGACATCAAAATCGACGGAAAATACCTTCGTTGGCTACAAAGCCTTACACCGTGTGTTAATGTTAGAATGATTCTGCCTTCTCCTTGCTTCCTTTTAAGTTTTCTTTCAATTTTAGCCAAAATAAATCAATTTAATCCCCTTTCTTTAATTTCTTCTTCAATTAAATCCTCAACCTAGAAACTTTCAAACTTTATCTTCGCCAGTGATTCTCAATTATTGGCTCAATTTCAAAGCCAACTATATTTTTTTGGTATTGTTTTTTATTTTTTGAATTGTTTTGACTTTTTATGATTTTCAAGATTTTTTTGACATACAAGAATCAAATAAAAATTGAAGAAAATAACAGAATTAACTAAAATTATTGAAAAGATGTATTTTTGGATTTTTCTAATTTTTCAAAAAATATATAGAAACGAAGAGTTAAAATTGGGTTATGACAATATTCTTGTCCAAACAACTCTCTAATTTATGAAACTCAAATGAACGTTACCCCTGCTGACCACATTTATAACACAAAACTTTAGATTGGAAACTAAAACCATGACACGTGGTTTATGGTTTATTAAGGAGTAGGTTTAGGATGGTTGGTTATCCTCTAGTCATTGGTGTGCGTCCTCTTAGTATTTCTATCAACTTACATCGTTCTGTTAGCTCTATTAGACTATGATGTCTCCATGTTTAAATTCCTCTAGTAGGCTTCTAAAATCATCCAAAATTATTGCAAATAGAGCATGTCTTGTATAGACCACTGTAATCTACTAAAGTATCGGGCACCAACTACTTTTTTTATTTTTGATAGATAATTCTTGGTCATTAGCTGATAGAAATTATCAATATACTCATCAACAAACCTTTCCCTTTGTCTTAATGTGTGAGGTCATTGGTGCAAGGTTTGGGTACATTTGAAAGAAATAAAATGCTTTTTCATTTTTTTCCTTTTGATAATCCTAGGTTTGCCCTGACTCTCTTGAGTCCTCCCTAATTATTCCTACTAAGTAGAAGCTCGTCCTCTTAATCTAATAGTGATTAGGTTCACCTTCACCTATCCTAGGACTTATAAGGTACCTACAAACTTAGATAGTTTAATCCAAAAACCTTAAGTCTTCATGTGCCTCTTTTGCTTATACTTATAAAATGAGTTGTCAATAGTGATTATGAATCCTTGACCACTCTTCTCACGATCTTTTAGGTCCCTCTCCATCAATTGATCCCTAGAAGATTAGGATTAAAAAAAAAAGATAAAATTTTCAAATTAAGGTCTCAAAACAAGAACTCGATTAGTAGTTTTATTGTTAAAATATTTCTCTCTAACAATCTGCTTCTTTAAAAAGAATTACAACCTTTTAAATAGATCCAAAAATGACCTATATAAGGAATAACAATTAGAATCCCCAAACAAATAGGAGAAATAAAAACAAAATATGAAATTAAGGTTTAGAATCCAAAACTAAATAAATAAATAAAATAAAACTAACAAAAACAATATATTTTAGGTCTAATTTGAAGGCTTTCATGACCTTGTCTGGTTCTAACAAACCAACCCATTATAAAACTAGACTTGTGGAATCCCTTAAAAAAATTTAAACCCGATTTAATATTCAAATCAAAAGTTATACATGTTTTTATAAAACAAATCATTTAACATAACCAAACTTTTTCTTGGACTTTGACTTGTCCATCTGTTCTAATAATTTATATGCTAGGTTTTTCAGGCATTCCTAATAAAATAAATTTGTATATGATGATTGATGAGAGACTTCTGTATAAAGATGTGTCCATAAGGACAAAGATTTTAAACTAAAAAGTTTTGTACTGTTGGATAAAAGGTGTATAAGCTAACAAATTAACTTGAAAGATTGATTGGTTTATTGAGATCTTGTCTTATATTGTTTATAAGGAGAGAGAAGAATTAACAAGGCAAAATTATCTTGAAGGGAAACAACATGCAACATCTCACAAAGTTGTTATTCTAAGGAAAACATCTAAAAGCATCAGAGCTTTTTTTCCAGCATGGCATGTTCTGAGTTAGTATTTTTTACTCAATAATTTTGTGCTTTGAAAGAGCCCAAAAATAGGTCCAGTAAGATGTAAATCCAATATACTTTGGTTCAACTGTGAGCTAAGCCTAAGAAACTATGGGTCTAGTAAAACACTAGACTCAATATGCTTGGGTTCAACCATGCACTTAGCCTAGGGAATCATTAGGTTCAATCATACACTAAGCCCAATGAACCATGGGTCTAAAAAAATGTGAAACTCAATACATTTGGGTTTAGCCATGTACTGAGCCTAAGAAACCATGGGTATGAGTCTGGCAAAATACAAGACCCAATATACCTGGGTTTAGCTATGCGCTAAGCCCAAAGAACTATAGGTCTGGCAAAATGCCAGATCCAATATACTCAGGTTTAACTATGAGTTGAGTTTAAAGAACCACGAGTTTGGTAAAATGCCACACGTAATATACTTAAGTTCAGCTAGGCGTTAAGCCTAAGAAACTACATGTCTGACAAAATGCTAGATCCAATATACTTGGGTTTAATTATGAATTGAGCCTAGATCATCGTGGGTCTGACAAGTTGGTAGATCCATCTCACCTGAGTTTGGCTACACACCAAACACAGTTGGTCTTAGAGATCCATATTGGACCCTAAGGTGATATCCCAAGACTATTGACATGACATATTTATGTCAGGAATAATTATCTTTCTATATTTATAAATGTGTAAAAAATCTCTCAATGGGCTTACCATATTTTCATCTCATTAATGATCTATAAGAGATATTTGTTTCTCATTAATGATATGTAATAGATCTTTATCCCTCATTAATGCCATCAAGAGCAAATGAATTTCTAGTCCTTCCACTCCTGAAGATGACAAGGTTTATGGATTATAAATACCCTTGGAACCACACAGGAAAATGTTCACCTTTTCCAATTCTAAAAGCTTATATATCTTAGAGCATTAATCACAAAAAAACAAAAAAACAAACACTCTTGTTCTTGGAATTTAAAGCCTTTTCTTTTATTTATTATAATTACTATTTAAAGTTATTGATTTTATTATTAGAGGGAGGGTCTTTAAGTCCCACTGATAGAGACTGTTTTTCATAGGTATTAAGAATTTTACCATCACTTTTTTACTTCCTGAGCTAAGAAGAAGGAAATAATGACATGAAAATTTAACTAACCATTATCCAAACATCAAATAACCCCTTCCTTAAACATATTGGATTTTGGGACATCATCAATTAGGGCTATCATGGGAAATCTTTTAAAAAGCCATTAATTATCTTACTGTTTTATTGAGATCCTTATTTATTATCAATGGTAGAGGATCAAGACACTTTTTAGATAGGATGTATAAATAATCTTCTTGCCACAACAGATACTCCTGTACATCTAACTCTTTAATAACTTATTAATCAAGTGCAACTCCTCAACCAAGTAGTGTTAGCGAATCAACATGCAAAAAAAAAAAAAAATTATACCTCAGCAAGTCTTGGTGCCACCTCAACAAGTTAGTGCATTCACCCCATCATCTCCACAATAGTAAGCCACATCTGATGTCTATAAACGGTTACACCACCTAGAGAAATATGGGTAAAATAAGTCTATAAAAGGTTTTCAGCTTTAGGGGTCATGTAACTATTTCAAAGAGCATACACACTCCCATGAAGCTCGATCACATAACGGATATTCTAGGTATTTATCTAGCCATCATAGAAATAAAACTACCCATAAATCCTGTTGCTACCCAATTTTTGACCCATGTTTTTGATATATTTTCAAAAAATTAAAAAATAGAGAAAAACAAAGAAAATCCAAAAAAATATGTTTTTTAATATATTTTCGTCATTTTAGCATTTTCAACGTCGTCTAAAAAAGAATTTAATTTTTTTAAAAAAGATTTTCAAACGCGTTCGACTTTTCACGCGTCATTTTTAAAATCATTGATTTTCCTCATTTGAGTCGACGTTGATATTGCTCGTTTTAAAAAAAAATAAGAAAAATCAAAATTTACAAAAAAAAAGAAGTTGAGGGACCAAGTTGAAAAACCTAGCAAAAGTTTTCCTATAAATACCATGCTAAACTGATTTTTTAGGGGGGGCAATTTTGAAATTTTCAGAAGACAAAATACAAAAAACCCTAACCCTAAACAAAAAAACCTGCCTCATTCTACCTAAAGGAGCCGCCCCCCCCGGTTTGAAATTTTTTGAACCTCCAGCTGTTGCTCCTTCTCGCCCAAGGCCCCTTCCCCTCTGGTTTTAATTTTTTTTTTCTTCAGCCGGAGCCAAACAGAGCAGCCCCCAGCCGGTTTGAATTTTCTGCTTCCCCTTAGCAGCCGACACAAACAACAGCCCCTCTCTTGCAAAACAAAACCAGGGCAGCTCCCCCCTGACTTCTCCCTGCCCCGGCCAAAACCAAAAGAAAACAGCCGCCGGTCCAACCATCTCTTGCTCCCTTGGAAACCAAAAAACCAGCAGCTTCTCCTCTCTCCACCCTCACGCACACAGAACCCACATCCAGCCCACCTTTAGCATTTGATTTTTCGAAGACCAGCAAAACAACCTCTCCCTTTTTGATATTTTTTTTCCCTCAACCGGCGACGACCCGCGCCTCCATCTTCACAGCCTCCCCCTCTCAGCAGCGTCTCCTCCTCCTCCGGACCATCAACGCCGTCCTCCAACAGCAACAGCTCCTCCACATCAGCACCCGATCTCCTCAACACCGCCACCGATCTCCCCGCAACTGAAGAACCCAGCGACGATCGTAGCAGCGGCGGCGCCCCTTTTCAGTCGTTTCCTCTTCACTGCTAGCCACCTGAAACGAAGGAGAGGAATAAGATGACCGATCTGCAGCGAAGCAGATCCAAAAGACCCGCACGAGACAGATCTGAAGAGAACTTGAACAGATCTAAAAAAACTAAAACCGACTGCTCTTTGTGTGTTTTTCTTGTTGTTGCAGGTGGCGGTGACCTTCACCGCCGGCGAGGAAAGGAAGAGGAGAAGAAGCCGCTCCAGGCGAGGAAAGGAAGAGGTGAACCCACGCGCCGCCAGTGGCGGCGGCGCGTGGGAAGACGCGCCGCAACTGTTCATGCAGCCCTAGAAGTCCTTCCCTGCAATTTCTGGAGTTTTTAAGGACTATTTTGTAATTTTTAAAATTAATTAATGTAATTTTTATTTATTTATTTTGAATTTGTATTTGTATTTTTATTTGTATTATGGATGTAAAAGAAAAAGAAAAGAAAAGAAAAATATAGTAAAAGTGAATGTGGGTGTTTGTATTTTGTTTTATTTATTTGTATATATATTTTTTTTAATGATAAAATTGTAAATTTATTAAAGAAGAATTTAATATTTTGATCGGATCACGGTTAAGAATTATTAACTTATACGTAAGTGATATTTCTAATTTCCGATGAAAAAACAATTATTAAAACTTCTTTAACACATCAAATTCACGAAGCAGCTTACCTTAGGTAGGGTGCGTTAGGGGTGCTAATATCTTCCCTAACCACAACCAGTCCCTTGCCCGCGAATCTCTGACAAGACCAGTCCATCCGGTTTCCTAGTAGCCTTCAATAAATTACTAGGTGGCGACTCCCAACGAACCGATTCAAAGCAAACGCGACACAACATACGAGACTTAAATCGCCAATCGATGCCGCGCGCTAATTTTTTTTGGGGTTCGACAGAATGACGACTCCACTGGGGAAGGTACTGTTTCTGACATTATTGGACTAAGCTTTGTGTATTTGATGTGTTTAAGTTTTTGCATGTTTATCTTTTTTGTTAATATTTATTTCCATGCATTTTATAGAATTGTCTCATGCATCACCTGTATTTATTTTTGAAAGCACACACAAGCTTCTAGGTTAGGTGGGGAACTAGCGATCTGCCCTAAGACTATTGGTCAGGGTTCAGATGCGTGAAACACCCAACTCATATCTGAGTGCCTGCTTGGTAATGGTGGGTATACGTGCCTTAACCATTCCTTGCAACGCCCCCATACTGTCTTTACGAAGAACGTCACTCGGCAGATATGAGACCTTTTTGAGACAGGATAGAAAACCTACCCATGTTGACATAATAAATAGAACCTATCCTTAGGTTGTATGTGCTATCGTTATTTGCATAAGGGCAAACCCTTCTTGAAGCATCTTGAACTCAAGACTTGTGGGTGACACATTGGCCGTCACTCCGAAAAATTTTCATTGTAAAGTTTGGGCAAAAATCACGATTCTTGTTCCATCATACAAGAGTTACGACCATATTGTCACCCCTCGAAGGGCGAGTTCATCATATAGATTACATGTTCATACATTTCTCATGCATGTATCGGGTTGGAAAGGTAGGTCCCCTGTACAAGCTGTGCTGCACGTGATTGAAGAAAGATGAGGGAAGTGAACAAAGGAGTTAGATATAAGCTCATTATCAGACTAAGGTTGAGAGCATCAAGGGTGAAGTAGCTGGACTCAGATTTTCTCGAACAAGTGTGGAGCATTAAATGGAAAGAGAATGTCTGCATAGTTTTCTAGAATGTCATTTTGATTAATATCGGGCAGTATTTGTACATCGTAAAAAATATAAATCCGGTATTGAAATACCTGGTTTTCGGCAAAAACTTCCAAAAATAAAAAAAATTAAAAAAAAGAGAAAAATGCTTTTGTGCATACGGCCAAGTGTCTCAAATCTAAAAAATCATATCGTATTTTTCATATGTCAAAAAAACAATATTTTAGCATGCATTTTGGCTTTAATAACCAGTTTATTAAAGTCAAGAGAACATTGGCCAAAATTTCAAAAACAACAAATTTTTTTTTTTTTAATATCCGGGATATGACATTATACGTAATACATATTCCAGATATTTAAATTCTGGATGTTTCATTTTTTTTACAATAAGACCTAGGGTATGACATTACATGTAATGCGTATTCCGAACAAAAAAAAAACCACAAACACGACCTTAGATTTTATCAGACATTAAAACAATGCAGCCTACCTTAGGTAGGGCGTAGTTGGGGTGCTAATACCTTCCCTTTACGCAACCAGTCTCCGTACCCGATCTCTAAAGACCAGTTAAGGTTCCTAGTAACCAGAATACTAGGTGGCGACTCCCAGTCCATATTTTCACTTGTAGAGACAAGAATTCCTTGTCTCTCCCTATTTTGCCAGGAATAAATATTTCCAATTTTTCCTTGAGGGTGGACGATCGCCGCGCCGCCGCACACGTGCGACAGAATGGCGACTCCACTGGGGACCTTGTGGACTAAGCATTGTTTTGTCTAGTTTTTTTCTTTGGATTTATTGTGTTTTATTTTTAAGATGAATTTCCCTTAGTTATTTTCTCATATGCTTTAAATTTGTACATATTTGTTCATGCATTATAGATTGTGTCATGCATCATTCATATGAGAGTTTGTACTGAAAAAACTTTAAGTTAAGTGGGGGACTAGCAACTTACCT
The DNA here is from genome assembly GCA_030145905.1 of Populus davidiana. Taxonomy (NCBI): domain Eukaryota; kingdom Viridiplantae; phylum Streptophyta; class Magnoliopsida; order Malpighiales; family Salicaceae; genus Populus; species Populus davidiana. The sequence goes on along the minus strand of CM057800.1, from coordinate 2,915,461 downwards.
TTCGACTTTTAGTCAAGGTTTAAGTTTGTGTAAACCCCAACTCTTCGCTGAGTGCTTAGACTGGTAATAGTTGGTACACGTGCCATCTCATTGCCTACAAGCCCTCATATTGCCTCCACGAGGGCAATCACTGGGACAGCAAGAGACCTTTTTTTAGAGACTGAATAGCCAACCTACCCATGTTCACATAATAAAACTTGTCCTTAGGTTGTATGTGCTATCATTATTTGCATACGGGCAAACCCTTCTTGAAGCATCTTGAACTCAAGACTTGTGGGTGACACAATGGCCGTCACTCCAAAAATTTGCATTGTAGAGTTTGGGCAAAAATCACGATTCTTATTCCATCATACAAGAGTTACGACCATATTGTCACCCTCGAAGGGCGAGTGCATCACATAAATTACATGTTCATACATTTAACATGCATACATGCCAGATTGAAATATAGGTCCCCAAAAAGTCAACAACACCCGACTTCGAGCAAGAAACATGGAAGATGAAGAGCGTGCTCAACGTGAGGCCTATTTGCACGACGAGTTGGAGTCTCTGAAAATAAGTGTGGCTCACCTCACTAGCTTACTCAAGCAAACACTAAGAAATACCTCTGATGAAGGTCCTTCTACTAGACCGATCACCTTTGATCCGGCTCCTACTACAGTTCAGCCTGAGGAAAGAATGAGCGAACATGGTCAAGAACCTCAGCAAAATCCAACATTTGTGCAGTAAACGACACCTGCACCATCCCCAACAGTCGTGAAGGCATCTGCTAATGAGTCCCACAAGGCTAAGTCATCTGATAGCATTGATCAAGCTAAGATATAGGCGTTGGAGGCCAGACTCAAAGCCATTGAAGGGATAGACTTATATGACCCGGTACGGGCAACAGAGATGTGTTTGGTCCCAAATATGGTTATCCCAAAGAAATTTTGTGTTACTGAATTCATCAAATACAGTGGAACACAATGCCCCATGACCCATCTCAGGTCCTACTGCAATAAAATGGCTGAGGTAGTACATGATGAAAAACTACTAATGCATTTTTTCCAAGACAGTTTAAGTGGGGCAACTTTGAGTTGGTACATGAGATTGGATAACACAAAAATTCGCAACTGGAAAGATCTTGTGGATGCTTTCGTCAAGCAATACAAATACAACATAGACATTGCGCCTGACAGAACCAGTTTGTCCAATATAGAGAAAAAGGATAAAGAAAGCATAAGGGAATATGCTCAAAGATGGCGAGAATTAGCTGCTCAAGTACATCCCCCACTTCTGGACAAAGAGATGGTCTCTTTATTTGCCAATACACTCAAAACACCATATTACGAACATATGATGGGTAGTTCAGCCCAACAATTCACTGATGCTGTGATAGTGTGTGAACGCATAGAGCAAGGTGTCAAGAGTGGTAGAATTGCTGCTCCAACCGAGAAAAGAGGCGTCGAAAGAAAAGATGTTCACCATGTTGAAGATGGCTACAAGGGTAAAACAAATACATCCCAAATTGCCAACATTAAAAAACCTGAACCCCAAAACTTTCAAGCCAAAAGCCAAATTGGAAATTTCCAAAGGGTTCAAGAACAACTACCTCCACTACCGTTACCCCTGAATGAGATGTATCAAAAGCTATTAAGCATCGGGCAAATAGCTCCAGAACCTCTAACACCTCTACAACCACCTTATCCTAATTGGTACAAGCCAGAACTCAATTGTGAATACCATGCCGATATTACTGGGCATAACATCTATACCTGCAATGCCTTCAAGAGAAAGCTTCTGCAATTAATCAAGGCTGGTTGGATAGAGTTGGAAGACACCCCCAATATGAATACGAACCCGCTGCCTAATCATGCTTGAAGCATATTAGGATGGAATGTTTGGGGAATTGGAAAGCATCAATGGTCCAGCATGATAGCTTGAATTTTGTAGAACTCAAATTTTGACCGTGGTGTTGTTCCGCATTGTCTTTGAGTCCTCTACGCAGAGCTTTTGAGAGGAGGTTTAACCTATGAACAGATTCGCCAAAATAAAGGAATGAAGCCTGCCTTGTTATTGCCTTTTGTTAATGCTTTTGAATCAGACTTTCTCTGTTAATGTGCTTCTCTTGTGAAATAAGATCATGTGTTTTCTTGTGTTCACATCACACTCTTCTTTGTTGTTATTACATGTAAATAACATTTTGAGAGCAACTTTGCTTACAACACTACAACATCCTTTGGTGTTCCTTTCTTCCAAACCCATACATTAATCTCATATGTTTTCAAGGATATTTTTTTGGGACCTCCAAAGTAAGTACAAAAAAACATGTTGATATTTGTCCAAAACAAATCATTTTGAAAATTCAAGTGATTCCTTAAATAGGTACACATATACCTAGAAAACTTGAAAGAAAAAAGACAACAAAGACAGACAACACAATGAGATGACTCAAAAAGCTGAGTTTTATTTGACTGAATAAATCACTTTGCATACGCGCATGAAAGCAAGACCTATCGATCCTTACTGCAGTGCATTTGAGATGAGGAAAGGCCATCTTTGATAATCCTTTCACAAGACTGAAATATATCCGTTGCAATCCCATTTTGAGCCTAGTAATGTTTTTTTGGAAATAACCTTAACTAGGATCACACCCCACACTGGGGGGCAAAATAAGAGAGTTTGTTTGTTTTTACCATCCAGATAAAGCAGTGAAGATGGGTGCTGGAATTGATCATGTAATGTTTCATCTTTCATTATCATCCAAATGAAACAGTGAAGATAAATACTGCGATTGGTTACAAGATTTAAGCTTCTCATAAAAACAACTAATATGATTGTGCTCAACGAAACAAAAACGAAGAAAACAAAGAGAAAAGCCCAAACCCGACACTGGGGGGCATGAAGACTATTTTGAAAAAAAAAACAAATCCAAAAGACAAAAGGTCAAGAAACAAGCACAAGTGATCCCTAGTCTTGAAATCCCTTAAACACTTTTTGAGCTTGCAACATATCTATTTTTTTCGTAACCAATAGCCAAAGCCTACATTACATACCTGATAAAGCCCTTTCTGATCAAAGGCAAGCAATCTGGATCGATATGCAGTGCTTTCTCGTGCGAGTCAAATCATTATTCATGTAAATAAAATAAATGCTTTGAATCAATTCGGTTCTCAATAACCCTCAAATTGAACTTTAAACCTTTTGTGACCAACCAGATGTCACTTCATCTTTAAACCAAAAGCAAAAAGCTTTCATCACTTCAAGAAACCTGTCCATAGGAATCACTTGAATTTTTTAGAACAAGTTTATTTTGAACCAATGTCAAAATCATTTTTTTTATTAGAATAATTTGGAAGTTCCAAAAATTTTGCATGAAAACATTTCATTGTACAAAAAACCCAAATTTACTTTCACATATCCTCACCCCAAACTAAACCCAAGTTGAACACTTGAGGGGCATGATCAAGCTGGGGGGCAATCAAACACACATGGTAGGGCTGTCTCCATGATTCCTTTTCTAAGGAAAATGTCGGGCAAAATTGGCAACTCTTGAGATAAAGGGTGAAGGACAAAGATGTATGATGATGACATCAAACCCTTCCTAGAGGTCAAGATCACAATATGTAACCCGAGTAAGCAAAAGTGGAAAAGCCATCGACGTTTACTACCAACACTACAACTTTTGAGAGAAAACAAAGACACCATGAAGAAATGGGGCCTATATTTCTCAGGTAAGTATACATGCATATCAATCATAATGCATTTGCTTTTCAACATTGACAATCATTGTTTCAACATCAACTTTTAGGTAGTGCGTTTTATAACCCTACCTCCTTTTGAGTGTGCCTTTGAGCCCTCACCGCCTTTTGAGTGCGCCTTTGAACCCTCATCCCTTAGGTAGTGCGTTTTCTAACCCTACCTCTATTTTTGAGTGTGCCTTTGAGCCCTCAACTCCTTTTGAGTGCGCCTTTGAGCCCTCACCTCTATTTTGAGTGCGTCTTTGAGCCCTCATCCCTTAGGTAGTGTGTTTTCTAACCCTACCTCCATTTTGAGTGCGCCTTTGAGCCCTCAACTCCATCTTGAGTGCGCCTTTGAGCCCTCAACTCCTTTTGAGTGCGCCTTTGAGCCCTCATCTCCATTTTGAGTGCGCCTTTGAGCCCTCATCCCTTTGGGTAGTGCGTTTTATAACCCTACCTCCCTTTGAGTGCGACTTTGAGCCCTCACCGCCTTTTGAGTGTGCCTTTGAGCCCTCATCCCTTAGGTAGTGCGTTTTCTAACCCTACCTCCATTTTTGAGTGCGCCTTTGAGCCCTCAACTCCATCTTGAGTGCGCCTTTGAGCCCTCACCTCCTTTTTGAGTGCGCCTTTGAGCCCTCAACTCCTTTTTAGTGCGCCTTTGAGCCCTCACCTCCATTTTGAGTGCGCCTTTGAGCCCTCATCCCTTGGGTAGTGCGTTTTCTAACCCTACCTCCCTTTGAGTGCGCCTTTGAGCCCTCAACTCCTTTGGTAGTGCGTTTTTCTAACCCTACCTCTTTTCGAGTGTGCCTTTAAGCCCTCGCCATCCAATTCTTCACATTTTTTCCATCTGGGTAGGTCACCCATTACAATGAGACCACTCTTTACTCTTATGTTTGGGCAGGTCGCCCATGAAAATAGACCAATGTCAGCGTAAGTGTGTGGGCTGGTCACCCCTGAAAATAGGCCACTTTAAATATGTGTGGGCAGCTCGTCCGTGAAAATATACCATCTTTCTTAAAAAAAACAAAGGGTTTGAATACATAGGATTTTGGTTTTGGTTAGAGGGGATTGCCGAAAGGAATCTCAGTCTATCCCAACTACACATAGGATTTTTTGGTTCTGGTTAGAGGGGATTGCCGATAGGAATCTCAGTCTATCCCAACCACACACAGGTTTTTGGTTCTGGTTAGAGGAGATTGCCGAAAGGAATCTCAGTCTATCCCAACCACACACAGGATTTTGGTTCTGGTTAGAGGGGTTTGGCGAAAGGAATCTCAATCTATCCTAACCACACGCATATAATATTTTAGGTTCTGGTTAAAGGGGATTGGCGAAAGGAATCTCAGTTTAGCCCAACCACACACAAGACTTTGGGTCCGGTTGAAGTTTTAGGTCAATCAAATGTTGAGACGACCAGTTTCGGAAGACCAATTTTATTTTATCTTTACAACACTTACTATGCACAAATCTTTGCTCCGTAAGCATTGTAAAGAGGGGGGCAACTGTTGTAACCCATTTTTGGGTCCCCACAAAAAATAATAAATACAAAAAAAAAAAAAACAGAGAAAGCTCAAAACGGTGCCGTTTTGAAACGGCACCATCGTCTTCTTCCCCTGGACGCGCAGAGAACAGGGGAGAAGAATTTTTTTCTTCTCTTTTCGCCTACTTTCTTTCCCGGCTTTGGCGCAATAAGACGCCCACAATTCACCCACTTGCCTGGCGTTGTTATCCGTTGAAGGTAGTGGAGGGGGCGGCCAACAGTAGCCGCCCCAACACGTTCTCCCTCCCCTGTTTTCCTATAAATACAGGGGAGGGCTGTTGAAAAAAAAAAAGGAGACCCGAGAGAGGGGGAAGAGAAGAGAAGGGAGAGCAAAGAGAGGGGAAAAGAGAGAGAAGGGAGAACACAGAAGAAGAAGAAGAAGGAGCAGCAGAGGAGAAAATGAAAAAAACAGAGGAGAGAGAGAAGGAAAACGCAGAGCAACCCTGGCCGCCCCACTGTCAGCGCCGCTTCCTGTCGCCACCAGCAGCTCCGCCATCGACGACAGCCACCACAGGTCAGCCCTTAACCCCTTATCTCGTTTTACTGTTCATCTTCTTGCATGCAGAACGTGCACTGTGCATGTTCTGCAAGCCATGAATTAATTACCCGGTTATGTGCATGTGCACAGTAACCAGCCATTTGGGCCTGGGCTGGGACGTCAGCCAACCCATGCAATTGGGCCTGATCCGGCCCATTTAAAAAAAGAAAAAAATATTATTGTTTTAAAAAAATATTTATGATGTTCCCATTTTTTATTTATGTTATTTTGATTAATATCAGGTAGTATTTGTACATCGTAAAAAATATAAATCCGGTATTGAAATACCTGGTTTTCGGCAAAAACTTCCAAAAATAAAAAAAAATAATAAAAAAAGAGAAAAATGTTTTTGTGCATACGGCCAAGTGTCTCAAATCTAAAAAATCATATCGTATTTTTCATATGTCAAAAAAACAATATTTTAGCATGCATTTTTGCTTTAATAACCAGTTTATTAAAGTCAAGAGAACATTGGCCAAAATTTCAAAAACAACAAAATTTTTTTTTTTTTAATATCCGGGATATGACATTATACGTAATACATATTCCAGATATTTAAATTCCGGATGTTTCATTTTTTTTACAATAAGACCTGGGGTATGACATTACATGTAATGTGTATTCCGAACAAAAAAAAAAACCACAAACACGACCTTAGATTTTATCAGACATTAAAACAATGCAGCCTACCTTAGGTAGGGCGTAGTTGGGGTGCTAATACCTTCCCTTTACGCAACCAATCTCCGTACCCGATCTCTAAAGACTAGTTAAGGTTCCTAGTAACCAGAATACTAGGTGGCGACTCCCAGTCCATATTTTCACTTGTAGAGACAAGAATTCCTTGTCTCTCCCTATTTTGCCAGGAATAAATATTTCCGATTTTTCCTTGAGGGTGGACGATCGTCGCGCCGCCGCACACGTGCGACAACTGTCATCATTAAAATGCAAAAGTAGAGAGAAGATACATGCCTAGACTGAAAAACATGAAAAAGACTGAAGCTTCAACAGAGCAGAACTCCCTCTATTGGTGCTTATTTGCTGCACCGTTCGAGAGGAATCGAAGAAGAAATAGAGGAGATTCATGTTCATCGTTTTCTCCAATAGAAGAGATAAGGCATGATTCCACGTGTTGGTAGTGGCGATACTACAAGTTTTTTGGCGTTGCCAAGATTACCAAGCTGTTAGAAAGTTTTCTAACAATCCTCAACCAACCATAACAACATTGGAAGATTGAAATAATGTTGTGAGGATTTGTCGAAGAATTGAACAAGCTATGAAGAGAAGAAAGATTGAAGGATCTGCCATGAATTCTAGAACAATGATGAGAGGTGAATCAGGAGATGACTTTGACGGTGTGAGCCCTTAATAATGTGGTATAGCCAGGTCTCACGGTAGCATCAATTGCTCAAATATCTTTTCCAAGATGGGACATTCCTCTGCCACTTAAGTTTGTCGACCAGCATCTGCCAGATTCCAGAATTTTACTTGACTCCGACAAATCCCATGCAACCACCATTTTCTGGGTGGTTTGATCCAGACAAGAGATGTGATGTCATGATGGGGTCCTCAACCATTTCAATTGAGCAATTGCAAGAATTTCGAGAAGCGAGTCTGAAAGTTGGTGAGCAAGAGACAAGTGGAGTCGTTGAAGGAGGGTGTCATTGGCTATATTGTTCCCCGAACAACTTCAGAATGACATGTGATCAAAAATGATTGGCAAAACACAGATATTGCTAGAAAAGCTGATTCGAGAATGGTGATAAACAGTCAATCATATTGTTATGGAATTCTGCATTTTATTTTGGGATCACATCTCATCCTTCAACGAAACATGCCTTGCTTTTGTCTCTTTGTTGTTTTGAAATCAACAGATGTTTAGCATTTTATTCTGACAAAATATTTTGATCAAACTCCAACATGCGATAAAGGTTAATCAATCCGGAAGATTAAAAGTGTTTTGATTACAGAAATGACTTGATGCTTGAAAATGATATGAGGTGACTAAACATTTTTGAACTCATACCTCCTGAAACTGAACCACACATCATATAGTTAAGTTTTAGCAGTATGCATAATGACATGTAGTGGATTCGGTAGTTATGGATTCGTGAATCATGATTCTTACAAGTCTCAATCATTCATTAGATGAGGTTAAAATTTATCGGTTCTAACTGACCTTGCTTGAAATGAGAAAAGGCCATCTTTGATATCCCTTCACTTTCTAAAGATTATATCCCTTGTAGTCCCATTTTGAGCCTGGTGAAATATTTTCTTTCAAAAGGAAACCCTGACTAGGATCACACCCCACACTGGGGGCAAATGAGAAATATTTTGGAGACACTGATAAAATCAACGGATCAAAGAAAAGCTTAGAACAAAAGTCCAATGTTTGAGAAAGGGCTAGAAGAAGAAAATCCATAGATTGAGGGCCGTCCAAGAAAAACTTTGAGGAAGGCTATGCAAAAGAAAAAATGTAAAGAGAATTGAAAGGAAAGAAAATGCCTATCAATTCTAAGAGAGGCAAGACAGTTTTCAATTGAGAAAGGACATCAAATGCCAAAAGTCAACACTAGAAAAATTGATGCTTCATATCTTTTGGTGTGTCTTGGATAGAGCCTCTAATGTCTTCAAAAATAATTAGATTAGTTTATTCATCAAAGAAAAAGTTGGATTTGCATTATGACCTATGTTAAGAGAATTCTGATATTTGAAGATTAACAAGGTTATATGTCACTCTCTCTACAATGACAACAAGAGAAAGAGAATTGATGAATAGTTAATGTTGGTCCCAGGCCGTTGAAACCCTCAAACACCTTTTGAGCCTTTGAAATTCCTTTCTTTCATAGCCATGAACCATAGCCTGCATTACATACGTTTAAAAGCCCTTTTTAATCGAGCAAGCAATTTGAACCGATAAATGGCACTCTCAAAACTTGAAGAGCTTTTCCATAAGGGTCGTGACTTCATGAATTAAGCTACTGGTTATTATGCATGCTGATAAAATAAATATTGAGAAAGGAAACAACTTTTTTTATCAGGACTGAGCATCTAGTCTTTTCAAGTTCACAAAAATATCATCCTCATCACAAACCATGAAAAAAAGAGAAAAAGATACACCCAAAATCAGAGTTTAAAGTGGACACAAAGAACCATGGGAAAAATCATTCTAAATCTTACAACGGGTCATTTCTGTTTTCAAGATACAAGACAATCAAAGGACTGCATTGAATAGTATGTTGGATCTTTGACCAAAGAAGTTTGAATTTCAAAAGAAAAATAGTAATTTCAAAAACAAACATCTCTCTGATTTCATTTCAACAATTATACTTGAATAGACATGATCGTTGAAATGTTGAGATTTGATTCCAGAACAAGAAAGATTTTCCAACAAGAACATCAATTGAGTTTGCAAAATCCTTGACAAAAATGACATCAACATTTCTCGACACTCCTTGAAACGTTGACCACCTGGGGGCAATACAATGGACCTTAAGAAGGAAAGCAAACAGTATCCAGATCAGCTGGGGGCAAAGAAAGAATCAGATGATGAGTCATCAAAGTTCATCAAAGTCATTCTTGGCAATCACAAAAGCCATATGGTTATAGACAGAAGAATGAGCATGCTCAGATCGACTAGGGGCAATGTTGTTCAAAGACAATATGTGATTTAGTGAACTTCAGCATCAATTGATGAGCGACGCTGCACTTGAAGGGCATTTTATTATCATTAGCTTAGGTTACCCTCTGAAACATGGCTATGACTCCTGAATGATGTTGTTGGGTGAGTGCATTTGAATGAACATCGAACATATGCATACCACTAAGATTGACTATGGGACCATCTATTCTGAAGCTCAAATGCGCACTTCACCACATGAATATGGGTGATAACATGAACATCATTGATGACGCCAAAGCGATTATTTTCACGATCTGATTTCACAAGCTAAGAGGAATCCATAGAGAAATACATCGCGCTTACAATGATGAGTTGTTTACTGCAAAGCATGAGATCCATGTCTGGATGACTTGGCAGTTCCATAAAAGCTGGTGACCATACATACTTGAATAGTGTTTTTCAACCGAAGCCAAGTTCACGACTGATTAACAATCTTGATGGGTGTTGGTATGATGCACACAATCAATCAGAGAATAATTCTCAGAAAAAGCCAGAGAGAAAATCCTGCATGATGAATCAAACAATACCACACTTGGGGGCAGGGTCAAACTTGATGAACGATGCGAGCAGTAATTGTCGAAGACAGCCCGAGATGGGCACTGCATTTACAGTTGAGTGGATGACTGGCACATGAATGAGCCAATACATCGAAAGAACAAGGAAAGCTTTGGAATGCAAATAAAGGCACCTTATGACGATGGAGCATCAAAGAGGGGGGACCTATATTTCAAATCAGGTAAGGATCCATGCATATCATCTAACCTTAAAAAAAAAAAAAACATTTGCATATATTTTTGAATTGTTACAGGAAAATCCGTAATGAGGTCCAGCAAGATGGTGGAAAGAGAAAGAAGCATTGTGGTGATGATAATAACGAATCGGTTTTGATCATGGAATAAAAGGACGATGGGATGAACCCTACCATTAGGAAAATCCCAAAGAAATGAATAGATCAACCTTGCAACCGGGAAGCCTTGAGTTTTCAACCTTTCCAGTCAGGAAACACCGAGTTTTCAAACCCTATGATCGGGAATTATCAGGAAGCACCAAGTTTTCCAGCCCTTCTTCTGTCATCCCCTCAGGACTTCGCCAGGTAAGTCCTATTTTTCATACTTATCATATCACATTCTTTCCATCTGGGTAGGTCGCCCATCATAATAAGACCGTTTTCCATATTTTTTCCATCTGGGTAGGTCACCCATGACAATGAGACCGCACTTCATCATATTTTTTCTATCTGGGTAGGTCACCCATTACAATGAGACCCCACTTCATATTCTTTCTATTTTGGGTAGGTCACCCATTACAATGAGACCGCACTTCACATTCTTTCTATATTGGGTAGGTCGCCCATCACAACGAGACCGCTTTTCATATTCTTTCCACATGGGTAGGTCACCCATTATAATGAGACCACACTTCATATTCTTTCCATCTGGGTAGGTCACCCATCACAATGAGACCGTATTTTTACACATTCTTTCGTTTTGGTTAAATGAGATCGCCAGATGGGATCTCATGTAGCTTTGGTTAAAGGGAATCGCCAGATGGGATTTCAGGTTAACCAAGTTACACATATTTTCGTTCCAGTTGAATGAGGTCGCCAGATGGGATCTCGGGTAGCTTTGGTTAAAGGGAATCGCCAGATGGGATTTCAGGTTAATCGAGTTACACTCAGTTTAGTTCCAGTTGAATGAGGTCGCCAGATGGGATCTCATGTAGCTTTGGTTAAAGGGAATCGCCAGATGGGATTTCAGGTTAACCAAGTTACGCATATTTCGTTCCAATTGAATGAGGTCGCCAGATGGGATCTCATGTAGCTTTGGTTAAAGGGAATCGCCAGATGGGATTTCAGGTTAACCGAGTTACACAATATTTTCATTCCAGTTGAATGAGGTCGCCAGATGGGATCTCAGGTAGCTTTGGTTAAAGGGAATCGCCAGATGGGATTTCCGGTTAACCGAGTTACACACAGTTTAGTTCCAGTCGAATGAGGTCGCCATATAGGATCTCATGTAGCTTTGGTTAAAGGGAATCGCTAGATGGGATTTCAGGTTAACCGAGCTACACACCAACTTTTGTTCTTGTTAGATCGCCAGATGGGATCTCAGGTAAACCCAATTAAAAGGGCAGGTCGCCCGTGAAAATAGACCAGTGTGAGAGTGTGGGTCGGTCGCCCGTGAAAATAGACTAGTGTGAGAGTGTGGGCCGGTCGCCCGTGAAAATAGACCAGAGTGAGTATGGTTCGGCAGGTCGTCCGTGAAAATAGACCAGTGTGAGAGTGTGGGCAGGTCGCCCAAGATAATAAAATCATTTTCCTTTTGTTTTCTTTACAAAGCTTACTATGCAAAATTTTGAGGAGTTTTGCTTCGTAAGCATTGTAAAGAGGGGGCATCTGTTGCTACCCAATTTTTGACCCATGTTTTTGATATATTTTCAAAAAATTAAAAAATAGAGAAAAACAAAGAAAATCCAAAAAAATATGTTTTTTAATATATTTTCGTCATTTTAGCATTTTCAACGTCGTCTAAAAAAGAATTTAATTTTAAAAAAAAAGATTTTCAAACGCGTTCGACTTTTCATGCGTCATTTTTAAAATCATTGATTTTTCTCATTTGAGTCGACGTTGATATTGCTCGTTTTCAAAAAAAAATAAGAAAAATCAAAATTTACAAAAAAGAAGAAGTTGAGGGACCAAGTTGAAAAACCTAGCAAACGTTTTCCTATAAATACCATGCTAAACTGATTTTTAGGGGGGGGCAATTTTGAAATTTTCAAAAGACAAAATACAAAAAACCCTAACCCTAAACAAAAAAACCTGCCTCATTCTACCCAAAGGAGCCGCCCCCCCGGTTTGAAATTTTTTGAACCTCTAGCCGTTGCTCCTTCTCGCCCAAGGCCCTTTCCCCTCTGGTTTTAATTTTTTTTTCTTCAGCCGGAGCCAAACAGAGCAGCCCCCAGCCGGTTTGAATTTTCTGCTTCCCCTTAGCAGCCGGCACAAACAACAACCCCTCTCTTGCAAAACCAAACCGGGGCAGCTCCCCCCTGACTTCTCCCTTCCCCGGCCAAAACCAAAAGAAAACAGCCGCCGGTCCAACCATCTCTTGCTCCCTTGGAAACCAAAAAACCAGCAGCTTCTCCTCTCTCCACCCTTACGCACACAGAACCCACAGCCACCCCACCTTTAGCATTTGATTTTTCGAAGACCAGCAAAACAGCCTCTCCCTTTTTGATATTTTTTTTCCCTCAACCTGCGGCGACCCGCGCCTCCATCTTCACAGCCTCCCCATCTCAGCAGCGTCTCCTCTTCCTCCGGACCATCAACGCCGTCCTCCAACAGCAACAGCTCCTCCACAGCAGCACCCGATCTCCTCAACACCGCCACCGATCTCCCCGCAACTGAAGAACCCAACGATGACCGTAGCAGCGGCGACGCCCCTTTTCAATCGTTTCCTCTTCACTGCTAGCCACCTGAAACGGAGGAGAGGAAGAAGATGACCGATCTGCAGCGAAGCAGATCCAAAAGACCCGCACGAGACAGATCTGAAGAGAACTTGAACAGATCTAAAAAAACTAAAACCGACTGCTCTTTGTGTGTTTTTCTTGTTGTTGCAGGTGGCGGTGACCTTCACCGCCGGCGAGGAAAGGAAGAGGAGAAGAAGCCGCTCCAGGCGCCTCTGTTTTTCCAGCGGCGGCGCGTGAACCCACGCGCCGCCAGTGGCGGTGGCGCGTGGGAAGACGCGCCGCAACTGTTCATGCAGCCCCAGAAGTCCTTCCCTGCAATTTCTGGAGTTTTTAAGGACTATTTTGTAATTTTTAAAATTAATTAATGTAATTTTTATTTATTTATTTTGAATTTGTATTTGTATTTGTATTTGTATTTGTATTGTGGATGTAAAAGAAAAAGAAAAGAAAAGAAAAATATAGTAAAAGTGAATGTGGGTGTTTGTATTTTGTTTTATTTATTTGTATATTTTTTTTTTAATGATAAAATTGTAAATTTATTAAATAAGAATTTAATATTTTGATCGGATCACGGTTAAGAATTATTAACTTATACGTAAGTGATATTTCTAATTTCCGATGAAAAGACAATTATTAAAACTTCTTTTAACACATCAAATTCACGAAGCAGCTTACCTAAGGTAGGGTGCGTTAGGGGTGCTAATACCTTCCCTAACCATAACCAGTCCCTTGCCTGCGAATCTCTGACAAGACTAGTCCATCCGGTTTCCTAGTAGCCTTCAATAAATTACTAGGTGGCGACTCCCAACGAACCGATTCAAAGCAAACGCGACACAACATACGAGACTTAAATCGCCAACCGATGCCGCACAGGATTTTTTTTGACGTGCGACAAATCCTATTATTCCACGTTAGAAACCTCGAGTTCTCGAGAACTTTATAGGAGTAGGATTAGAAAATAGTTTGAAGAGCAATAATTGTAAGAGGATGCGTACACCCCCTATCAGATTCATGATTCTCCCCTATCGAGACGAGTGTTTCATACTCGATACCCAAAGACTATATTTTTACTAAAATGACCTTAAACAACTATGATGGTTTTACAGACCCGAGGGAACACGCATATAATATATGGAACAACCTGAAACTAGCATAATATATGGAATAACCTGAAACTGGTCATCCAAGATAGACGTGCCAGGTGCAAGATCCTCCTCATAACCTTCAAGGGGTAAGTATGAGTATGGTACAACACTCGAGCAAAAAGAAGTTCCACATAACTCTTTAGGATCAATTGGGTTTAGTCGTGTGTTGAGTCCAAAGAACTATGGGTGTGACAAAATGCAAGACCCAATATCCAAATTATCATGGATTTAAAAAGTTTCTAGACCCATCTCACTTGGGTTTGGCTACATGTCAAACCTAGTTGGTCTTGGAGATACACATAGGACTATAAGGTGCTATCCCAATACTATTGGCATGACCTCTTCATGTTAGGAATAATCATCTCTCTATATTTATAGATATGTAAAAAATCTCGAGCCTACCATATTTCATCTTATTAATGATATGTAAGAGATATTTGTTCCTCGTTAATGTTATGTAAGAGATCTATATCTCTTATTAAGGCCATCAAGCAAATGACTTTCCATTCTTTCCACACCTTAAAAATGACAAAATACCCTTAAACCATCTAGGTAAAAGGTTTACTTTTTCCTAATATAAATGCTTACATATCTTAGAGCATTAATCACACAAAAACAAGAATAAACATTCTTGTTTTTTGAATTTGAAGCTTTTTTTTTTTACCATTCTCATTTAAAATTATTGATTTTATCATCGAAAGGTCTTTAAATCCCACTAATATGTACTTTTTTATAGTTATTAAGACTTATATCATCAGTTTTCACTTTTTGCACTAAAAAGAAGAAAATAATGACATGGATATTTAATTAACTACTATTCAATCACCAAATAAGCCGTTACTTGAAGATATTGAAATTTAGCACATCATGCTAAGCTTGCTTTTGGAACACATTAGCAGTCATCCCAAAATGAAGCAAATACACTATAAATTTCTCCTTGTGTGTGTGTGTATTGATGCCACATGCACACTGAAAGTCACGTTAGATTGTGCTTGAATTGGTGGATTTTAGTAACAAACCTATATTACTTCAAAAATACAAGTAAAGTAATTGTTGATTTTCCAATTATATTATAAATATTTTACATGCTTTTTATTTTATGAAATAAAAGGTATAATTTTTTGCAGGAAAAAAAGTAAAAATTATTATCATGGTCTGTTCATGTAGTGTATTTTTAGTGGCGTTCGGAATTGCATTCCGAATAATTTTTTATAAAATGTTAATTGTTTTTGTTTAATTTTTTTATATTTTTAAATTATATTGATATACTAATTGTAATTCAAACACTTCTTGATATTTTGCAAGGGCTTGATTTAATAATGAGTTAGTGGTAATGTTACACAAATTTTTTGTTTTTTTACAGGATCCGATTCTGATTTAGGAGTTCTCAGTCAGATAATGAATTCCAAAGTCAAATTATATAGGGCAAATGTCAAAGCACCAAGCTGCGAGCACAGCAAGTCGTCAGAAGTTAGGAAATCGGGGTAATTTATTGTCGTTGCTAGATTACTTATTCCAGCCCAGGTTTCAAATTTTGGTAAACAATCCCATGTCAAATCCTGGAAACCTGTCACTGCATGAATTAAATTACAAGGTCGAATCTGAGAGAAAATGTTAGTGTCCTGAACAAGTCACTGCTTAGGAATTCATCGATTGATAATGAAAATACAAGCATCTAGACATTCAACGTTCTCTGCTCTCTGCTATAATCTTTCTAGGGATCATCCCATTTTCTCCTGTGATGGAGTTGATCTTGAGGAAATGAATTCCATGTTTTGAGAAGACAATTCTTATTAGCAGAAATCAGTCATGTACGATATAGGAAAATGTGGCTAGCATTCACAATTTCAATGGTGTTAGTTATATGTTGCTGTCGAGAAGACAATTCATATTACCAGAAATCACCTCTTTTATTATTTCGTACAAACAAATATATTTGCGTTTAAAAGCTAAAAATGTTTGAATCTGTTGTCATAAACTTGTCATTTTATACGTAAAAGTCAATATCATTGAGAGAAACCTGATTAGTAAAGAAAAGCAGTACAAAGGGCACCATAAATTGCGATTAAATAAAGAATTGTAAAGAGACAGAACAACTTCAAGACATTTTCAACACAGAAACATTATGGAATAACAGATCCAACAGCAAGGTAGAAACACCAGAGCCAACGCAAAACAGAAGCAGAGGAGAAGACAAATAGGAAGAAACTATAAGAGAAAAGGATCTAAAACTCTCAGCTGTCAACCCCTGAAAATGGATGGGGTGAGATCCAAAAATGGGATTTTTAGTACGTGGAAGATGCACCTCTCTTTGCCCCTGAAGCACAAATTAGATCCTCATGTTCATGTGCATACCATAAACTGTGCGAAAGACAGAGGTCACGCATATTGTGTATTTTCTTGTAAAGCCCAAAACTAAAATGATTATGACACTGACAGCTTACAAAGAAAACTAATGCTCAAGTCTTAACTAATTTGGTATGAAATGAAATGGGAATTCAGATAATATTATGCTGGTTACTTCAAAAATGTGTGCTTCTTGATATCTTCAATAAGCAATTTCATGTTGAGATAAGAGGAGCCCTCTTCTTCCACAGCTTTGAATGCCATCTTGCTAAGCTCTTGAACTCTTCTTCTTCTCTCTTCACTTTCCTCTCCATCATTCATAAGACTGTTTACAGCGTTCTTTACCTGTTCCTTTTTCACCAACAGTCCAAATTTCTCTTCCTCTCCCCATCTTATAGTAACCTCTGACCCAACCCTTACACCAATCTTCAACACTTCGACAACTAACTTCTCATTACAAAACTGGTCTCCGAAAAGTGGCCATGTAACCATCGGCAAGCCTGCGGATATACCTTCTAGAACTGAGTTCCAGCCACAATGCGTTAGGAAGCTTCCAATTGCTGAGTGTGATAGTATTGCAACTTGTGGTGCCCAGCCCTGAATTATGAGGCCTCTCCCTTTTGTCCTCTCCTTAAAACCGCTCTCTTCAAACCAATTCTCCAATTCTCTTGATTTTTCTCCACCTCTTGTAACCCATATGAACGGTTTGTTTGATGCTTCCAAGCCCAATCCGAGCTCCATCAGCTGTGGGGTTATTAGATTACAGAGACTACCAAGACAAACATATATTACAGACCTTGGTTGCTGTGAATCAAGCCACTTCAAGCATTCAGATTCATCGATTGAGGATTTGTTACCTCTGTGAGCTTTGTCTATGTCGTCTTTGTTGCATACAGAAACTGGACCAACGCACCAAACCTTACCTCCTGTTGCTCTTTTGTACTCTTGAACGTATGCTGGCTCCAACTCTTCAAATGAATTAAGAATAAACCCATACCTCAGCATCTCAGCACCTGAAACTCGAGCAGAAAAATCTTTTACATCTAACATGGCACTAGGAAGCTGGTTTGTGGCCAATTCAATATGATCAGGCAGTCCAGGCACAACGAAGAGCTCCGATTCAGATTTTACACTCTCAAGAACCTTGCTAATTTGTATGTTGTGCAAACACAGGACACAAAAGCAAGAGAATCCATTGAAAGAGATTCTTGGAATACCAAACTTGGTAGCCACATCACTTGTGTAGGGAAGACACATATCCGAGATTATGCAACTCGGTCTTGGTGTTAGCACTTCAAACAATCTTTCGACCGGCTCTTGTAGCATATTAGCTGCCATGAATAACTCATACCCTAAGCCTAGTGAAGGAAGCATGTCAAAATTCTCCATCTCATCTGGCAATCCTGCTTCTTGACAAGGCAACTGAATTTCAACAGACTTTATCTGGAGCCCGGATTCTGCTGCACGAGCAAGAGGGATGGCAACACGCTTTGCATTAAGCTCTGTGGTGACTATGGTGACGATGACACCATGGCGCGCCAACATTTTGGCGATATCAAACATAGGAATCATGTGTCCTTGAGCCATCAAAGGAAACAAGACAAAGTGGAGTTGGTGGTCGGATTGGGAAGCCATGGTACTGATCGAGAGTAGAGGAGTTCTGTTATTTTTCCGGTGGATGATAAGTGTATATTCACAGAGACTCCCACTTTACTCTCTTAAAATTAATGATTCATCACAAGATAGAGAGGGATATGATAGGTGGGCAAAGGCGAGGTTAGGACTTAGGAGATAAGGGAGAAGTTGTGGACTATATTATAGTCATCTGCCTGTAAACTGTGTCAGTGTTCTCATTTCCCGGATGTTTCTGCCTAGTGGAAACTAGCTACCAGTCTTCACGACTCTGCTTTTCCTTTACGCCCATATACTTTGAACGCCCCACTGTAAACAAATGAAGAAGCTTCTTGTTAACTTTTTAAAATATTTTTTATGTTGAAATAAATTAAAATAATATTTTTTTTATTTTAAAAAAATTATTTTTGAGATTAGCGCATCAAAACAATTCAAAAAATATAAAAAAATTAATTTTTTTAAAAACACGGGTATAACTACATTTCCAAACACTCTCTCTATAAGCAAATGTTGTGTAAACCATCATTATTAATGTAGTCTTGGGAAACCTCAACTAAACATTTTTTCAGTAAAAAATTATTTATTTATTTATATTTAAAATTACTATTTTTATTTTTTTAGATTATTTTAATATGTTGGTGTTAAAATAATTTTTTTAAAATAAAAAATAATATTTTGATATATTTTCAAGTAAAATATATTTTAAAAAATAACTACTACCACAATACTAAAATACTATTATAGAAAGTATTTACTCGAATCTTAATTTTGTATTAGAATTTATTTTAATTGATAAATTAAATGTTAAAGTGAGTTTTATCTCAAAAACAAATCGAGTATTTGCTGTTTGAATCATGTTTGAATCATGGTGAGCGTGGCTTGCCGAACACCCAAGCTTGGCAGCCCATTCGCCAGGTGTTCGCAACACTAGAGGGCATGCCTTTAGCCAGGCATTTAGGGTCTACAGACTGCAGCTTCACCATGCCCTACCAAACAATGCAATTCACAGTGAAAACACTCATAGTCTATAGTACCCGCACTATAATGTAGAACATTGCAATCCACAATGAAAATACTTACAATGCACAGTAATTTTCGTTTAGTAAAAAACCGATCTCTTTTAATTATAGTTAATAATTGAATTCTAGAGGAAAAAATAAGCTACTTAACAGCTTGTGAGAAAATGATCTCTTATATCTTTGTATAACATATGCTTTATATGTGTCTTTCTATTAAAATTAAAATAAAAAAAACTAATAAAGGACCTATTCATTAAAAAAGTGATTTGATGAAATTTCTCCTTGCCAAAAAAACCCTTTAAATTAGGCATAGGGACAAGGTGATGTTTTTACCAAAATATAATTGTCTTTAACAGATTATGTAAGGTTATGCTAGCAATTTCTTATTTAATAAAATTACTAATTTAACCCTACAAAAAAAAATATCTATCAATCAGAGTCATTATGGTCTTCTCAATGTTTTTAAAATAGTAAAACTACTTTGTTATCTATAAAGACAAAATCAATATACCTCTCTCACAAGGGTTTTCTTTTATCCTTTTACATTGATTTTATTGTTAATATGAAGGTTACCCAGGAACATTGTTGTATGTGATCATATTTTAAATATTATTAAAAAAAACATGTTGATGCCAACAATCATTTCTTTTTTCCTACTCTCTTCTACTCGAACTACATGTTAGACTTTTCAAAATTTTAGACTAATCTCTTCATTTTTTTTCTCTTTATATTTAATCACTGTCATTTTAATTACTATTTTTGTATAATTTATAAAATCACAAATATTTTTTAATTTCACCCCTTCCAGTTTTTATTCTTTCAAATTTGATCCTTATTTTTTTTTTTGAAATTTTTTGTTGTTGTTTGGGATCAATTTTTTGATTTTTTTTACAATTTCATCCCTATTGAGATTTTTTTTCCTATAAAATTTAATCTTCATTCTTTTCATTGCTATCTTTTTTTTCTTTGACAAGTTTTTTAAATCGATATTTGTTTCATGATTTCATCATTCAAAACTAAATTGTTTGGGAATGAAGCTTCTTGATTAAATCTCGGTCAAATATTTCACAAGTTATGAGTTTTAGAAATTAAACAAGGTTTTAGGAGGTTTGCTCGAGTTTGCTTGATTTTTTTTTTTAAGATGGTTTTATTTTTTATTATTTTTTACAGTTTTTCTTCTATAGGGCTAGTCTTGGGTTCATGACTAGAGTCTTCGGTTTCAAATGTTAATGCAAGTTAACTTTTTTTTTTTTTTTTTAAATTGATTTATTTCAATTTTAACCTTCAATATTTAATTTATTGGAAATTAGCCTTTGTGTTTTTTTTTTCTCTTTTTTTTATTGGGTTATTCGATCATGTGGCCATGGTCGTGGGGCTAGCAAGTTAATTCAGGTTGAGTCAAATTTTTTTCGTTGCTTTTTTAAATTAATTTTTTTCCCTTTAATATTAAGTTGTTTGATAATTAAGTTTCATGAATTTATTTAGTTTGCTTTTAAACACGGCCACCTTTGTATCATGATTGGGTTAGAGATTTTTCATCTTGATATGGCTGGGCTTAGATTGAATTTTTTTTTATCTTTTTGTAATTATATATTTTTTTAAAATTTCATCTTTCAAATGAGCTTTAACTTTTTTTTCTTTTCATTTTACTTTATATGGAGTTATCACATTTTCATTTGATTTATAAGAAATTAGTCTACATTTTCTTATTTTTCTTTCTATAAGATTATTTCAATTTTATGCTCATGGTTGTGGAGTTTGCGAGTTAACCTGGTTCAACTAGATCTATTTTTTTTCTCTTTGTTTTTCAGTTTTTCAGTTTTGCCGTTGAACATTGGGTTTTTTAGTAATCTAAATGGTTTAAGGTCAAGTTCTTTTTACATTTTTTTCAATGTTATTTATTTGTTAGTTTATTATTGTTGTTATATATTTTTTATTTATATTATTTAAATTATTAATTAAACCAATGACTCTAATATCAGATATTTTTCTTCATATTTTTTATTTGTATTGAAAAAAAATAAAAATGACCGGCCTGCAACAGGCCACAAATCTAGTATCCACTTAGTTTTGTCAGCATACTAATGGGTTTGTCTATTTACTCCATGATTTGTTTCAAGATCAAGAGTTTGGATTTTCTGCCATATGGTTGAAGAGGTTCTTGCATAAATTGTGCTATAAAACCGTATAATTTTCACGTTAAATATGGATTCATAATTATATTCAAATTATTGTGACATCTAATTTTTTAAGTTAGTCTTAAATTTAAGTTTTATCAAATTAGAAATGATGATGAAAACACGATTGATGATCAATATAACTTCACAAAACACATGTTTTAAATAACTCAAGTATGTTAATTATTAATTATATGATTGATTTCATTAAAGTACTAGGAGGAAAAAGAAAATAATAAAAGCCATGTAATTTTTTGATAGGTGGAGTTGAATTTATAAAGCTCAGTTAAAGCTCCTAGTTCCTCTCTCAGCTCACCTCTTTCTTTCTTCTTCTTCCAACTGTGATAATTCCAATTGATTAAAAGCAAAACATAAAAAAACAGAGAGAAGCTCCTACTTTCTTATTTATTACAAGGTATGTGTATTTATTTTAAAAGCAAAACATAATAAATATGGTTCGATATTATTGTGAAGTGTCCTAACATCTTGCTATGCTTTTATTTCTCAAGTATTTTTGTTTGGCACCAGCAATCAAGTGCGGAGACATGGTAAAGATTGGGGTGGGCTATAATCTAGGTCAAGATTTTATTAATATTTTTTAACTAGTTTTATGTAAAATAAATTTATAATTCTTGATTAAGTTATCAAAAAATTCTGAAAATTTACGCAGAATCTTCTAATATGATGCTTTAACTTGGGTTTAAATAAACAAAACTAATTAGAGTATTTATTGAAGCTTAAATGATATAAATAAGCTAAAATTCTTGTTATTATCAAAGATAAATTCTTTATCTTTAAAGTTTTATTACTCATTACTAGATACAAAAGAGCTTTCTTTAATAAGCCTTACATGATTTCAACATCACCACCTTGTTTAGGTGCGCTTCTAAACAAGATCTAATGAATCAAGAGAATTGTATTCAATAATCTCTACAAAGATTGAATCTAAGCTCTAGATTATAAGAAAAATAACAAGAGGAAACAAAGATTTAAAACCATAAGAGCAAAGCTGAAAATAAGTGAAGAAAAGTGTTAAAATTATGTATAATTTTTATAGAAAAACCAACACTAAAACACTCTTCTCCAGCCCCCTTTACAGATAATTTTAGGAATCAAATAATTCCTCTATTATCAACTTTGATTACTCTCCATAAAACTAGCATTAAACGTAGATTATTATTATTATTATTATTATTATTTTAAATAAGATGTCTTTTGAGTTGATAAAACTATTCAGGTTTTGTATTACATTCAAGGGCTAGATAAAAAACTGGACTACGCTGAAAGAAATAATTCTTCATAAACTAAACTTAAACCTAAATTTAAGTTGAAAAAAATATATTTTATTGCCCCAAAAATTATTTTACAACATACCGATGCCCACAACCATGCCTGGCCAGCACACGTGAATCTGTATGTTTAAGCCCAAAACTCACTTTGTTTGGGATATAGTTCTTTTAGAGGGTTTTGAGTTTCGCCAAAACATGTTAACCCATGGTTCTTTGAAATCAATTTCTCATTCACCCATTTTTTTTTTTAATAATGTTAATTTTCCATGTTAAAGAGCTTATATTGAAAATTAAATTCCAACAAAGTTTTAACCCTAAAAGTGAGTTGACCTCACTTATAATTTGACATCAAAAGACATTAACTATGTTCTTAAACAAAATTGCCAACAACTCGCTATATGAATGCAAATTATCTATGCAGTTTAAAAATGACTCAAAGATTCATAAGAACATATTGATATGGTTGATCACTACATCATGATAGATAGCTTTTGACTTTGAAACTTTCTTAATGAAATACCATTGAATTTGCTTGCTAAATAGTGACATGATGTCATGAACTATTTAGCTTTTAATGTAAACCAAGACAATATTACTCACATAGCTCTCCACTTAGGGATTTTCTTTGGTTTTGGTTTTGGTTGTGTTTATTTTGTCATTGAATAATTCCCAGTTTCATAAGTGTTTTAGGGAATTCATATTTTTAAAACTCTTAAAGAAACCACTATATTGGTCACTCATGTAGATGACCTTTCTTTAAGAGTATTCTAATATAATCCACTTAGTATACCAAGATAAAAAAATCATTAAAAGAACAACTCACCCTTGTCAAGTTGCAGCTAGAACCTTTTTCATTATAGAAATAGGCAAGAAATAATAATTTCCTAATGTTAACGAGAATATTATATGACTTAGTTTTTCATTTGAATCTAAATTTTCAATCAACTAGGTATAGTTATCATCATTACACTCTTTCACCTTTAAAGGCTTTAAGCTTATTTTCCTCGATGAATTATACATAAGCTTTCTTAATAAACCTTTGGTCAGGAGATCCATAATATTTTCCTTTTACTTTATATATTTAATTAAAATAACTCCATTTGAGAGCAAGTGTTTAATTATACTATGTCTACGATATATATGTCTAGACTTACCATTATACATATTATCTTATTCCTTTCTAATTGCTGAATAGTTGTCGCAATGGACACATATAATCGACACAAGTTTTGGCCATTATGGAATATCCTATAAGAAATTCTAAAGTCACTCGGCTTCCTCTTTTAACTTTATCAAGAGAAATAAACTCTAATCCCATTATACAAATTACGATACATGTTTGCTTAGAGTATTTCCATGACATAGTTGTTTCATTAGTAGATTTTGAATTTTTTGTGTTGGATATCTAATAGGAATCATTGTACCCTTCTAATATGATTGGGAAACCAGTATAATATAACTCATAGTCCAAGGTATACCTTAAATATTTGAGTACCCTTTATTATTTTTCAATGATCCAACTTGAATTTATGGTATTTAAGAATATTCTAATTGATTTATTTCTTTGCCTTTATTTTAGATAGATGTACACTTATGTCCTTTGATGTTTTGATAATGTTATTGTCTCCTTTAAAAAACTTGACAATAATTTTCTCAACATGATGAGATTGGGATAATAGCAATCTATTATATGTCATAAAATTTTTATTCCTAGAATGACATTTGAAACATCTAAATCTTTCATGTCAAACTTATCAATTAAACTTTTATTGGTAGACTTGATCATATAATTATTACCACCTAAAATAAACATATCATCCACATAAAAATATATAGTGACATAACCTTTATCTATATTTTTCACATAAACAAATTTATCTACTTTGTTAATTTTAAACTCATTTAACAACATAACCCTGCCAAATATTTCATGCCATTTTTTAGGTATTTGTTTCAAACCATTTAATGATTTGACAAGGTTATAGACTTTCTTTTCTTGTCCATTGATAACAAACCTCTCGGATTATTCAATGTAGACCTCTTCATCAAGGTCATCATTTAAGAAAATAGTTTTTTATATTTATTTGATGTATTTCAAATTTGTTAATAGCTATGATGACTATAAATGTTCATATGGAAGTTATTCTTGACATAAATGAATGTGTCAAAATAGTCAACACCTTCTTGTTGTCTAAAACCTTTAACAACAAGTATAACTTTATATTTGTCAATAGTTTTATAAGCTTTTATCTTCCTTTAGAAGATGCACTTATAGCCTAATAGTTTACTTATAGGAGGAATATCCACTAGTTTCTATGTATGATTATTCATAATCGATTTAATTTTACTATGGATCTCCTCCTTCTAGTAGGAAGCTTTAGGATAAGATATTACCTTGGAGTATAATTGAGGTTCATTTTCTGATAAGTAGAAAATTCAAACCAAATGTTTTAGTCTTTTTTTCTTTCTATTTTACTCATTCTAGACTCAAATTCATCATCTTTTGATTGATGATTATTACTTGAGCTAACCTTAATTATTTTCTTAAACAAATAATTTTCTTATGCTTCATTAAATGAAAACACTTTTTCAAAGAATGAAGCATTCCTTGATTCTAGAATGGTATTAGAATGGATATCCTTAACACTTAATTTATGCACAAGAAATCAATATGTATTACTATTGTAAGCATATCCAATAAATACACAATCTTCAATTCTAGTTTCTATCATGAACTTTTTTGGATCAAGTATTGCCACCTTTGCAAAACTAGTGCAAAGGAGTTGACCCAAGCATGCTTAGGCAAAGTGTACAAACATGGTAAAGGGTTGAGATTGACCCAAAAGAACTAATGGCCATAATAATTCCATTAAGAAAGCTTATATGAGCTTTCATCCCTCTTAAGGAGAAGAGCAAGAAAAAATAGAGTCAAGCTTGAGTGAGAAAATGTTGAGATAGAGAAGAAGAAAAAAAGAGTTGGATCTAAGAGAACTAAGCTAGAAGGTAAGAGAGGAGAAAAGAGAAGAGGAAGGAAAATAAAATGAGAGAAAAAACTTGAAACCATAAAAAACCTAAGTAAAGAAAAAAGAGAAAAAAAAGAGTTTTGGGTTGAAAATTGAGTTGATGTCAGTAAGAAAATAGTGTAGGGGAAAAAAGAAATGAGAGAAAGAAAAAGGAAGAATCAAAAGATTAAAAGAACCAAACCCAAAGTAAAACATACAACATGAAGTTGGAGAGAGAAAACTACCAAAAAAACCTTTCCAACACCGGCAAGCCACCATCTTGGCCACACCAATAGTCACCACAGTAGCTCATCCCTCTTCTAAAACCATTTGCAAGGTAAGTCAAACCCTTTTTTCTTCTATTTTTCTTGTCTTTCCAATACGTTTTTGCATAGTTTCATAAAATTTTGTTTTCATCTTTTAACATATGCATATGTGTATAAATATTTTTTTTTGAAAAGCAAAAGCAAAAACAAAAACAAAAACAAAGTCAATGAGTTTTTATCATGTTAGGTCAAAACAAAGTCATGTTTTTGGTTAAGCTTAGGTTTTAATAGTTGGGTTAACATGTCTCCTAATTTTCAAGAACCAATATAGGCCTAACATGAAATTTAGGTTTTGATAAAATGAGTTGAATAATGCGTTGATGAGTTTTCATCAAGTTTGTGTCAGGTTTTGATAAAACTGATTTTGATGGTTAGATCAATGTGTCTCCTAGTTCTAGGAACTAAAGTAGGCCCAACGTGACATTTTCTAATTGAAAAGGAGGTCAATTATTAGTCTACAACTCTCCTCAGAGTAGAGACTAACATTGGACGAACATTGTATTTTATTCAATTTTTCATTTTAAAAAATAAAATGATTATAAAAAAGTCAATAAATAATATAAATAACAACATAGATAAATAAAACAAACTATAAAAAAAATCATAATGGTGTGAGACTCCTAATTTAATGCTAGACATTAACTGAATGATCATCCATCAATAATAAAAAAAAGGACTTCCAATAAGCTTGAAAAATAATTTAGATAGTTAATGACATGTGTAAAATAAATTTTGGAAAAAACACATGGCTAAGATAATCTTTTCTTGGAAATAATGTAGTACGGGTAATTTCTACCTTTTCTTAAGCATAACTAACTAGGTCCCATTCATGTTTGTCTGCCACACATTTGAAACAAAATATAAAAAAAAATGAAAAGATGATATATGCCTAGGCTTAAAAGAGTGAGCTCATGCGTCTAGTCTTTTTTATTTTTTCTTATGTTTAAGGGCGAACAACTCGTTGTTCATCCTTCAATTTTTTTTCTTATGTTTAAGGGCGAATAACATGTTGTTCATTCTTTTATTTTTTTTAAGATAAAAAAGATGACTCATTGTTTGTTGGTTTAGTTTGTAGCCACCAAACAGGTGGATGGAAAGTCATGTCAAGGTTTTAAAACCTAAAAAACCATTTTCCAACCAATTTTCACCTAAGAACATCATAAAAAACTCAATAAACTAATATCTAACCACAAACAACCCTAAATTGATTAAAAAAAAACACAAGTTAAATTAAAAGAAAAATTCTTTCTTAACCTCGATCTACTTTTTCCAGCAATAAGCAAGTTCAAAAATATCCCATTGATATTTGTCTCATTAAGAAAAACTCATTAACACCAAAATCAACCTATTTAATCACTAGAATGTGACCAACGAACTTATTTTTTGGTGAATTTCCCTTTCCTTGTAAATTTTAAGGACTAAAATGTAAAATAAATAAAGTTTAGGACTAAAAAATTAAACTTTTAGACTATAGGGACCAGGATTGAAAATGATAAAAAAAAAAAAGTCAGGGAATAAAGTGTTTTTTTTTGCCTTATGAACAGTAAAAAAGAGAAAAGGGATGTTGTTTTGCCTTTTAGTCAAATTTAGTCACTGTTGTTTTAATTGTTTGAAGTTGATAAAATTTAACCCAATCTTATAAAATCCAACATTAATTCAATATGGGGATGTTTTTGACATTGTGAATATAATGCATCACACGAACTAAAATAAATTATTTGGTTCAAAATTATATTAACATAACATGCACGAATGAATTTAAAAGAAGAAAAAGTTAAAGTATTGAAATATATAATTGTTAAAGGGCTAAAAAAACTAACTTATACACACTATAGCACTCTCAATGTACACGAGTCATGATCAACAATAAAATAAACAGTTGTAGCACTCCATAATGCACATAAGTTACACTCTAGATATGGTTTTAACAAATGTATCTTTCATTTCTCACAAAACAACCTTATAGAAAAAATAAGATATCTAATGAAACGAAATAGATAAGCATTAATGTTTAGAAATAAAAGGAAATTGATTCAATCATTAAGAAAAGAAATTAGCTATTAAAATCTTTATCCTTCATTTAATTTAAGTGATTACATAATATATCATTTTATTAGCACCAATTAATATTAAATCCTCAACTATTATATTAAAAAAAAAGAACATCATTTTTTTAATTGAGATATATATATGTATAAGTATCCATTAAAAACATGTTTGGTATTGTAATAATGATTATTTTTCAAAGTATTTTTCCCTCGAAAATACATTAACATGTCAAAACAATTTAAAAATACATAAAAAAAAATTAAACAAAAAATAATTTTAAAATTTTAAAAACAAGCGGCCACCTAATAGTAATGTAATAGGTTATACTCCCTTCTCAGTCGCATATTAATCAAGTTTGGGGCAGGGAAAGAATTTCTCTCCAACTTTCAAGAAATATATATTTATTCCCTATTAGGAAGAAAATATTTCTCTATATCCGTCTTCATCAAATCAGCTAGCTCTGTATTGTATGATTCCACAGTAAATAACTCTCTAGATGTACAATGACTATAGGAGCAATTTTAGCTTTTTGTTAAAAACTAGCCCAAGTTCTCCTACAAATCTGAGATTGATCTGAAAGTAATTGAAAGGTTAAAAATGAGAGCAAATGTTGGTGTCCTGAAGACAAGTCAAGGTTAGTCAATTCTAGGGGTTATAATGAAAATACGAGATATGATTTTTATGACTCCATTGTGCTTTCTTTGAACTTTTGCTTAAAGTCAAAGTCAATAAAGGGTTTTGTTGAAGATTTTCTAAAGCGAAGATAAACGATATTGGATGTTCAATTGTTTATGACATGGTGTTCTATAATATAAGCATTAAATATGGAGGAAAATGCATATTATAATTTAAGATAATGTATTTATAGTTTATGAATTTTTCTATATGAGTAGATATCTTGATGTTTTCTATTTTAGTATTTATATTCATGAAATTTGAGCAATCATTAATTTTGTTAGCGAAATGCTAGCTTGACAGTTAATTTTCCATTAAATGGATTGAGTTTGATATTAATTTATATATTATTTTAGGGATAGCGATATATGAAGTGTGCACAATTTATGATTTTTTTTCTTTTTACGTGCATGTAATGTTTTTTTTTACTTTTATTCATAAATTTTGATCAATCAAGAAATTTTATAACAAATCAACTAACATGTCAATTATCTCCAATCCACGAGAGATCTTAGGTATCCAAAAATAATCATTATTTTTTCATTATCAATTTTTTTTATTTTATATTAGGAAATAAAAAAAATAAAAAAAATAATTAATCAAGTGTGATGCAAACCCGAAAGCTAAGAACTCAAAATCAAGATTATATACTAACCTAAGAAAAGTAAAATCAAATATGGTGAATCCCGACCTAGTGATAACCGAAACAAAAAAAATATATTGGTTATTACATGAAAACCCTGACCTGTTGATTATAACGAACCAAGAACCAAAGTTACGAGGTTAAACACCACAAAGAAAAAATATTTGATAAGTTTAAATATCTTAATGAAGAATCAAGAGCAAGAAAAATCATCTCCAATATTATTTCTGAAATCAATGACTTATGACAACTTACAAACGAAAGAAAGTATTTATAGTTCAACAAAATAAAGCCTACTGAAAAATTAGTTTAAAATTAAAAACCCATATATAAACTAGTTTAAGAGTATTTTAAAACAAAATAACAAAGCCAAAGTATTATTAAATAAAGTCTAATCTGCATAGTAACTTCTAGACTTTATCAGAAAGTTTTCTCAATGTTTGATTATTATGAAATCTTAACCCTATTGAAAACAGAGTCTTTAGAATCTTCTGGCAATATTTCATCCCAATTCAATTGTCAAATTAAAAGTAATGATCATTAACATAAAGTTATGTGGTTAAGTTCTCATATATGTTTAAGTAGCTGCATCTTTTGCTTGGTTCATAATGATGAAGTTTTGATCCTCCTTAGAACTTAACTTTATGCTTGACACCACCTTAGAAGTAATTCTAGAAGCTTGTTGCACCCAAACATCTCAAATCAACCCATTAATTGCCTATTTGATCATTTTAGCTCTTGCCTTTATAATTGGTCCAATCCGTGCATATAATGGGTCATGAGGTATTACAAAATAATTCTCATCATTCCTCCTTTACTCAAAAAGATTCGACCATGAATTATCACCTACATCAAAAAATGCTTTAAAGATAGATAAATAGACAAAACATGATTTTAGAGTCAAGATTTGATACCAATTTATATGAACCTGGAATGTAGAAACTCTAGAACTTACAATCAAAATTAAGTCATAATTTAAGAAAGCTAGAATTAGATTTGATGAAACCCAATCCAATGATTATTATCTAAACCAAATAACATAATTATTGGATGAAAACCTTGACATGTTGATTAAAATAAACCAAGAACTAAAGTTATAAAGCTGAATGCCACAAAAAAAAAATATTTGATAAGTTTTGAATAGTTCAATAAAGAACAATAACAAGAGAAATCTTATTCATTATTATTTCTTAAATTAATGAGTTATTACAACTTACAAACAAAAAAAAGGTATTTATAATTCAACAAAATAAACCATATTGGAAAATTGGTCTAAAATTCAAACCCATATATAAACTAGTTTATGAGTGCATTAAAATAAAATAACGAAGCTCAAATTTAATAAATAAAGTTCAATTTACATAATAACTTTTGGACCTTATCTAAAAGTCTTTTCAATGCTTGATTGCTATAAAATTTTAACCCTATAAAAAACAGGGTCTATAGAATCTTTTTGGTAAAATTTTAATATAATTCAATGATTGTATTTAAAATTCTGACCATTAATATAAAATTATGTAGCCAAACTTTAATACATTTTAAGCAGCCTCAACTCTTGTTGGGGTCACATTGATCAAGGCCTGATCCTTCTTGAAACTTAATAGATGCTACTTTAGAAGTAATTCTTGAAGTTTACTTGGCCGAAACATCTTAAATTAGCCTATTGAATATCCTTTTGATACTCTTGACTCTTGCTCTTGTAATTGGTCCAATCTAATAATTGTATTTAAAATTATGACCATTAATATAAAATTGTGTAGTCAAGCTTTAATACATTATAAGCAACCTCATCTCTTGCTTGGGTCACATTAATGAATGCTTGATCCTCCTTAAAACTTAATTGATACCACCTTATAAGTAATTCATGAAGCTTGCTCTGCTGAAACATCTCGAATCAACCCATTCAATGTTTTTTTGATATTCTTGACTCTTATCCTTGTAATTGAACCAATCAACAAATATAATGGATCTTGATGTTGCAAGATAATTCTCATCATCCCCTTCTCCTCAAAAGAATTCTGAATTACTTCTTGTCCTGCCTATAAATAAGCAAAACAAGAGAATTCTGGATGTTTTCACTACATATTCCGGTTCATGGGAGGTACTGTACAAGATCCCTGAGGTGTATGATCTCTTAGATGCGAGAAACTCTGTTACATTTCATGAAGAAGCTATACTAAACACACAACCTCCCACTACCAATCAACAAGAAACTTGTTCGGAAATACTTGAACTCTGTTACCATTTTCTAAATTTTTCAAGGAATCCAGGATATCTTTTGTCAAAAAATCAAAAGTGATCCCATTTCTGGATACCTTCAACAGTCCTCTTTCACACAGCGGCAGGTGCGGACCTCCATACTTTTCTTACAAGAGTCAACAAATTCAATTATTCTGATACAGGAAAAGTCAACATGTAAGAATTTGACGCATACTGAGTATATCTGCAATTCTATAAACGTCAAAAATCATTAGTTTTGCTAGATCACCAAAAATCTCTACAGGAACATGATCCTCCCTCGAAATAGTGAAAGCGATGGTTATCCCTTAGGATGATCAATCTTCCCACAATCTTTGATATGTACTTAATGGCATTATGACAATCTTCACACACCCGCAAGTTTTTTATCACACGGATCGGTCTCCCAGCAGGAATGTACAGAATGCCATATGCCACAGCTAATTTCTCACTGTGATACTTGAGCATATTCACCTTCTCCTCCTCTTCCACATCATGAAAGACCATCTTTGTAGAGGAGATATATCCCTCCTGCTTCAGTTTCAAATCCATCTCTTCTAAAAAGGTATATATCTTATCTGTATGCGGGTGGGAAGTGTCCCCAACTTTAAATGTGTGAATTTTATTTTGTACTTCAAGCCAACTGTACCCAGGTACTTTCTTCACACCTTTATTCCTCATTTCTAATCTCATCTTACCAGCATCAGACCATCTTCCTGAAGCTGCATATAATTTTGAGAGAAGTATATACATTCCTGAATTATGAGGCTCCATTTCAAAGATGATCTGAGCAGCCTTTTCACCCAATTCTGTATTGCCATGAATTCTGCTTGCACCAAGCAAAGCACCCCAGGTTGCAGCATCTGGTTCAAAAGGCATGTTTTTCATCAAATTCTGGGCCTCTTCTAGTTGCCCTGCTCGACCTAGAAGATCAACCATACAGGTATAGTGCACTAATTTTGCAGTTATACCATAATCACGATTCATCGAGTAGAAATATTCACTGCCCTGGTCTACCAAGCCAGCATGACTACAAGCAGCCAATACAGAAACCTGAAACACGGATAGAAGAGAAAAAAGATGTTCAACAATGTTTAATAGAGAAAAGATGTGATCATGAAGTGAGATGACTTGGTTTTAGGATATCAACTCTAGAAATCTTCATATAATTAAATACAATATTTTCTCATACCATAATGAAATTTAGGTGTGGTTTTTTAAGTGCAGCAAATGGTTCTCTCCCAATATTGCATAACAAATTTACATGTTACAAGAACAATTAATTGTACTACAGGGATCAAAATGCTTGTAGAGGATTTGATGCTTTAGCCTAAAAATTAGTTAGACATGTCAGAATAATAAGTCAAACCATACCATAGTGGCATCATCTGGCCTGATTCCTGTAGTCTTCATCAACTCAAAAACTGTCAGAGCCTCTTCCCCAAAACCATGCCTTGCATAACCATGAATCATTGTGTTCCAAGACACCACATCCTTTTCTAGTATTTCTTGGAATGCATCTCGTGCTTCATCTATACTTCCACACTTACAATACATCGCAAGAAGAGCATTCCCCACGTACCACCCAGTCTGGTACCCAGCCTTGACCAGCCGACAATGCAACTGCTTCCCCAATTCCAAAGCTGCAATGCTGGAACATGTGCTCAAAGCACAGGTAAATGATGATCTATTCAACCTTTCACAATCTCTTTGCATTTCTACAAAAAAATGTAAAGCCTCTTCACTGCAACCGTTTTGAGAGTAGCCAGCAATCATAGCTGACCAGGAAATAGAATCACGTTGAGGCATGTTATCAAACAAGTTCCTAGCATGAGCAATATATCCACTCTGAGCATATCCAGTAATCATCGTATTCCAAGAACTAGCATCCCTAGAAGGCATTTCCTCAAACAATTCTCTTGCCATGTCCATTCGTTTACATTGCACATACCCTGCAATCATTGCATTCCAAGAAACCGAGTTCTTCTCAGGCATCCTATCAAAAATACTTCTTGCTTCATCCAGCTTCCCATTTTGCACATATCCAGAAACCATAGCTGTCCATGTAAACACATCCTGAATTGGAGACTCCTCAAACAATCTTCGTGCCTCTGCCATCTCTCCATTCTGTGCATAACCAGTAATAATAGTATTCCACGAAATCTCGTCTCTCACAGGCATCCTATCAAAAACACTCCTAGCATCCAGTAACCTCCTCTTCCTCACAAACCCACCCATCAAACAATTCCAAGAAACAAGCGTCCAATCCATCTTCGATTCAAACAACCTCTTTGCATCCTCTATCCTCCCATTCTGCACATATGCTGCAAGCAACCCATTCCACGAAATCCCATTCTTAAGCGGCATCTTATCAAAAATCTCTCTTGCCTCGTCAACAAACCCATTCTGCGCATACCCAGATAACATGGCATTCCAAGAAACAATATCCCTTTCCGGCATCCTCTCAAACAAAGCACGCGCAGTTTTAAGATCTCTATTCCTGACATACCCAGTTAACATCACATTCCAAGAAAACAAATCTCTCTCAGGCATTTTATCAAACAAGTCCCTCGCAAGATCAAACTTGTGATTCCGTAAGTACCCAGAAATCATTGCATTGTACGATACCGAGCTTCTTCGAGACATGGAATTAAACACTCGAAGAGCTGATTCGCATAGGCCATTTCGCATGTGGGTGGTTATGGCAATGTTCCATTTTACAATGTCAGAGTCTGTGGTGCTGAAGTTTTGCAGTTTTTTGTTGTTTTGGGACGTTGATGTTTTCTTTGAAGAGTATGAGTTTTTGGGTTTCGCCGATTTGAAATTGATGGTCGGAATGGGGCAGCTACTGTGTAACTGTCTCAAACGGTAATTCCCGCCCATTCCTTCTGCTATTTTTGTCTTGGTGTGGCGCAGTTGGCTCAGGTGGTTTTGTTTATGGTTTTATAGACTTTTGTGTTTAACGGATAACCTATTGGCTATTGAATCAGCGATCTCCAATTTTAAACCAGAGGGTCGTGTTGACGGAGAGCCCGGCGGCTGAGAGAGTTGAGACGTTTTCTGTTTTTAGTTTTTCAAACTCGAAACTTGTTTGTTTTGCTTTTTTGAGACATCCGATGGTGGGGGTAGGACTGTATCTAAGACGTCCGGTAGCCACGGTGGGACCAGGCCCCCGGAATCAAAGTTCGGGATCAGGTTGCCTAGGGCCAAGTCTGGTTCGGATGGCGTAACTGTAGCTCGGAAGTGCCATCGGAACAAGATACAAGACACCCGAGGGTCAGGTCAAGCCCAAGATGTATAGGGTTCGAGTCGAGGTTGGGTTCGTGCCACCCAAAATTGTATCCGGACTGGATATCTTGCGTAGACGGGCTAGGTCTGAAATGTTAGAAGATAGACAATTTAAAATTGTAATAATAATAACGATTTAAAATATATTTTTTTTAGAAATATTTTAAAGTAATATAAATATATATATATATAATTTTATTTTAAATAAAAAATAAAAAAATATATATAATTTATATCACGTTACCAAATATGTTAATATATCAGGAACGAGTTCGAGTGTTGAACGGAGGCCGAACTTGAAATGCCACGATTTAGACAAGACAAGTCGCCCGAAGTTTGGATTGGATTAATCCTATTAACTTTTTAAATTCTAAAGATTAACATAAAAGTTTAATATTTGTAATGGCTTGATAGAGATCTAACCTGGATTAAATTTGAAATTAAATCATATGAAGAATCAAGACATACTTATCAATATGCTAAAAATCAATTAATCTAGTAAAATTTGTTTCAGACAGTTATGAGATATATATATATATATATATTGAATAACATTGTGTTTAATTATTAAGAAAAAAGGCGGACCGGAAAGTTAATCCCATGATTTAATGATCCAAGTTTACCATGAAGTCAAACTCCAAGTCATATTGATAATTACGAGTGTACATGTAAGGACAAAAGCTGACCTTTTATTTTCACAAATGAAAATAAAAACAAAATAGAGTGTATTATAAAATAGGCTATATAATTGAATAGTGTCTCTAGTTTCAAATTAATTAATTAATTAATTCCTATGTTTGTAACTCAATCCTTTTAGCATATTTCATGTTTTTTTCAAATCATTTTATTTTTTATTTTAAAAATAGATAAATAATACAAAAAAATCAAGGAGAAAAGGAAATAGCCCTCATGCTTAAGGCCTTCTTTGTGATCAACGCCCAGGAAGAAAGAAGGCAAAAAACACAACATAACTAGCATGGCCCCTAGGCTTAATTAGTCTATAGTAATCCATGCAGACAAAAATCAGCGATGAGTATAAGAGCTCAAAATATCATGGTGATTATTTTCAATTTAATTTTTTTAAAAAAGTAATTAAATTAAATTTTTTTAAAAAAACTAAAACCAGTTCAAATCAATCATTCATTAATGTCAATAATTTTTTTGTTTGGAGTTTTTTTTCATATATAAATTCATCGATAATTATATTATCAATAAAATCATTAATAATATATAAATTACTAATAATATATTTTTTGACAATATTTTTCCTTCCATGATTCTAAAAGTATATTTTTTTTCCAAAAGAATCAGTGTTTAAATACAAACAAAATATTTTTCCATGAAAAGTTAACCTCCATTCCTCTTCTTCTTCTTGAAAATTTTGTTGTAAGAGGTTAAGATGCCGTTCCCCATCTTTCCCTCCATTAATTCACTTCTTTTTTCAAACAAACGGCTAGTAATAGTGAATTATGATGTACATATATTTATTAGATCTATTTGAATTAGAATCAGATAGCATTTGCCATAATGCCATTAGAGTTAACACTAAATATCTATCACAATTCTACTAAACTTGATGTAATGATGTCCTTAAATTTATATTATAAAGGTAATTGTTTGAAAAATACTACTATGATATGACATTTCATTTTTGTTGTAGTGATTTCAGCACTAAAGCTCGGAATATGGTACTATTATGATATGCTTAACAGCCCTATCGTCTCCAAGATGACCACATGCACGAGAGGTAACTTTTTTTGTTTGTTTTTTTTTTTTTTTTTTTTTTGTAATTGTGGATGTTCAGGTTAGCTTACGTATACTTTGACTAATTATTCGAGATCATGAAATTAACGACCATATAAGTCTCTAATAGCTTTGAAATGTATAGTATTCGAACTGGTGATCTCTGAAGTTTTGATAGATAATTTTTTTTATTATTAATATGGGTATTCAGGTCAACTTGTACATATCTCGATTAATTTTATAAGTTTTCAAATTAACGACCATGTAAATTTTCAATAATCTTGAGATTTATACAACTCAAAGTAGTAATTTATAGATTTAAAAGGTAATTAGTTTAGCTAATTTTTTGAATTGCCATAAAATTAAATTTTCTTCTTCTCCCTTGCCACTCTTGCCACGCTTAATTTGACCAGCCAATATCGATCCCAAATCCCATGATAGAATCAGGGGAAACTACAACGAATTTGTGCCGTCTTGGTAAACTAAAGATTCTGGTCTTCCCCACCCACTCTTGGCTTGATTCGGTTCTCACCAACTCGCCCTTACTTTAGAATCCAATACGTGTGCTCCGTGACAAAGGGAGTGGATAAATAAATCACAACAAGAATAAAGGCTGGAACTGATGATGATCCACTCTTGCTCTTGAAATATTAAGCCTCTTGTTTATTTTCTTAAGTTAGTGACGACAAGCGCATCAAACAAGTTTTGGTGGAAAGCAAACTAAGCTCTACCAGAAATGTCGTCGGACGATGGTCACTCTTAACCTACACATGCATCCAGCATCATAAGAATCTGTCCTTATATCGAATTATTCAAGTTGACATATATAATATAATTAAGTTCGAATAATTCAGAGAATCATCGTGGCATATGTAAACCTTCCACTACTAACAGCGGGGGTGCATGCATGTTTGTGTAACTCGTTAGCTATAAATTGTACTCTGTTTCATAGATTTGTTTTCTCAGTAGCTTCTGATACAGGCAGCAATGGAGGGTGGGCACAAAAACTGTGGTATTTTGCTGGTATCACTGGTTATAATCGCCGGGGCATTACCATTTTGTTCTTCGCAAACAACTAGAAGGTTTCAGTTCAATGTAAGCTCATGGATGGACATATCTAAGTGGCCTTTCAAACTTATACATACAGACTTATTGGAACATAGGAATCATTCAATTTCGTGTACGTTTTCAGGTTGAGTGGAAGAAGGTAACTCGTCTATGCACCACCAAGCAACTCCTAACGGTGAACGGGCAGTATCCAGGCCCAACCATAGCTGTTCACGAGGGTGATCGCGTTGAGATTAAAGTCAAGAATCGTATTGCTCATAACACTACTCTTCATTGGTGAGTTCACATTCTTGTGTTTGACACTTACGAGAAAAAAAATGGAAACTCTGAAGCTTGTAGTTCTTGAAATGTAACAGGCATGGACTGAGGCAGCTAAGAACAGGATGGGCTGATGGACCAGCTTACATTACCCAATGCCCCATTAGAGGAGGCCATTCTTACACCTACAAGTTCTCTGTTATTAACCAGAGAGGCACATTGCTATGGCATGCTCATTATGCTTGGCAAAGAGCATCTGTCTATGGTGCTTTTATAATCTATCCTCGCATGCCGTATCCATTCTCAGCTCAGATTCAAGCTGAAATCCCTGTCATTTTGGGTAATAATTAAGTGTTCATTATCTTCCATAGACAAGTGATCAGATATATTTTTATTGATTCTTGACATGCTTTACGTGTAACAAAATGCAGGTGAATGGTGGAATGGGGATCCCGATGAAGTTGAAAAGATAATGATGTTGACAGGAGCAGGGCCAGATAGTTCCAACGCTTACACCATTAATGGAATGCCAGGACCTCTGTATCCTTGCTCTAACAGAGGTAATTGTAACTTTACTGTCTCTCTGAAATGGAGAGTGACGATGATCTGAAATGGTTTTGTAATTTTATTCCGTAGATACTTTTATCCAGACGGTGGAGTATGGCAGGACGTACATGCTTAGGATCATCAATGCAGCTCTAGCTAATGAGCTTTTTTTTGCAATAGCGAAACATAAATTGACAGTTGTGGAGGTTGATGCAGTCTACACTAAGCCCTTCACAACCACATCCATTATGATTGCTCCTGGACAAACCACAACTGTTTTAATGACAGCAAACCAAGTTCCAGACTCCACGGGCATGTTTGCGATGGCAGCAAGGCCTTATCTTACTTCTGTTTTCCCCTTCAACAACTCCACCACAATTAGTTTCTTGAGGTACAAAAATGCGAGGAACCGGAGAGGAAAACCTCCTAATCTGAGTAGCCTTAAACTTCACAACCTTCCAGCAATGGAAGACACTGCATTTGCTACAAAATTTTCGGGCAACATTAAAAGCCTTGCATCTCCTAAGTACCCATGTAATGTGCCTAAAACAATTGACAAGCGAGTGATGACAACTATAAGCCTCAATCTTCAAGACTGTCCTGCAAAAAAAACCTGCCTAGGTTACAGGGGCAAGAGATGCTTTGCTTCAATGAACAACCAATCCTTTGTTCGCCCTTCCATCTCAATATTAGAAAGCTATTACAAGAACCTAACCACCACTAGTTTCTCCTCTGATTTCCCAGAAAAACCACCAAATGCTTTCGATTATACTGGAGGAGATCCACTGTCTCAAAACATGAACACAGAATTTGGCACAAAACTTATAGTAGTGCCCTACGGGACAAGCTTAGAGATTGTGCTGCAAGACACGAGTTTTCTTAATTTGGAGAACCATCCAATTCATGTCCATGGTCACAACTTCTTCATTGTTGGGAGTGGATCTGGAAACTTCAACAAAGCCAAGGATCCGAAGAGATACAATCTTGTTGATCCTCCAGAGAGGAATACAGTGGCAGTTCCAAGTGGGGGATGGGCTGCTATTAGGATCAAGGCAGATAATCCAGGAGTTTGGTTCATACATTGTCACCTAGAGCAACGTACTTCGTGGGGTCTTGCAACCGGCTTTATTGTCCTAAATGGTCAGGAACCATCTCAAAGGTTGCTTCCGCCCCCTCAAGATCTCCCCTCCTGCTAGTTAATCATCTTCTTCAGACACCAGTCAACGCCTTGCTGCATTTAAGAATCTTCCCTCGGTTTTGTATTTTTGTTTAATTTTCTTTTCATGGATGCACAAATAGCAACATGGTTTGGTTTGCAAGTAGTGATGTTTTGTAACAGGCAAGTGGAGAAGTATAGTGTAGTTTTATGTACTGATATTTGGCAGTACTTTGGTGCAAATTTGTAGTTCTCGGGCGAGACAAAGTAATGCTCGAGATTATTTGGACAAATTTGTAGTTTTCTTTTTTATTTACCCTATTTGTTTAAGAATGTATGTTCCCTTTGCAGGGGAAAAAACTACATATATAGAACATCAATAAAAATACAATAAAATTAACTAACATATGTCTTGTTATGCAGCGACCAAATATTGCCTATGCATTGAGGTTGCATTCAGCATTGTGATAGGCATCACATTCAGGCGCTATGTTGAGGGCTTGAACATTTTTTTTTATAGGTTAAAAAAATATTTCCGAGTAATGCAAGTGTGTTCTAAAAAGTTAACAAACAAACATGGTGATTCGGGGCAGAGACCAAAATGAATAAAAAAATATAGTATAAATTACTTAGGTAATAGAAAAACAGATAATGATAGTAAATTGGCTAATTTAAACAAAAAAGAATAAAGGAAACCTGTAAAAAAGAAAAGGATGCCATAATAAAAAGGGTAACGAAAGCTAATATTTCAACCAATTAAATAAAATACAAAAGAAAAACAATTAAAAAAAATATATCGGTGTTAGCTAGCTAACACAAGCTAACCCATTAAATTCAAGGTTTAAGTGATGGAATCGGAGTAAACAATTAAAGAGGAAATTAAAGAAGGTCCACTCTTAAAGAATGAAAATGAAAAAAATATTAATTAATTTCTAACCAATCTAACATTTGAAATTTTAAAAAAATAGACATAGAAATTAGAAAGGAATGGAGAGGTTATCAATGCTAAATTAAAAGGTTACTAGTCACACGCATTATCTTATCGTAAATGTGTCACCTAAATTATTTAAACGCAATCATAAAAGGTGGTGTTGGGTCATTAAAAAAACCCACACATGCTGTTGGAAAGATAAAAGGACATCTCACTTGTTATAATGTGCAACAAATTTTTTATTATTAATGTTTAATATTTACTAAAATAAAAAAAATGCTTTTAAATTAATGATTTTAACAAAAAAAAAAATCAAGATGAAAAGGCATTTGAAAGATAGTTTAACATATTTTGTCTGTAAAATTAAATTATTGTATAAAGATAAAAAAAAAATTGAAAAGACTCAGAATTCCCTGTAAGTTTAATTTTTATTTATTTATTTAAAGAGTAACAAAGTCAATTTACTATGCAAAAAAGGATAAAAAAAATCTATTTTATCCTCGCATAATTTGAAAATCACAATTTAATCATGGTAAAAACATCTTACTCCAATGCCTAGTTTAAAAATTTTATTTTTGAAGGGAAATCTTATAATTTCATTGTTGTAATAAAAAGTATTCTATGCTTGCATTTTTTATTTTTTGTTGCTAATTTCAACTACCCCGTAGCAGATTGTTTTGTGTTGCGTTTCTGTAGAGTGCAACCCAAATAAAGCCTGAGTGGTCCATTCCCCTATAAGCCCATTTAATATGAGCCCTTAGGCAATCTTGGGGCTATAAATAGCAGGGGGCAGCTTGAGATTTAAAAAATCAAATTAGATTTGGTTTGTGTTCAGATTATTGAGAGTGGAGAAATATTGTTTGAAAAGAGAGAAATATTGTATTTGAACAGAAAGATTTTGTATAATTAGTTTTTCTAGTATAATATACATGAGGCTAATTTGATAATTTTTTTATATTTTAATTTTTTTTGTTAACCACCTTATATTGTGGTTTAATTGAATGATTAACTATCTAAAAAATATAAAGGTGTGTCCTAATCAAAATTAAAAAAAAAAATCAAACTAAAAAATGCACAAAAAAAAAGAGGGTTTGACCAAAAATATAAAAGAAAAAAAATCAAAATAAAAAAGAAGTGAGGTATGGCTGGCAAGAAACCAATCTCAGCATTGTAAGCTTTTTTTGTCCCTCCGCATGGGTGATCTATTTAAAATATATACAATGCGTCATTCATAAAACCAGATTTTGACCACTATTATAGTGGTTGAAAAATTAATGTTTAACTGTTTGATCTAATTTTCAATTGAAAACATCTAAAAACACTTTAAGTGTTTTAAAAAACCTATTTGTGTCTTAGACTTAGAAAAAAATTAGTTTCAAATGCAAAACTAACTCAAATCCAAAATAATTTTTAAGTTTAGAATAATTTCTTAGACAAGAAGAAAGTAAAATAACACTCCAATGAAACTCATTGAATGAAACAAGTTGACACCAAAATTAACCATTGATAATTGATAATTAATAATTAATAATATCCCGAATAAGTGACAATTGATAAATTTTTTTCTTTTCAACTAGAATCTAGCGACTTTCTCTTTTATCTCTTAAACCAACAACTAAAAAATAAAAAAAATAAAGTTTTAGACCTAAATAAAACTTTCAAAAACCAAAAGGATTATAATAGAAGAAAAATAAAAATAAGGGGACAAAAAAGAATTTTGTTGTGTTAGTTTTAGACTAGCCATGTCAATTTACCACTTTTTACAATTTGGTCCTGTATCTTTTAATTGTGTTTTTTTTATAACAAATCATAAGAAATCAGTTACTAATTTGATTTTTTTAAAAAAGAAGATGATGCAATTGGAAAAAAAAAAACACTGGATTCTCGTTACTTTTCCCCAAATCTCTTAGTTTATTGTATAATTAACTATTAAATGCATGCCATGTCTCATCCCTATAAAACTATGATAGTATTATTAAGCTTTAAACTACAAATATGTGCAGACAAGCCCTTGAACTTTGTATTTTGTAGCTATGTACGTCCTTCCCAGCCCCATCCAATTTTTCTTTCAGTGTTCAAGTTTAACCATTAATTAGATCATATGGCACGCCAAAAAATATGCCAACCTTTCAATTAAATTCACTTCTATGAAGAATTTTAATGAATTCATTTATTTGAGCGGTTTAATTATTAACATTTAATAATTGAAAATCCGTCTCTGCATATTTATTTCATACCTAATAACTAGGCTCATGTATAGCTGATGAACTCAACTAATAAAATTTAATGCTGTTCTTATCAGTCTGGAATTTGAAGGCTCTGGCTGTGTTTGAAATTGAAGGCTTGGTCGGCAATGAACATGACATATCACACCTCGTTGAATTAATTGTTCTACACAAGAAATATTATCATAATCCTGCTTTTATTATTATTATTTTTTTTAGTTCGAGAAAAATAAAAAAACCCAACGACTTTTGGGTTTGTATGGTGTCCACTCATCCTTTTTTAGGTTTTAAACTGATACTTTTAAAGTGAAAATAAAAGTTTAATACTGTGTTTAATAATTCGGTTGTAATCGTATTTTTTAAATATTTTAAAAAATATTATTTAAAATTAATATTTTTTTATTTTTTTGATTTACTGATATAACAAATAATTTTTTTAAAATAAAAAAAATATTATTTTAATATATTTTCAAGTAAAAAATATTTTAAACTATAACTACTACCACATTTTCAAATATATATTTATAAATAAAAATTATTTTAAATCATAATTGTTATCATATTTTCAACCATGTCTTAGCTGGAAACTGCCACACACATGGCCTGTTAAGTTAAATTGTTTGTAAGTTACATGAAGTGGATGCGGAAAAGAAATAGAAATGGAAAAACAATAATAAATTGTTCAACTTGATGTTGATTACAGATGGAAAGTGAAAGGTGCTTGCCATTCAATATGAGAAATGTTTGTGAATATATATGCTTCTTTTTACCTTCTTAAAAGCCATAGTTTCTGGACACTGATTTGAAAAGGAACTTGAATTACTAGATCATAGGATTAATCATTGAGCTAGCAGAACTATTTAATTATTTTTATTAAAATAATATCATTTTATTTTTTAAATATTTTCAGTGTTTAATCGGACAGAATACTTAACCGATTTAATTAAATCTTATCAAGTAAAGTATTTTTAGTTTAATATAAAACTTTACCAAATCAAACTTTGATTTTCTAATCCTTATGAAGAAGTTCAAGCAGAGACTCCAATATTCATGCCTTGTTTATTCTGGGAAACAAAGCCATTCAATGAGGATACTACAAGCAGAACTGATCATACTTTATGTTGCTTGTAGTTGCTGTCACATGCACTTGTAGACAACTCTGGCAAATGGGAAATCTAACTATAAATATTTAGTTAATTTCAAAGTTGTATAAAGGCTTCCTCTATGCTTATGCTTGCTTCCAAATTTGTTGTGTTTTTCACCTCCTCGTAAGCATAAATAGCTCGAGATAGGTTAAATGGGAAAAAGGGAAAAAAAAAAAGAAGTAAAAATAGAATTTGTCAATCTCATGAGTGCTTGGTAATTTTAAACATAGTTTTAAAACTCGATCTAGCTTAGCGGGTTGATCCGGAACTTAGCTGATCCAAGGTTGGAATCGAGCCAGGTTTAAGGAAAAAAAATGAAGTAAAAACCTGGCTG
Organism: Populus davidiana; assembly: GCA_030145905.1. Taxonomy (NCBI): domain Eukaryota; kingdom Viridiplantae; phylum Streptophyta; class Magnoliopsida; order Malpighiales; family Salicaceae; genus Populus; species Populus davidiana. The sequence continues at coordinate 2,871,285 of CM057800.1, read as the reverse complement.
ATCCAGCGAGTTGACCCAGTCAAAAACTCGATTGGAACCCATTGATTATTTATTTTTTTTAACCAAAACGACGTCATTTTGATTTATAAATAAAATTGGGGTTGACCTGAGAAAAACCCGTGACCCAAGCCTTCGGCTGAGTAGATAATCATAAGTAGCAATCTGTGAATTTAGGGTCAATCAATATGGAGATATATGGAGATGCTCTCAGGACCATAATTGTTATAAAAAAAAATAGTTATTTTTTTTCTTCATGTTAACAATAAACATTTAAAATATAATTAACTATTTTAAATTGTTTCATTCATACCTGTAAAAGTAACAAACACCCCCAACTTGTTTGACTATTTTCACGCATGCAAAACATAGATGTTTGTACAAGTATGCCAAGACAGTATATTGCCAACTATATGTGAGAATCACATCAAAATAATCAAGAACTAATAGATAAATTAAATATACATATCTCTTTACGAGGTTTGTGAATAATACATTGCTAAACATATGTAATATATATGTTCTAACATACATACATAACACATTAAAATTATCATTCTAATTCACATATACTTAACAAATGATTAACATATTCAAATCATAATTTAATTGATACTTTTGTAAATCCTCATCTTTAGAATCATCTGGAGATGTTGTAAATATATCATCAATCCATTTAAAATATATCTGACCCACCTTCAATTCAATAGGAAGGGATGCCAATTAATTAAATGCATGCTCACATAGCGCAATCCGATTACACACCCTAGTAGATTTGAGTGCTCGTCCATCAATAAAAAGTCCAAGCAAAACGGCAACGTCCTATAATGTCAGTGTGATCTCCCCATGTCTTAGATGAAATGTGTGTGTCTCACATCTTCATTGCTTGATCAGTGCATGAATCAAGTCGTGGTTAAGCTTGATAAGCTCTAGACAACTAATGTATAAAAAACCAGTATGAAACAAATTTGGTTGAACCCGCTCATATAGTTTCATTGACTTATATGTCCAATAATAAATCGTAACCTCATCCTACATAATAATTTAAAATATAATTACATAAATATATAATACCTTTAATGATATGTACTTAAAATGTTTATTAAATCTAAATACACTTACAATCTCGAAAAAAAATTTCTTCGGTCAATGTTTATCTTGTAACCACATGATATAAGTGTTGGCAAGCCTGATAGGCATTTACCGTGACTCAAACTCTCCATAAAAATAGTCATGCTCTCCAGGAATATCAACCTTATAATGTGTCTGCCCATCATAAAAAGAAGATCTGTCACCTCATATGCATACCATCTTATGTAAGAGTACATGTGTTTAATGTGAAATTAGATAAGTTTAATATGCTTTAAAAAAGATCATAATATATTTTAACAAATAATTGTATTGTGATGTATACATTGTCAAATATGTCCACGTTTTCCTAATATGTGATGTTTCATTGCATATGCCACATCCATGATGTGCATAACCCTTTCTTGCATCCATTTCGTTATGCGGGTAGAAACTTGTCAACCACGCTCGAGTTTCCATAATGAGTCTGCTTCAATTCGAGGTTCAGAGTAATCATTTTTTCTAACTCATTTGCTAATGGATGAAATAAATGTTATATACTAATTTGAAGCTCTAAATTGTGTAATAATAATCAATAAACTGTGTAAAGTTTAAATAATTCTCAGCACAACATGCAAGAATATGTGAACATTAATGTTGGAATATATGTTATTTTATCATATGTTCATGTTCTATCATTCAATTTGACTATCCATCTAAATTCTTTTATAACACTTGGTTTAATAGGGGTGTTGATATGAAAAACTTGTTGTTTAGAGTTGAACAACATTGCAGTATGATATCTTGATATGTCTCTTTTTATTGTCAATTCAACCTGAATTGATGGGGGGCAAATTATTCCAAGTTGAATAAAATCATTTCTTTCATGTCTCCATTTGACCTAATAACTATTACAATTGTAAAAATATTAATTGTATTAGAGCTGAAATAGGAATTGCACAAGCACCTTTAGAACATGATTAAATAATTCTAAAAGATTAGTTGTTATATTACCATACTGGTAACCACCATCATAACATAACGTCTATTTTTATTTTGGTTCTTGTTTAATCTATATTTTATACCCGGGTCTAACTTATACATTTTTTAATACCACAAATCAAATTTACACATTGAAGGTTCATAACATATTCTCATAATTTTTTTTTTGGTAAATGGGTCTTTGAATTTATGATTGAAGTTGTTAACAAAATATCGGGACACAATACCGATGATATCCTATAGGTTCATGCTAAATTTCTTATATTCCATTCTTTATTCCTTTATGTCTATTTGATATTATACATATATATGTTCCATTATCGGTAATGTATCTCCATAAACAAAGTAAAAAACCATCTCCAATTAAAATTATTTTTTATTAACAATTGTAAAAGTCAACAAGAACATCTTATCATTTGTATAAAAAAAATTGCAGTCAATTAGTTTTCATCATATCACCCATACAAATATGTGTTACTTGAAACCTTTAATACAAGCTCTAAATGATAAAAAAAAAACAACTTTAAAAAACAATTGTACTATATCATCAAGATTTTCTTTGTGCATCCAAACAACAATTATTCTAGGATTTTATTCTTTTATTGCAAACAACAACCTTGGTAGTTTTTCAAACGACTCCTTATATGAACCAAATAGATGCTTACACACCTTCTATTTTGCAACTCATGCTTTGTTATATGATATTTTATATGTATGATGCAATTTTATTTCATTCTGTATGCTTGCAACCATCATTGAAAGATTTTCCATCACAAGAGTTGATATAACATTAACAATAAAATTTGCATTGAGCTAATGATGGTTTTTTTAGGCAAAAGTCCAGCTACATGCGTATGGTCCTATTAACTTTTTCTATTTCAAATGAATCCGACCTTTTATAATGTCCCCCCACGTAAAGACCACTTACATGCAGGTGCTTGCATGCATTGCAATTGAACAAAGGTCAAGTTAGACTATTAAACTTGAATGTGAAATGTATTACTGTTTAATAGCATTAACTAAATTATTTTTATTATTGAATGTTTGTCCAACATCTAAATAAAAGCCTTTTGAAAAATATATGTGACAAGTGCCCAATCATGAGAAACAACAAATGCAAACCCAAAAGCATCCCCAAATTCATAGTTAATTAATCATTAATTCAACAAACCTTATATTCAACCTTAACCTTAAACAATAATTTTATTTTAACTAAACTAAATACAAATTAATATACGAATCCATATATTTAATAGAAATGTAGTATGTTTACCTTACTTATAGGATCAGAAAGTGTTGGGGCAGCTGGGACGACAACAACATCAAATTTTGAAGAAAAAAACATCCTAGTATGCTTGGAGACTAAGATGTGTTAGTAACTGTCTTGTTTATTAAGCGCAACAAGATAAAAATACATTATGTTACAAAAATAATTTTAAATAATATTATTCCCAAAACTTTGAGGTTACTCTTGTAATTAAAAAAATTCACCATACCGAGCTTAGCTAATAGGTACACTAGTATAATACAGGCACCAGAAAAGCACACGAAAACCAGTCATGCTTGTTGTATACTAACATTATAAAGGCCTCGTAAATCGAACTTTTTTGACTCAGGAATGATTTAATCAATGATACTATTCACTAATCCCCTCTCCCCAACTCACTTTAAACAAGACCAGCCATCATCCTGCTCAACATTTTTATTAAGAAAAATGAAAAAGGAGAAATGGTGGGATCAGACACTTGATAGAAAACACATTATAACTAGATGTTAGAATGATCATTCTACATCTGTAGGATAATGGATTGGTTCTAGCGGAAGCTGTGATAATCTATATAGTATGCGTCTAGCTAGCAAAATGCCAAAAAATAACCCAGCCCCACTCTCTCAGCTCTGGTTTCCATAACCCCACCATTCTTTACCTTCCTTCTTCTCTAACCTTTACTCTTTATTCATCTCACACTCTTCCTTACAACATCCTCTGAAAGGCAAACCCACGAGTACAGACTACGTTTCTTTCTGACACCAATGTCCCTAAACATCCTAACTTTCCTCTTGTTACTCGCTTGTTTTCCTCTTCTCCTTGCGGGTTTACCCAACCCGGACCCGGCTACAATTCAACCATTTAAACCGGGCCCAACACCGCCAGCGACAATCCCTGCATCCCCTGAGCAATCTAACCTCGCTGGTTGCCCACTAGAGCTTCCCAATGAACTCTTCCATGGCATTAAATCAGCTTGTGGCAGTGGCTCTTCTGCTAGCGGGCACCTCCACAGGACCCGGTGCTGTCCAGTTCTTGCTGCTTGGCTTTACTCTGCTTACTCTGCCACTGCACTTAGCAGAGCTAACAAAGTAATCCCAGCAACAACTCCGGGTCGTTCTCCATCGTATGACATGCCCTTGCTTCCTGATGACTCCGAGACTTGTGTTGATGGGCTCTCCAAGGGGTTGAAAGAGAGAGGCATAGAATTGGTTAAGCCTAATGAGACTTGTGATGTTGTGTATTGTTATTGTGGTATTAGATTGCACCCTCTGAGTTGCCCTGAAGCCTTTTCTTTGAACCGAAAGGGAAAGCTTGTTGGGGATAAGAGAGTTAAGAAATTAGAAAGAAATTGCTTGAGTAATAGTAACAATGTGAATGGATTTCCTGGTCTTGGTGGCTGCTCCAAGTGCTTGAACAGTCTTCACTTGGTAAGCTATAATCTTTCTTTCTTTAATTAGTTTCGATTATAATGCTTCGAATTCTTTGTTTTTTCCAATTCTTGGGTTTTTTTTTTTGTTTTGTCTTGATTTGTTGTTTAATGGTTGTTGTGGAGGAAGGAAGATCAAGAAGTTGATAGGGTTTGTGTGTCTTGTTCTGCACTTGGTAAATTGGGAAAGTTGTGCCTTCATTTTTTAATTCCTTGCTTTACTCCCGTTACCAATTTTCTATTGGTGGGAATCTGAGATAATTGGTGACAAATGAGTGGCCTTGTTCCCAGACTGAGGTGCGAGTAAGAGTTAGCTTTTGTTTATTAGGCAGTTTCCTGTAAGATTCATCGTTTCTTACATTGTCGAGTACAATGCTTGGCTTGGATTAAGACCTGATTATGGTTTGCTGTTGAGTGTTGCCAGCAAGAACAGGTGCTGTGTGATCTTAGAATTTTGTTTATTCTCAATGTATAGTGACAGTGGTATATGCAATTAGATTCTGGACATTTCAAATATCAGTTATTTTATTTCTACTTTTTTATGATTCGGAGATGGAGAATTTGAAAACCTTGGAGGCTCTTAACTCTCTATGGCAATGCCTGAATTTTCACCACTCTTATGTTGGTGAGATTCTTTCTTTATTCTATGCTTGTCAGATTCTCTTACATTGGTTGGATGTTGGAAGACAAGGGTGTAGCTTGCATTAGATTTTAATTGGAAGGTGCACCAAATAATTAGTTACAACTTCAAGCACCAAAACGTGTACTTCTCCAATGATGAACAATCTGTTATTTACCTTTTCCATTTGATAATGATTTGATGCAGCTTAACAACAAGAAGACTTTAAATTCAAGCAAATCAGAGGATAGGACCGCAAGAATGCACAACAAAGATTGCCAGTTGATGGGTCTTACATGGCTACTTGCCAAGAATCGCACGGCTTACATTCACACAGTTACTGCTGTCATACGAGCTATGATGCTGAGCACCGACGGCTTTGATCCACAGTCGTGCACTCTCAACAGTGACGGAATGCCTCTAGCCGTAGATTCTTCTGAAATCTCCAACAATTCTTTGTCAATCTGTCATCAAGTTCCCATCTATGCAGCCATGGCTTTCATTTGTTTGTTAAATCTTCTACTCATTGTACCATCCACCAAATCTTAGACAAGAGGGCGTAGCTTCTTCATCTTTGTGAATCTGTAGCTTTGAGATTGTATGGTATGTTGATCTCTGCTTTGTTCTATGCTTTTCCCTTAATTGTTTTGTATTTGTAATCAATCTTGTCACTCTCTTGGTTTGTTGACAAATAGAGAAGGAGTTTGGTCCTGCAAGCTAGCTTAAGATAATATGATTTGTAATGTGGGTCTCCTCAAGGCTCCATCATGAATATGTGCCATGCACTCATACTGTTTTGTATTGATGAGACAATTTGTGGTTCATTTTCTTTTGTTTGGTGGAATTGTTTTTGGACACAGCTGAATTCTTCACGGGAAAATTGATGCAGTGTCGGCATCACACAACGGGTCTTTTATCTTCTTTCGTTCATCCATGGAGAAGATCTATGATGGGGAAGTGGCTGCCAACTGGCTGGGAAAATAACAACAACAAAAGGTTAAAAAGGACGTGTCTGTGTGTGCATAGGGATTTATTTTAAATAAAGCTGTGTTAGTAATGGAAAACTATTTCATTTTTCTTTTCTTTTTTCCTTTTATAATTTTTTGTAATAACAAAATTTAAAAGATGTGTTCATTTGTTTAAAACAAAGATGAATTTGTTTTTCATGAATTATATCAAATTTACAATTATTTTTCATAAAAAATCAATTTAACAATATGAGAATTGAATCTAAGATGCTGATCACAGCAATTTGGGTTTAGGTCTTTTCTATTTAATTCATACTCAAAAGAGTATTGGTGGAGTTAGATTGACCCGACCTAAATTCACTTTTAATGATGGATAATATTTTAATACATAAAAAATTCTAAGCAAACACCTATACACATCAATAAAAAAAAAGATTTTTATAAACAAAGGCAAAAACAATTGCATAGTGCGCCCTCGTGTTTTAGAAAAATAAATGTTATCATCTCAAAGATGATTTTGCTCGTAAAATAATGGTGTACTATATGATACAAAAGCGAACCAATAGGGTATTGACCAGCATAATCCTTAACTCACATATCAAATTAACATTTATTAAAATATCCTTAACTCAAGTATCAAATTAACATTTCATAAAACAATATTACATGTATATAACTTTTAAAACATTATGATTTTTCCAACTTCCAAAGAATATGACTCGTTTAAGGACCATATTGCCATGTGTTAAACATAAATCACACAAAAAATATTTTATTTATTTATTTATACACACACAAACCTGCAAGAAAATACTCTTACCATTTTTTTTAAGAAATCATTAAAAACCAAAGAAATAAAAATATCTATACTTGAAAAACACAAGAAAATCAAATAGCCATATAAAAATTGTATACACATGACAATCAAACATTTGTATATATGATCATCCCATCCTTCCAACCTTATTATTGGGTATTGATTTCACCTTATCATTTTCCAAAATAGATCCCTAGTGGCTTTACAACGAAACAACACATATATCAATCCTTTGAATATTTACAATATCCATATAGAAACCAATAAGATCATGTTGCTAGTTATACAAAGCAAGTAAAAACTCATTTTATATTTGAGAATGACTTGCTATAGTTGCCACAATTGACCAAAATGCATTGGAAAAAGGTAATGTAGTGTTAATGTATTGAAGATGTGGTGGCACATGCTCACACACTTTGCTATAATTGGTGGTATGTGGATTCACACACCAACAAGATAGAGGAGTGTGACTTGCAAGAACTGGTGTGACTTTCTCTCCTTTTTTTTTTCTATGCTAGTAATAAAGTCCATTACTATTCTAGAAAAGAGATTAGGGCTATGTTATTTTTGGAAGGGATGAAAGATCATCACTTAGGTAAACACACCTTGAAAGGTTGACCTGATGCCTACAAAGTGTAAAGAGCATAAAACAAGGCAATTTCAAATCAATTACTAATCATAACCATATAGACTTTCAACGAGAGTATATGGTTTAATATGTGCTAACCCAAGGCAAAACCTATCAAGACACCTCTAATTTCTCATGCTAACTTAAGGTGATGTATATGGAAATGAGTGTTATGGAATGAGTGCATGGGCATAAGTCCATATCCAACCCAATATACATGATAACAAAATATATGAAAATAAAAAAATAATAAATAAACCTGAGCACAAAAACCCATATAATAAAATCACACAATATAAGTAATCATATAAAATTAAAAAGCATAACAAGCAAATTATTTTCAAACAACCAAACTAAGCCTAACCCATACTAATTCCTCTATGAAGTAGTCATTTTGTCCCAAGAAAAATCTTGACATTCTTGATTTAGGTTTGGTAAGGGTAAAGTTAAAAACATGAGTCACCATCTAATTTTATGAAAACTAGAAACCCTAACTGATCTTTATAGTTCTAAGTAAGTGGTTGATTATGTAATAGAAAAGATAACTATCACCTATATATCCTACATAAGTTAAGATACATTGTTGCTTATCTTCAATGACAAAGGTACCTATTATGCTCTTGTAAAAGTAATTTGTCTAAATTAGCATAAATATTTATGGTAAAAAACTATTAATCCTAAGATAGTGATTTGAGACCTAGTCTAACAAAAAACCTAATTTTTTTTTTTTAGAATACGAGTGAAAGACCTGAGAGGATAGCAGCGATCAATTCAAGCTTAAACTCATTCTATTTAATTACACCTAAATGATCATGAATATCTTTACTCACACTTAAAAGGGTCTTGGTAGGGTCATATTGACCCAACCTATATTCACTTGCAATGATAAGGGTACTATCCTAACATATGAAAACTTCTAAGAAAACATATGTACATATTGATAGAACAAATATTTACATACAATGGAAAATGGAAAATTTTTAAAAAATCATATGTTGTATATATTATTTTAAAAAATAAATATTTTCACATCAAAAACAATTCTGTTGGTAGGATAATGATTTATTATATGATAGGAAAGAGAATCAATAAGGTATTGGCCAACATCACCATTAACTTACAAATCAAATTCACATTTTTTTAAAAAAAAATATTACATGTATATAGGTTTTAAAACATAATGTTTTTCCAACTTTCAATGAATAGGACCCATTTAAGAATCATACTACCCCTCGAGTGAACATAAATCACATAAAGCTAATTAAAAATATTTTATTTATTATTTGAAATAACAAAATTTCAACATTTAATTCACAAACCTGGTTAAGGATCATAGTGTCAATAAGTCAATCCTTTGATAAAAATGAACAACACAAATCTTTACACATAAAAAAACCTCTTATTATAGCTTATAAAAAAATCATTAAAAACAAAGAAATAAAAACATCTATAATTAAAATGTCTCCACATAAGAAAATAAAATAACCACATAAAAAGTATCTACACATAACAATTAAATATTTATATACATGATCATCCTGCCATTTCAACCTTGTTGTAGGGGTGTTGATTCCATCTTATTACTTTCTAAAATAAATCCCCAATGGCTTCATAGCCCTAAGGTTACCACACAATATAATAGATCAAAACCCTTCAAATATTTACAATATCCACACAAATATCAATAAGAACATGTTACCAATTATACAAAGCAAACAAAATTTCATTTTGGATTAAAGGATGACCTGCTAAAGCTGCCAATTGACCAAAAAAAGCTGGAAAAAGGCAAGACAATGTTGACATGTTTGGGATATGGTGGTGCATGTTTACATGCACGACCATAACCGATGTCATATGGATTCACGCACTCACGAAAGGGAAGAGTGTGACCATCAAGAACTAGTGGTGCTTCCTCTTCTTTTTTTATATGACAATGATAAAGTGCAGTACTACTCTAGGAGAGACATCGGTGATGGGAAAGCTTTGGTTTCTATTGTTTTGCTTTCTTGTTCCCTCTCACCTCTAATAGTTACAATCACAATTAATTCTTTTAGTTTCAAAAAAGAATAAGAAAGGAAGTAGTGGCTAGGTTGTTTGATTGAAAAAGAGGGGTTGCAGGTTGACTACCGAGATAAAGATAAGAGAAAATGTTGTTTTTCTTCAAGGTTGTCGATGAGAAGGACAAGGTTGCATGGTTGATGGTCTAGTGAAGCTTCTTTTGGTCATTGGTTATCTATCGTGGTTTATAAGGGATAGTGATGATTGTGTTAATGATGGAGGGGATGAAAAAGAGGCTAGAAAAAATATATTTGGTTAAAGTGGCGGCAGCTGTGAATAAGTATAAGTGCCTAGTTTATATATATATATAGGATTGAACTCCTTTTTTTCTTTTTTTTTCTTTCCCATTTTTTAATCTTTTTGCTCTTATTTGTTTTTTATATTTTTCTAATGTTTTGTTGTATTATTTCTCTTCACTTTTGGGTATCTGTTTGATTTCACCCATTCTCTTTTTTGAGTATTTATCTAATATATTAATAATATATTGCATGTTTATCTTTTTCGCTCTTCCTATCACTATCTCTTTTTTATTTTATCTCTCAATCTCCTAATCTTCTATCTTATTTTTTACATATAGGGACTTAAACTCTTATTTTGATTTTGATCCCCTGTTTTTTTTTTTGATCACTTCATTCCTTACTCTTCTTTAAGGTTATCGGTGAGGATGACAAAGCTACATTGTTGATGGTGGTAGTGAAACTTTTTTTGATTATTGGTAGTGGTTTGGATGGGGATGGTGGAGACTATGTTATTGTTGGAGGGGATGAAAGAGAGGCATAAGAAAATATATTTGGTTGTGGTGGTGGTGGTTGCGAAGAAGTATAAGTGGCTAAGTTTTTTTTGGTCGCCTTTTTCTTCTAGATGCTAGATAAAGAGAGGGTCTAACTTGCTATTAGGATTTTTATTGATGTTCAAAACATATTAGAGAAATTTGCATATTTATTTTTTTCACGCTGAAAAAATATTTATGAAATTGTGGTCTCTAGTACAAACTAATTCAAAAGTCATAGGGTTAGGATTTTGTTGGCTGCATTCTCTATATCTGAAACGAATCTCCTTCTGTCTTTACAATGTCTTATGGCCCGGCCATTTATTATATTTTGAATTCTATTACACACACACGTGATATATTTATTAAAATATTAAATTCACAATTATTAAAAAAGTGTTTCAGATGAGCAATAGAAAACCATGAAAGGGGTGTTGCTGGTGATCTCATGACTGGAAGCGTTTCAAACGTATTTATGCCTCGGGGGAGGGTTTTTCAATTTCTATTCGTAATGAAAAAAATGAAAAGAAAACACGATGTTTAATAAATAATAAACTTTGAGATGACTTATAAAAAATAATTTTTGACTTTTAAGTTGTAAGTCAAAATTTATTTCTTTTATATAAATTATGACAAAAATAAATTAAATGAAAAATATGTTTGATAAAAATGATTCCAAACAATTTTTGTTTTGCAAAAATGATGTTGTACAAATTAGAATTTATAGATAAAAAAGTTAAAAACTTTAATAGTTAATTAAAATAAAATCTTAACTTAATTTTATGTAAAATTTATTTTTGACTAAATATATTTATAAATTTTATTTAAATAAAAAAAACCACTTCAATTAATTTTCAAAAATCACCTCAAACATAACCTGAACTTTTGCTTCGACAAGAAAAATAGTGAGGAGAGTACAATGCCACATCACATCTTAATCCACGGCTCCTTCAATATACATAATAATTAAAGAGTATTATTTTACATATTTACAATTTATTTAGAAAAATATTTTAATATAAACTTTAGCTAATTATATAGTTAGAATAAAATACAAATCAGTTCTTCTAGTTTTTTAAAAACTAATTAAATAATTTTTTAGTTTTCAATTAATTTTTTCATTTATTTCAAGTTAGTTTTTAAATTTTTTTAAAAAAAAAGAATACATAACATAAGAGGATTCATGAAAGAAAATATTTGTTTTAAAAAATGTTAAATTAAACAAAATAGTATTTATCCTCAAACCCAATATTTTTTTATATAATTTTATGCATTCCGTCTCATTATTTCCATCATTTTCTTCTCGTTTTGAGGGGAAAAAAAAACGATTTTTCATAGTAGTGTTAATTTGGTGAAATTGATGGAGTTTATTGAGATTTTTATTGACGAATTAGGTTCAAGTGCATAGTATTTTAGCATAATATATTAGTTTCTTTGTAAGATTTTGGAGGATAATATGATTCTAGTCTTTGTTATAATCGGCTGCTGGATTATATGATTGGTCTTTATCAATCGGTATGAATATATTATTTTTCTATTCCTATCTTCATAATAATCGCCATCTAAATTATATAAATATAATTTTATATAATTGTTTTTGGTAAGGGTATAATATTGAGCTCCTAGGGATTAAGTTTGAAATTACCTATTCATGGCCTTTCCAAATGTTTTTTTTTTTTCAAATCTAACAACATCATATTTTAAAAGTTCTTGTTTATTTCTGGTTTTATGGTGGATAATCAAAGTTGATAATAGCGTGAATAAATTTTAGTTATAACTAAAATTTATTCACGCTATTATCAACTTTGATTATCCACCATAATTACTAAAATTTATTCTTTATCTTTCTAACTTTTAAAATCCACTATAAAAAAAACAATGAAGAAAGAGTTTTCAACAATATTTTTCTAGATCTTACACAGTTTTTTCACCTCAAATTTTAGTTTTTTGTCCTAAAGTTTTAAGTTTTGATTATTCTCCAAAATCTAGAGCTTAATTAAGTTCATTTTATTGAGAGATATTTAAGTCCTTTTATTTTAGTTTGTAAACCTTGTTTAGAAATGCATCAAAATAAGATGTTATTAAAGTCTTGTAAGACTTATTGCAAACATCATTTTTACTAAATGAGGAGCCATATAGTCTTAAGTATTAGCAACCTACAACCTCATGTTAGCAACAATCGTGTGAGTCTATCCCATAAATTATGGAGTGACAAGAAAGAATTATGAAGTAATAAGGATGATCATACTTACAGATATATCAAAGGAATTATGGAGTAATATGGTTGGTGATAAGGACTTCCAAAGAATAACAAATTCCTATGTAAATGGTAGTTCAACATATAAAGGAAACTCCAACTAATTGACAGCTACACTTGATAATGCCCCTCAGTATTTAGCTGTTGAATTTATAGAGATAGAACAATAATCTTTTCTTTCCTTATCTTGTGTAACAACTAAGAATGTATGAGTCTATATATACCTTCTCTATCAGTACAGAGATGTACTGGTGAAAATAAACAAACTTTTTTTTTTTTCATAGCAATTCTATTTTTTCTCTTTAAGGATAAATAATTTATTATTAACAAAAACAAATTTTGATCAACTTTGAAGTCCTTTAACATGTAAATACTTAATATTTTTATTTTTTATTTTTTTTAGTCTAATATATTGTATGCATGCTAGGATAGTTATTCAATCTCTTATATGTTTCTTAGAATATTTGCTTAGTATATGTCGCACCCGACATCTCGACGGCTTTAAAAATATTTCGATGAAAAGAACGGATTTTGGCATCTTGTTCTTTGATGGGGAATGTTCTTATTTAAGGAGTCGCTACCTAGTATTATGGTCACTAGGAACCCTAACTAGCCAATAGAGATTCTATGATACAAGACTGGTTACGCAAAAGGAAAGATATTATCACCCCTTAAGCGTACTACCTGAGGCAGGCTGCATTGCTGATTTTGTCATAAATTCCTAACATTTTAATGTTTTATGCTATGATGGTTTGCGTGTAATATTCCTGACTTTGGTGCAATGAGGCGTAGCCGAAGACGATGATGCACTATGCTAGAAGAACGACGTTGCCTCATATTACTCTGTTTTTTTTTTGGTCCCCTGTGTTGCTCCACTTTCTTATCCCTTTTTCTTTTGATGGGTATATCGAACTCGAAATATTATTTATGCACGCGAATGATCATAGACGATGGAGGATAGCCCAAACAATTAGTATATGGACGGAGATGACGTAGGATGGCCCAGCCTGTCGACTAAGCCCATTTGGGCCTATCTCATTGTTATTTTATTTATTTAGCCCATTTAGACCGGCTCATTGTTATTTTATTTATTTATGTTAAACAATTTGATTTGATGGGCCGAGCCCAATAGCAGGATGTTCTAGGTTGAGACTATTTATATGCTCTTCTGTCATTTGGAATGGGACTTTGAATGATTAATGAAAATTTGCATATTTTGCATCTCTCCAATCCCCTCTCTTCCTCTTCTTTAGCTTCTTTCTTTCTCTAAAGCTTCTTTCTTTTCTTGCTTTAACTCTTTTTATTTATTGTCCCGCATCAAATTTGGTATCAGAGCACGGCTTTTAATTGTTCTTACAATTAATCGATCTATGTGTTATGTTTAACCCTAGATCAATCTGGAAAAAAAAAGTTATTGTTCATCAAAAAAAAGTTTCATGTTCAGAAACCCACCGTTTACTGTTCAAAAAACACTGTTTACTGTTGAAACTCTGTGCATCAACGCCGATTGGAAACTCTGCTTCAACGCCGGTCACACCAAGACCCACGGCGACAGACTCTCCAATAGAAGGCCGCTCCCTACGCCAGCGGCACCTCCACAGAACCACAACAGACCACCATCTTCGGCAGTGTCGTCCACAAAACACTGTCGTCGCCACAAATCAGAATCACAAACCACACCAAACGCCACAAACCACCAAACGCCGCCACCCACAACACCCATCACAGCCAGCATCGATTTGGGTTTACAGCAGCAAAGTCAGCGCCTCAGCCAGTGTCGTCCTCTTCAGCGCCAGCGACCGCCCACAGTACCATCGTCGTGCCCCCACCATTAGCGACCGATAGAGTAGTAGAATCGACCAGCGGCGACCACCATCTTCAACAGACTGCAGTGGTCCTCGCCTTTGGCAGTCACGCGTGCGCCGCCAGCAACAACACTCAAGGAGACAGAGAAGAAGGAAACAACAGCTTGCAAGGCAAACTAATTAACCCTGCCACGCCAGCGCCACATCACCTGCCACGCTAGACATGAGCATCCACGTCACCCACCACGTAAGCAAACTGGTTATGTCATGTGCATCAGCAGTCAATTCATCTAGTTTGCCACGTCAGCTCCAGTAAATTCCAGTTTCCTCCCAGTACTCTAGTCAGTAAATCACTCTCCCATATTTGTTGAAGTTTATTTTTCTTGGTTTTTCACTTGTCATTTAAGTTATTATTAATATTCATTTTGTGCCTAAAAACAATTCCCAGAAAAAAACAAAAAAACAAAAAAAAAATAATGATAGCTAATATCTTATTCTATTTGATAATTAGGAGTTCTTGCTTGTGACATTGTGTTTGATTAGTCATTTACACTTAAAAATCTAGTATTACATGCTTACAATTTTATTAGTGTAATTTGTTCTTGATTAATCTCCACATTTTAAAAAAAAAAGATAAAAAAAAAAATTAGCTTTATTTTTGTATTGTGATTTTACATGCAAGAACCATTTGTGATCTCAATTCCATTTATAAGTTAGTGTTGCATGTATTTGTGTCACGATCATCTAGTGTCCAAGCTTAAGTTTATATTTATTGTAGACTCAACTTTTAGTGATAGTCTTATGACCATTTAAAGGGAATTGCAAACTTAGGTGATCAACATGTTTAAGAGAATTGAGCCCCAAGAAAGTTTTCGAATAAGGCACTCAAAGACTAATGAATATCACAAGAACAATCATTATGGACAAGTTCACTTTGAGTGCCACTAGTATGACTATTATTTAGGTTACTCTAAACACGATAACTTTGATGAGCGAATCTTAAGTCCTAACAAAATAGAAGCTCCCACTTTTAACGGTCATCATGACCCTTGGATATTTGATATGTGGATTCGTGATATGGATAGATTCTTTGAGTGGCATAATTTGTCTGATAATGAGTTAGATTTGCTAAGATGAAACTCATTGATGAAGCCAAAATTATTGGAGAGATGTTGAGGATTGTTTAGAGATGAGAGGTAAACCTCCTATAACTGATTGGATCAAAATGAAACAAAAATTTCAGGAAAAGTACCTACCCCAGTCTTATAGGAATAAACTCTTAGACCAATGGAACAATCTAAGACAAGGGAATAAGTCTATCAATGAGTATATAACGCAATTTAATGATTAGATGTGCCATAAGAGAGAATGAAGCCATGACTTTGCGTAGATTTTATAGAGGCTTAAATGATGATCTTAGAAGAGAAGTTGTATTTCAAGGTGTATCTACCCTTAACCAAGCTTATACCTTAGTTAAAGACTACAAGTTGGCCACAAAGAATCAGTGGAAGAATCATCAGGACTCTTATAGTATCCCTATTAGGTCCCAATTTAGAAGTAGTGATTCTTTGTTAGATGCTCCACCCCACAAACCTAATCCTAGTAACTCCCAACTTTATAAGAAAGATAAAAGCAAACGAGTTGTTAATGAAGTGTCTAAGGTCAGTTCAAAGGTTAAGTGTATTAATTGTTTAGGTTTTGGTCATATCTCTTTAGATTGCACCTCGAAACCCTTAGTCGTCCAAAAACATAAGGAGATAGGTAAAGAAGAATATTGTAGTGTTGAAGTGTATGAGCCTAATCTTGAGGATTTTAGTGACCTAGATGACGAGGATGTGCAAGAAGAGGGACTTAACACAATAAGCCCACATGAGCTTGATCTTGATCCTGAGGTTAAGAAAGAGTCTGATATGTCTGCTTTAATGGTGGAGGAAATTTTAGGAAACTCTTTAATGGAACCGTCTATAGAGATAAGTATGGTCTTAAGAGAGTCTCGTGATATTAGTCCTCTTGAATTACCTGATTCCTCATCCCATATGCTTGGTGCCCAACACTTCATAAGTTTAGAGCAACATGTTGAGCTTTTTGACCTCTTACCACATGCACGTGATGAGAAAGATGAAGATAATCTTAGTTCACTTGATTGTGTCCAAACCATATCTACACAGGTTTCAGACAATGCTTGTCTTATTTCACACCCTCAATCATTTAGTGTTCATAGTTACAAACCTAAGGAGCCGATAGAACACCTTCCCATATCTCCTCATGATAGGATGTCTAAGTTAGCTGAGTCATTACAATGTAGAGTTCATAATTTGCATATTGAGATCATGAAACAAATTCAAGAAAGTAATGAACAATACAAATTTCAAGCTGATTTTCTTAAATATCATGATGCACTTAATGTTGGAGATTATTTCATGATACAGATTAGACCTAAACGGTGTCCTTTGGAAATCGATCATAAATTGCAAGTAAGTAATGCTAGACCATTCAAAGTGTTGCAAATGATTAAATCAAATAATTATGTCATTAAATTGCCATTAAACTTTTGATATTAGCTCTATTTTGAACATGAAAGACCTCAGTATTTATAAAATACAGCCTACCCTTGATGCTCCTTTTGATACCCCTACCTCATTATCCATATCTCTGACACAAAAGGAGCATATTAATGCTACTTTGAATGCACAAGTTGTTTTTACCAGGGATGGTGAACTTCAGCAAATCCCAGTGTATGGGCTTGACGACTAGATTCAGACTATACTTGGATTATCAGAGAGACATCACAACAGCTTGATCTTTATCTTTGAGAGCGTTATCGGAGTCGCTTTGGCCTATACTCGACGGGGTCGAGTTCTTCCAACCCCGGGAGAATTGATGGGGACATCGAACCCGAAATATTATTTATGCACGCGAATGATCATAGACGATGGAGGATAGCCCAAACAATTAGTATATGGACGGAGACGACGTAGGATGGCCCAGCCTGTCGACTAAGCCCATTTGGGTCTATCTCATTGTTATTTTATTTATTTAGCCCATTTGGGCCGGCTCATTGTTATTTTATTTATTTATGTTAAACAGTTTGATTTGATAGGTCGAGTTCAATAGCAGGATGTTCTAGGTTGAGACTATTTATATGTTTTTTTGTCATTTGGAATGGGACTTTGAATGATTAATGAAAATTTGCAGATTTTGCATCTCTCCAATTCCCTCTCTTCCTCTTCTTTAGCTTCTTTCTTTCTCTAAAGCTTCTTTCTTTTCTTACTTTAACTTTTTTTATTTATTGTCCCGCATCATCTTTTCTGTTTAGGTTCCCCCTGCTCATTCTTCCTCTTGCTCGTTTGTCCCCTTTTTACATAGGCTTTTCTCTAGCTTTTATAAAGCCATAAAAGGTCTTGTGTCCCTGCCTCCAGAAATGGTGGGCATCGTGGAGGTGAGAGATCATGGATGACATCGTGGATACAGTGGTCGTAATCTGCTGGATTTTCCTCTAGCCATGATCTGCTAGATTTTCCCTTGTTGAACCAGTCTTCGGGAAACAGATGATGAACAGTAGTATCCAAAACAACATCATTTGGCATGGAAAATGACAAATTATAGTTTGATCCCTAATGTGTATCAATTGGGTTCCTTAATCAATAAATTTTTAATTTTGTCCTTGGATTAATTTCAATTAAATCCCTGAATTATAACGCCATTTACACAACAGTCTCGAGTTTCTAGATTATTCAATTTAGTCCTTGAACTTTAATTTCTTGTAATTTTGCCTTGAATCAGCTCAAAACTTTGGTATTTCTTCAATTAAGCCCCTGATTTTTTTAATTAATTAAACCAAAGTTTAATTAAGTTTGTGAACTTAATAATTCTTCAATTAAACTCTTGATTTTATTAATTAAACTAATCCAAATTTAATTAAATTCTCAAACTTATTAATTCTTCAATATCTGACTAACTGACTCTCAAATTTGATAATTCCTTCCTTAAACTTTGAATTTGTGTTGTCTTAACCCCATTCTCAAATATATTTTTATCCATTCATTTTTTATTATTTATTCAATTTTGGGTTATGAGAGTATACATGCTAGAACTTTTTTATGTTTTAATTTTTTTATTACATGTTTGTCATAATATATATATATATATATATATATATATATATATATATAATCTAAGTTCGTATGTTCTCTAGTCTTTTTATAACTTTTGTTTAGCATGTTTTTGTAATGATAAAATAATAATCCATGCTTAATTTTATGACAACAACCCATACTTGAAATCCATCCAGGGTTATATTTTTTTCATTAAAAAATCAGAATTAAAAGAAAATATCAAACACGAGAGAACAACTTGAGTGCCATGGTTTGGTGGCAAAAAGAGTCATGTTTTGGACAAAAAAGATACGTGATCGATTATACTGGAGTTAGATTACTAGATTCGTTCAAATAAATTAGTAGCCATACAATATTAAATTCCTAAATAGATAAAAACCAATTTTCATTGCTGTAATTCATTGTCCATCATTCTTCCTAACTCGTAGATATCCTTTCATGCTTGAAGATATCTCTTACCGTATAATAATAAATAAAATAAATGTAAGTGTTAAGGGGTTATCACTCATCAGAAATTTTTTTAAAACTAATATGTTTTAGAGTATAGTTATAGTTATTTTTTAAAGTATTTTTTATTTAGAAATATATTAAAATAATATATTTTTTTTGTAAAATTATTTTTAAAATCAATGCATCAAAATGATCTAAAAATTCCCAAAAAATATTAATTTAAAATAAAAAAACAATAAATTTTTTTTATATTTTTTTAAAAGTGCTTTTAAAATGCTAAAACAAACAGTTGAAATTGGGCACCGATTTAGATTGATTGATGATGATTAATTTCCAAAAAAAAACATAATTGAATATTGTAAAATCTAAGTAAAAGCCATATCCATTCTGTAAAATTAATAACAATTATAAATATTTCAAATGTACAACATCATAGCCATTCATCGTGAATTCAACAGTGTAAATCAATCTATAATATATTATTAGATTTCAATCCTCAAATTGGTCAACTTATCATCAACAAAATAATATACAGAAGCTCTTTGTTTAAGGGGAAAAGAATAAAATAAAGGACGGTATATAAATAGGTAACATTCGGTCCATAGCTAGCATGGTCTCATGTGACACTAATTTGATTGGGATTTTGATCGATTCAACCTGCAAAGAAGGCAATGAGCAATATTAAAAAAAACACATATCATGATATTATAAATATTGTATTGTTTTCACTTCATATTTATAATGATTCCATGGCGTACACAAACAATAATAAAAAAAAGGTTCTTACAGGTAGATCATCACATGCCACTTACCTGCATAATACCAATTTCTGAAATTTAATATCCATCATATTCATGGATCTATGTATGACTGAATGTTTGTTGAAAATGATCAGCTAGGTAGCTAGAGAGAGAGAGAGGTGATATTTGCATACCCGCCGAGGCTTTTGAAAAGGAAATACAGGTATAAAATCTGTCACCGGCGATGTTTCACCATGCTACGAAATAGATTGGTGTTGGTGTCCACGCAAAGGCTTGTCAAGCAAGCAGTTCTGTTGGACGTGCCCTAATTCGCTGCCTGTACGACCTTGAACTTGAAGTTTACTTGAATAGCTACACTTTACATTTATATCATGTTTCTTATTAATTTGTCTGCTATAATGAATTAGACTTGTATATTGAATATTAAATAAAAAACAAGGAAACAAAACTTATTAATAAAGCGCGTAAGAAAACCTTAAATCTTTAACAAGGGAAATTAAATGGAAGGAAATAAACTTCTTTTGGATGAATAAACGGGTCTTTAAGTTATTCATATATAGGGAAATTTCCAGGACAAAAACATACAGAAAATGTACATAAACATGGATCTAGCTGCTCGAAGGAATGAAAACGACAAGCTTTGTGATGATATCTGTTCGAAGTGCAACTACTCCAAGCCACAAGACCTTGGACAATTTGGTTATAACCATGGTGGAAATTGCTTAACAATTAAGCTATTGATCTTGTCACCAAAAAAACATCTTCATTATCTATAACGTCTTATTGAAAGTGGAAAAGGAGTTTTCAAAACCAAACAGGATGAGTTGAAATCATGAGGGTTTTCCTTGAAGTTCTAATATGATTACTATCTGCATGGTTCAACCTTCTCTTTTTCTAATATGCAAAATTAACAAAAGAAGGAAAAAAATAGCAGAAACTGACTTTTTGTAACATATGATCATATATATATTCCTCTGCAGATAAGCAAGCATTGAAAAGCTCAAGGTCGAACAGACAACGAGATCAAGGAAAATCAACCAGAAACTGTTCACTTGACAAGAGTAGCGTGGAAACCACTCACCCAGTTAAGTGATATATATATATATATATATATATATATATATATATAGACGGGCTTCTGACCAAATCATCTGTAGGAGTCTCCTGATCATTCTCCATTTGCCATGATCAAACAGACTATGCCCAGTATTATCAATATTATCAATATAGACTCTCAGCCCTGGGCTGAAGAAATTAGTAGGAATGATATCTCTATATATAGAAGCTGAAGGTTGAGATGTAGATTAGGGGAATATCTTTGTTAGGTTTACAGACACTCGATCTTATGACTATCAGCTTAGCATTGACTTGCAGTTACAGCTCTGTGTTTTTACATGCGAGGTAGTTCACTAGTCTGTGTATGTGTGCGATCAGAGGTAGAGAGGAGGATAATACAGCAGAAATGCATGGTTAGATATCTACGGTGATGGTGAGAGTGAAATTAATTGTATGGAGGCTATTATTTCCTAGCTATCCCTACCAACCATATTTCACCCCCAACTTGGATTTTAACCAATAAAGCAACAAGAGAAAGTTGAAATGCCGCAATCAAAGGTGACATTATGATTTTTAATACTGTTTAAGAGTTTCGTTGTAGTTGCAATATATATATATATATATATATATATATAGTTGAGGTATGCAGGTCTAGATGCTAAACACAGTTCAACAAAGCTTAGGAGCGAGGGCCGCCTGCATGCTTGGGTCTTTTTATTATTTATTTTTATTTTTAAGGGGTTGCCTTTACTTCTTATTTTTTTAAAAAAAAAACAAGAAGAAAAAAGAAGTTGACAATATTTTGTTTGCCTAGCCAAAATCCAACTAGCTATAATGGTAGTTAGAAAATCAAAGTGCTACTTTTTAGTCTAAAAATTTATTTTCAATTTATTTTCACTTAAAGACACCTAATAAATACATTTGCTCTCCTAGCTCCAATCTACTTTTGATGGAAATAATTAAAAAAGTTTAAAAATACCTCAATAAAAATACTCTCATCGATTGAAATTTAATGACACCAAGATCAATCTTTTTTATCATTAGAATGAAGCCAATTGATAACTTTCTCTGGTTTTCACTATTATGTGGTCATTTTCTCTCTCATCTCTAGCAAAAAATGACTCCAAAAAAAAAAACTTTTAGACCAAAATTAAAATCTCAAAAACTATAAAGACCGAAAAGGAAGAAAAAGAAAATAGATGGACTGAAAATTATTTTTTCGCATGAAATTAAGACTAGCCATGAGGTTTTTCTTTGTTTTTCACTTTGGTACTCTTTTGTTTAATTTTGTCTTTCCTTAATAAATTTTAACAAATTAGTCATGAAATTAGGCATAAAAGGCTGGAATTAAAGAAAAATGTTTAAGGATAAAAATTGAAAAAACAAAATATGGTTATTGTGATTTATAATATGAAATACGTTGCCATTTTAGTATATATTGTAATGATATTTATAAAAGTTACAAAAAATTCTAAATTTGAATAAAATCTTAGTGACACATTAAGAAATAGGTTTGTAAGTGACAAAATTCTACGTTGCTAGCAATATAATTTTCATCCTTGATTTGTTGCTAATTAAAAAAATTTACAGATAAAAAGGTCATTGCTAGTTTAGTTAATTATAGAATTTTTATCTTTGATTGGATAGCGCTAGAATATTTTATCACTACCTATTTAGTTGTTTTCAGTTACTAAGCCATTGTTCATGATTGATGTTGGCATATAACGAGGACTAGAGTTTATTGCTTCTTGAGAACTCTAAAAACAATATGAACAAAAAAGTTAAAGAGATCCTCAAAGTCTAAAATATTATTTAAAAGTAATAGCTAATTTCTAAAACCCAAAAAATAGTGTATACAGTTTGTCTTAATGAATCATGGGCTAAACATGAAATTAAATAACATATAATCCAAAAGCATTACTAAAATAAAGAGAAGATAATTAGGAAAGTTAAATCTCTAAAACATGACCATATTAAGGTAGCTCTTAAGAGATCAAAATAATAAAAGGAACCAAAACTAGATATTTTGAGCCAAAAAATGACTATTAACAACTTTGCAATCATGTCATGCTTCTAAATCAACCTTTTGAATCTATATATATTGTCTTGATAGTTAATTTGGTCTATAAAGTCATCATCTAGGCATCCCACATCAATCTCCTCTACTTATAAGGCTTCTTTCTTAAATCCAAGTCGAAAAATAATTACTCACACACTTGATATCACTAGTAAATATCTGAAACAGAGAAACATTTCAAGGTATCTATATTCTTTAGTAAATAAATGATATAATTATTATTTTTTATCTTCTTAATAACCTCACAAGGACCATACTTTTTTAATTACAACTTGTTGCATGTTCTTTGTAAGGAATGATTTTTACATAAGAACACTATAACTATATCTCCATTATAAAATACTTGAGCTTTATGATGTTTATTTGCTAATTGTTTGTATTTAGCACTTGTCTACTCTAGCTTTTATCAAAACTCTACCTAAACTTCTTAAACTTACATAACTAGGTTATCAGTAGTAGCATTACAGCATACACCTTTTTGTATTGGAACCAAGTCAATGACATGCGCTCCTAAAAAATGTTCTTAGACCTATTATATGCCAACTGGGTTTGAATAAGTGAAAAGTTTATTTTTTAGGTCTATCTCCACTTATGCTTCTAGTTAAGTTTCCAATAATTAATTTAGATAATAAGTCAAACAATTTCTTTTAGGATGGAAAATACTATTGAAATTCAATAGTGCATCATGTATTCTCCATAAAGTCCCCTAGAATTATCTCAAGAACTTTTTGTTTGTGCTGGAAATGATGATCATGGGTACCTTATGAAGATGAATAACCTTTCTAACAAAGAATGTTACTATATTGGATGTATCATGTGTCCTTTAATAAGGGATAAAGCCAACCAACTTAGCATACTTGCCAAAAACAACAAAAATAAAGATTCATTCCTTTTTAGGTTCAAAGTAAACCAAGTATAAATCATCTCAAATACTATCATTACTATGTAAAAGCATGAAAAAACTTGTGGTCTAAAATTGTCTCTTGGTAGTTTGGCAAATAAAATAATGTTATACAAACTTACTAACATCTCTCTTTAGTTTTGATAAAACATATCTCTCACTAGTCACATTAAACAACTTTGATTGCCCTAAATATCTAGATAGGCCTTTTACATACATATATCTAATCATTTTCTCACAAAAAGATGAATGAATAATATAAATTTGGTTACTTTATATAAGGAACCCATAAAAAATGTAATGATCTTATCCAAATTGGTTCATCTGATATTTTTGTCATGCCTCTAAAAAATCCTCATAATGCTTACACAACTCATTTAGATAGTCAAACCATATAATTTCACCCCGCAATGTGACTAATAAGGCTTATATTTTGCTCAATATATCACCATTTATATTTTACATTCCAGATTTATAAACAATTCTAATGGTAAAAAGTTATAGAAAAACAAAAACACCCATATGACATGTATATATTTATCGATTTGATATTATCTATTTAAGTACTTCAAGGCATCATGATTATTTGTTGGGATTGGACTCCATGGTTTTTCCATGTATAGTGCTTATAGTCTAGTGACCCGAGTCATGGGTTTGAAAAATTAATTTAGGTTAGCTTTCTTTCTTTCTTTTGCCTATTTTATTTTCTAATTTCATCATTCTATATTATTTTTTTAAAAAAATATCTTTGTGATTTTCTTTTATTTCTTTTCTATGAGGTTATCCTGATCTCATGATCTGGATTACGGATTCGATAAGTTAACTTCGGTTGGCTCTCCCATTGTTACCCAGGTTACATGTCTATCATGCCAACTTTGATTGACTTGTATTGATTTTTTTTATCTTTTTTTATCCAATCTCATTATTCCATATTTAATTGGTTAAAAATTGAATTTCATCGTTTTTCTCCTCTTAAAAAAAAGGTGTGTTGTATGCATTAACACGTAGGAGGTGTCCACACACTTTTACACTACACCTCTCAACACAGTTATTAAACCCGGACCGGCCCGGTGGGTCAACCTGGGACCTGGGCCGGTTCGGGTTTGTTAAAAGACCGGCTGATGCAACAACCCGGCAAAACCTGGTCGACCCGGCAGGTCGACCCATGACCCGGACGACCCAGACGAGACTCGGTTTTTTTCTCATTTTCAAATGTGGTTTCTGTCCTTCGGTCTCCCTTCTTATTTCATCATCTTTTCTACAATGAGTTGTTGTTAGCAGCAGCAGAGAGGAAAGGAGAGTGAGGGACGCTGTCATTGGAGGTTGGTCGAAGGAGAGGCTGGTCGGGCTGGTCTCCTGTGTCGATGGGCGATGGTTCTAGTTTGGCCAAGAGACGGAGGCGACTGGGGAAGAAGGAGGGGCTCTCTCGTTGGATAGAGGGATGAAGGAAGTTGTGGCTCTCTAGTCTCCTGCTGCTTGATGGAATGCCTTCTAGAACGAGAGTGAAGAAAGAAGGGAAGAGAATGTCTTTTATCTTCCAATTTTTGATAAGCAGTCGGGCATGATAGTTGTTTTGGCCAAGCAAAAAGGGAAGCTTTGGCTGGTTTTGGAAGAGAAAATATAAAATCTAGGGGAGCGGCGGCTTCTTATTTTATTTGGCAGAGAGGGAAAAGTTTAGGTTTTGTGTGTGGGGCATTGCAATGTGAGGCATTCCCCGTAGCATTTGCCTTTTGGAGCCATGTGGCAAGGAAAGGTAAATTATAAAGTTGTGAGAATGTTACTTTTATGTTAAGCTGTTGTCAACAGCTTTTAAAAAAAAATTAGTGAATTATTTCAATCCTAATTTGTGAGAAGTTGTTTTTTTCAATTTTGTCCTTAATTTTATTGGTTTTCAATTTCATCCTTCAATCCAAGTTTATGTTATATTATTTTTTTCAATTTGATCCTCATTCTTTTGATTTTTTTATCCCTTTGTTAAAGTAGTTTATCTGTTTAATTTCATCATTCAATCAAAAAATTGTAATTGTCCTTTTACTTTTTTTATTTTGATTTTTATCCTCATTCTTTTAATTGTTATTTTTTGTTTTGGATCCTTTAATATAATTTTTTTTTTATTTCATCATTCAACATTTGATTTGTTGGGATTGGACTCCATGGTTTTTCCATGTATAGTGCTTATAGTCTAGTGACACAAGTCACGGGTTTGAAAAGTTAATATAGCCTAGCTTTCTTTCTTTCTTTCTTTATTTCTTTTTGCCTATTTTATTTTCTAATTTCATCATTCTATATTTTTTTTTTAAAAAAATAACTTTGTGGTTTTCTTTTATTTTTTTTTCTATGAGGTTATCATGATCTCATTATCTAGATTGCGGATTCAATAAGTTGATTTGGGTAGGCTTGTCTATTGTTACTCAAGTTACATATCTATCATTCCAACTTTGATTGACTCAGATTGATTTTTTTATTTGTTTTTTATCCAATCTCATTATTCCATATTTAATTGGTTAAAAATTGAATTACATTGTTTTTCTCCTCTTGAAAAAATGGTTTTTCTTGCAAAGTTTTTGTTATTTTTTTTAATTTTTGTTTATAATTTATCGTTGTTTTTTTATTATCTAATTAAAATAAAAATAATTTATTTGATTACTTAGGGTTATAACCCTAATTGTTTAAAAATATATATACATTTAAAGAAAAATATAATAATGCCTTACCGCATTTTCAAGGTCCACTTCTACTTTTCAACGGACAAGTGCTTGTAAACTTCGTAGATGCCGGGGTGTCAAATTTGACTGGTACATAGTATCTTGGGGACCTCTACATATCCTTTGCGACATTTCCATCACCTAGTTTGATGTTCTCAATAAATTAATAATTAGGGTAAGACAACGAGTGGTGAGGATAAATATTAATGCTCGTTGATTGTTGTGTGGACAAACTGATGAAGATCGCCACCATCTTCTTCTTTTTATTGCCCTTGCTACAAAGGAGAATTTTTCAATCCGGTGTTTTTTTTTTTAAGAAATAATGTTTTATCAAATTTTAATTTTTTAAATTAATTTTTAATATTTTTATATTATTTTGTTATGTTAATATTAAAAATAAAATTTTTAAAAATAAAAAAAATATTATTTTTATACATTTTAAAAATAAATTTATTTTAAAAATCAATCATTACAGCAATTGCAGAAAGTCTTTGCATTATGTGATATCAAGTTCACATGGAATGTTACCATTTGTGTTTATTTTTTTGTTTTCAAGCAAATATAAAGAGGATGACCATTTGCTATTTTAGTTTTTTTGAGGCCACAGAGGAAAAAGCAAGAAGCAAAAGGTTCCAAACCAAAAAGTCAAAGACTATAGCTTTGTTTAGAAATGTAATTATTTTTTAAAGTGTTTTTTATATCAAAAAATATCAAAATGATATATTTTTTTTAATTTTTAAAAATTATTTTTCAGATCAGCATATTAAAACAATCTAAAATATATAAAAATTAATTTTTCACTAAAAACATTTAAATTTATTAAAAATACGGGTTGACCTGTATTACCAAACACAACAAAAGCTATATGCCAATATAACTTCTCAAATTTTTGTTTTGTTTGTTTTTGTTTTTTTTATCTATTTCTGGTAAGAAGCATCTTCAACTAACATCAAATTGGAATGTTCGGCTATCCCGCCTCATCCTAACTTTGCTTTGAAATATCTTCAAAAAACAAAATTCACTTATATATTTTAGGGTCTTGTTGTACCTACTCACCTTTTATTATCTCACTCCGAAACTAAAATAACCCTATTTAAAGTGTTTTTTTTAATATTTTACTAAAACATAAAAAGTAATTAATTTTAAAGTAGATTTTCTTTATATTAGTAATAAAAGAATAAACAAGAAAAAAGGTCCATTAGGCCTAAATATTTATGACCTTATTTTCCAAAATATAAAGTTACGTGGTTTTTTTCTTTTCTTACAAGCTTAATTTGAGTTTGTAGATATTGCAAATTTTCTGAACAAGTTATTCGATAAAAAACATGATTGTTTTTTTTTTATTACCAAATACTATGTCATAAATCATTAATATTATTTTTAATGTATTAGGAACTAAAAGATACGGTAATTACGATTCATCAAATTAAATCAACATTTTCAAAAAAAAAAAGCGTCTAAATTTTTATTGTTTTTCTAGATTTTATCTCAGAGAAAATTGAGTTGTCACTCAATCATATATTTTGTAATCATTAATAATTTATATTGAGATATATATATATTAGTTTGAATTTGAAAAATATAAACATTATATATATATATATATATATATATATATTAAGATTTATATTTCTAGTCGGGTTTAGATTAATTCAAAGTTAGGTTTGACAATATTAATAGCCTATAATTACATCATCATGGCCACCCTACTCTCTCATCTCTAAATTTAGAGTTTTCGACAATGTCCTTGCTTACTAGGGTGTTTATTTTTAGTTTAATTTGGTTTTATTAAAAAATAATAATTAAATTGGTTTTTTTTAAAAAAAAAAACAAAACTAAATTGAAATTAGTTCAAACCGATCGATTTCGGTCCGGTTCAGTTATTTTAGAGCAAAAACTAGTTTTGGTTCGATTCCGGTTTGATTATTTTATGTTAAAAATAAAAAACTATATTGTTTTTTGGGTTATTTTTGTAATTTCTAACGGGTTTATTTTCCGGTTTGGCTAAAAAAAAATTTTATTTTTTTTCGGTTTGGGTTCGGTTTGATTTCATTTTTTTTTATTTCAGTCTTATAAAACTGAAACCAAACTGGTTAATTTTTTAAAAATTATTATTAGTTTTTTTTTATGGTTCGGTTTTTTCGGTTTTTTTTCTATTTTTTTAGTTTAATGGGTTTTTTGATGCTGTTAATCACCCTATAATCACTCACTTGTACTCAATACCTTCTCTTATTCTTTTAATTTTGATTGGTTGAATGCAATTAATTGGATCATGTTGGTGCGATTCCTTCACTGAAGTTTGTGGGAACCGGTGCCTACTTGAAACTTGAAAGGGGTAGTTGATAGTGAAGTCAAGAGAAAAAGAGTTTCGTCTATTTACTTTTAGTCCCGGTATCAAGTTTTGAACAACCACAAAAATTGCAAGATCCTAAGAGACAAAAATGGAAAATGAAACAATTGTATAGGCAAAAAATTTAGCACCCCCAAATTTTTATAAAATTATTTTCTTTTCAATTAACTTGCATCTAAAATTCAGAGAAAATCTAAAATTTAAAATTGCAACAAACCTTAAAATCTTGTTAACTATGTATTCAATAATTTTTTTTTGAGATAATGATAACCTATGCTTTAAATTAATAGTATACATTGTCTCATTTTAAAAACCAAATCTCCTGATTTTAATGAATTAAAAAAGTTACTCAAATTATTTTCATACTCCTAACTCATGGTCTATATTTTAATTTTGCATTTATTAATCAATTCCAATAATCATATTTAGTGCTTCAATCCAGTTAGAAATTCATTAATGTCATTCCATATACATAACTCATGTTTTAATTTGATTATAGATTCATTGATCCCATTCAATTTTCTTTACTCATACTTTAATTCAACTTCTAGATTCATTAATTTATTTCCATGTTCATGACTTATGCCTTTGAATAACTACACTTATTTACCAATTCAATACCTTTCACTCAACCTTATCTTAATTATAGGATTCACTAACTTAATTCCATAATCATGGCTTTAACTTTACAATAATTATATTCATTTACTCGATTCAATAATCATCATAACCCATACTTTACATCGACTGTATTCACTCATTTATTTCAGTACTCATAATGCATGCTTTACATCAATTATAACTTCATCGATTTATTTTCATAAACTTAGCTTGGAATTTATGTCAACCACGATTGTTTATTCATTTTAATGGTTATCATTTCACACCTTATGTAATTGTACATTCATAGATCTATTTTAATAATCATAGCTTGGAATTTGGAATTTACATCAACTATATTCAATGACCCATTTCAATATTTAAGACTTGTACATTACTTACACTAAGCAGTCATTAGTTTATCTCAACACCTATAACATGTATTGTACACCAACCATGTACTCATCAATTCAATACAATAATTTTGGTTAATGTTTTACATCATCCATATTCATCAATTCTTCTCATCACTTGCAACGTGTGCTTTTGAACACTTTTTAACCCTTGCCATCATGATTGACATGAGTTTAAATTAAAATCCACTGTCATAAAGGTGTATTTCTGATTATAGCAATTTTTTTCTTCTTCTCAAATGCATAATTTACTGATATCATTTCTCTCCCTGAAGACATAATTAATTTGATATCATTTCCTACCCCAAAGGCATAATTTATTTGAAATCATTTCTCACCTCGAATGCATATTTCATTTAATATCATTTTCCTACTTTAAAGGCAAATTTATTTGATATCATTTCCCACTTTAAAAGTATAATTTATTTGATATCATTTGTGACATCTCATGTTTTTAAATTGTGATTTAACCAATGTTCTTCACAACAATAATGAAAATGGGGTAATACACGCACACACACACATAACATGAGAACAATCTCTATTCAACATCCAGTACTTGTATCAATGAATACAATGATACACGATTTATCTCTATATATTAATGAGGTTTTCATAATTTATAAATAACATTTATGTAAATTATTCTAGAAGCATTCATTTGAAATATAAAAATCCCTCTAATATGGAAGGCTAGATAGCTCAATAACACTTAGGAGGTATTGAGTCCTTTAAAGAAAAATGCATTAAACACACACACACACACAAGATCACAAAAATTATAACAAGCATTTGCATCATCATGGTTGCTAACATTTACTAACTATACAAGCAAAACCAATATCTTTAATATTTCTATAAACTCCTTAAACTTGTATCAATTTTCAAACTTAGTATATCCTCATTAACTACTGTTGATTTCTTTTTTCATGATTATATGCATTGAACTATCCTTATCACATCATAATGACTTTTACATTTATAATCTAGCTTATCTCAACTTAATACGATATATTTGTTTTATCTTATGAATTTATCATATTTATATTAATGCTTGCATACTATGTTTCTTTACACATCAAATTCATTTCGAGTCTCGTTTCACCTCACCTCACGAGCATATTTAACTCATAATATTATTGCATTCACACCACATTGAACTTATTCCACTTTTTGTTTTCTCCACATGTGTAATTCATACAATTTCAATATATGTCCTTTTGGCTGCCCAAGCATTCCTTTCCTTTTAACATATTGTATTTACATCAGGCTTCTCGAACATATATGTCATCTTGACCCTTTAATTTTTTTTCTTTTGTCATAATATCTATTATATTATTTTTGGTTCATCAATATCAATTTTAATCTCAATATCTATTATATTTGTTATGGTATATTTATATAAATCATCAAATTCATTATGCTTTCGGCCTAATTTTGGTTATATATATATATATATATATATATATTCTTTTTATTGTAATATGTTACACACCCATTTGGCCCATTTAAAAACACCTTCCAACTTGAATATTTCTTATGCCCATTTATAGCACTTTACAACTCGAAAAGAAAGTTTTGGCTAAAGAAATATATTTCCTTTTAAACTTAAATAATTTGAATTCTTATGCATTTTTATATTAATTGATTTTAAATTTTTATTCTAAAAACCATGGTGTTGATAAGAAATTAATGGCTTTGTCAAATCAATAAGAAGAGGGAATTTTGACTCAAGAATTTGTTTTTTTTTGTGCAAAATTTAAATCAATGAGATTCTTTCAATTTTATTAATTGCTGAAAAATTAAATAAAAATCACTTTTAAGGATTTCCATGGAACATCAAGGTGGTAAAATAAATGAATAAATTACTAGTTATATAATACTCTAAATGGTGTGGAGGAATCACTCTTCCCCCACACCCAAAAGTACTGTGGATTACAACAGTAATCTACAGTGCATTCCTTTTTTTTTTTTTTCAAAATTACCTTCTTCTTTTTTCAACTTTCCTTTTTTTTTTTCCAAAACTATCTTTGTTAATTTTACTTTTTAAATATTGACGTGATTAAAAATTTTGATTTGTAATTTTTTTCCCTTTAAAATATTATAGATTGCTACAGTGTTTTTTCATATGGTTTTTCTATTTTATTTTTTTATGTTTCAAAAATATATTTGTCGATTTTATTTTTTAAAATCACTGTTTCCCCACACCCAAATGCATTGTGAATTACAACAATAATCCACAATGCATTCCTCTCTCTCTCTCTCTCTCTGCACTTTTTCATTTTTTTTTCCAACTTTCCCTTTTTTTTTTCCTTTTTTTCCAAAATTAATTTCCTTTTTTTTTTCAACTTTCCTCTTTTTCCTCTTTTTCTTAATTTATTTTATTTTTTTTCCAAAATTATCTTTGTTGATTTTACTTTTTAAATATTGAGCCGGTTAAAAATTTTGCTTTATATTTTTTATTATTTAAAATACAATGGATTGCTACGATGTTTTTTCATGTAATTTCTCTATTTTATTATTAAGCTGGTTAAAAATTATAGTTACAATATGTGAGCAAATCATTGTAACTTTCCTCGCAAATTATTGTGGCCTGCTACAATGTTTTTTTCTACATGGTTTTTTTTTTTTCCAGTTTTGTTATGTTTTTCTCTAAAATTATCTTTGTCAATTTTATTTTTTAAAATATTAAGCTGGTTAAGAATTGTAATTACAAGTGAATACAAGTTTTTCCTCACAAAACACTATGAATTGATACAGTTTTTCCTCACATGGTTTTTTTCTAGTTTCTTTTGTGTTTTCTTTTTTTGTAATATTTTTTTCTAAAATTATTTTCGTCAATTTTTTTTAATAGAGTTGGTTAGAATTTAACTTTGTAATAAAGCTTAATCATGTGGGAAAAGCACTGTAGTTTTTCTTACAAAACATTATTGAGAATTACAATTACAAGTCATTACAAATAAGGCTAAAATATGTGGGGAAGCACTGTAGCTTTCATCATAAAATACTGTGAATTGCTACAGTGTTTCTAACATGATTTTTCCCCTTTTTTTGTGTTTTTTTTTGTTATTTTTTAAAATTGTCTCTTTCGATTTGATTTTTTTTTAATATTGAGCTGATTAAGAATTTAGTTTTGTATTTTTTTTTTCTTAAAAACACTATGAATTGATGCAGTGTTTTTCCATATGATTTTTTTTAAAATTATTTTTGTTGATTTTTTTTTAATATCAAGTTGGTTGAAAATTATAATTACAATAAACTTAAATTATATGCAAAAAGCGTTGTAGTTTTTCTCACAAAACATTGTCAATTGCTGCAATATTTTTTTCTCATAAGTTTTTTTCCTTCCAAAATTATCCTTGTTGGTTTTTTTTTTAATATTAAGTTGGTAGAGAATTTAGCTTTGTATTGTTTTTTGTTTTTTATTAACAGAAAAGTTAAATCATGTGGTGAAAACACTGTATTTTTCCTCCCAAAACATCGTGGATTACTACAAATCATTTTGTTCAGTCTTTAAGTTTTTTTTATCACCAACACAACTTTTTTTTTTTCCATCATGAAATATTGGCTCCATCATACCTGTAGTTTCTATTACTTTATCTAGCGCTAATTCACAATTATAATACTATCAAATATATTTGTTTTATAAGCTCGCAGCAGCGCGCGG
This sequence comes from Populus davidiana, assembly GCA_030145905.1. Lineage (NCBI taxonomy): Eukaryota > Viridiplantae > Streptophyta > Magnoliopsida > Malpighiales > Salicaceae > Populus > Populus davidiana. The sequence continues at coordinate 2,837,509 of CM057800.1, read as the reverse complement.
GCATGCATCTCGTTATAACTATTATGCCTTACCATAAAAATATCAAAGCAAACCTCAAATTAGCTTCCAAATTATAACCTAAATCTCAATGAAGTACTCAGGAACTGTTTCTCTCTCAATTGAATCATTAAAGTATGCAAGAAATTGAAATGATTTTGTCATCTAAACTCGTCATAAATTTTCAATGAAAATATCAAATATCAATAGAACAAATGTCCTTTGATGAAAAAATACATAGTTTGAACAAAATCCATTAGCAGATTTTGATGTGGGACTTAATTGAAAATTTCAGTCAACTTAAAAAACCAATTGAGATAAAAAAAAATATTTGAGGACTTGATTAAAAACTCTAATTTAGTTTGGAGACTTATTTCACATTTATCCAACATTTTATTATATACATATCATAGTTGCCAAATCTAATGGATAATCTAACCCAAAAAAGAGTCGAGAACTTGGGGTCAATGAGCCCAATTCCTGGCATAGGTCATTGAATTAGTTCACAATCATCCCTAATTTATTATTTCTCATCCAAGACAAAGTAATTTTTTGATGTTTATTTGATGATGAAGTGAATATAATCATTATAAAACATTAAGAATTCATTTATTTAAAAGAAATAACTTTTTAATTTTTTTTTGTGTTTATTTAACATTAAAAAAATTAATCAATAAAAAATAGTTTTTAGTTCAAAAAAATTTTAGTTGGTTTTTATGAAAGTATTTTTATTTTATTTTTAATGAAAAATACTTTCCAGATAGTTATGAAAAATTTAAAAATCTTTTATTATTTATTAATTATATTAAATTTTATCCTTAACTTTTTTATTATTATATATTTTGTTTATATTATTTATTTTTTAATTGTATATCTTAAAATTTAATTTAATTTGATTTTTATACTAATTGTGGTCCTCATTTATTTATTTATTTTTATTATTTTTTTAATTGAAAATTTTTATTTATCATATTTGATCCTTATTTTTTTATTTTATTTAAAATAATTTATGAAATTATTTTTTTTCAATGTTATTTTCTTTTTATTTTTTTATCTGATATATTTAATTTTTATTTTTTTAAGGGCAATTTATTATTTGGAATCATTTATAAAGTTAGATTTTTTTATTTAATTTTTTATTATTTTAATTTTTTATCCAATAGATTTGATCACTATTTTTTTCATAAAAATTAAAAAAATTAAAAATTTATTTTATTATTATTCAATACTAAAAGGTGTTTTTTAACTTATTTTTTATTATAAAAAAACTAATTTACTTTTCTAAAAAGGAATTATTTTCCGAACAAACAGGAGGTAAACAGTTATTCAATAATTAGCCCAAAAGGCGCTCTGCTCGTCCCCGATTATATAAATAAAATATAGAAACGTTCAAAATCCCCACCACTTTCCCATCTCCGCTTTCCCTTTCTCCATCAAATCTCAAATGACAGAGCTGGCAGAAACCTACGCTTGCGTTCCCTCAACCGAGCGAGGCAGGGGGATCCTAATTTCCGGTCATCCAAAAACCAACAAAATCCTCTACACAAACAACCGATCAATCCTCATCCTCAACCTTGACAACCCACTTGACGTCTCCGTCTATGGAGAGCACGGTTACCAAGCTACCGTCGCACGATACTCTCCCAATGGCGAGTGGATCGCCTCCGCTGATGTTTCTGGGACTGTCAGGATCTGGGGTGCTTACAATGATCATGTCTTGAAAAAAGAATTCAAAGTACTTACTGGTCGGATCGATGATCTTCAATGGTCACCTGATGGGTTGAGGATCGTTGCATCTGGGGATGGAAAAGGGAAGTCTCTTGTTCGTGCTTTTATGTGAGTAGAAATGATTTTGTTATTTTATTTTTGAAAAAAGTTAGGCATGGCATAGGACTGAATGTCAGTAGATTTTTATTGTGTGGTGATTGATGCTGATGGGTGTTTTTATTTATTTTTATAGGTGGGATTCGGGGACTAATGTAGGGGAATTTGATGGGCATTCGAGGCGAGTTTTGAGTTGTGCATTTAAGCCAACCAGACCCTTTCGAATTGTGACGTGCGGTGAGGATTTCTTGGTTAATTTTTATGAAGGACCACCATTTAAATTCAAGTCATCTCACAGGTTTGTAATGGTTTATGTTACGTTTTTAGAGTTAAAGCAAACTAAAGAGGGTGCATTGGTTGAAAAGTTTTGTTTATATGCAGGGATCATTCAAATTTTGTGAATTGTGTACGGTTTTCTCCAGACGGTAGCAAGTTTATCAGTGTAAGTTCTGATAAGAAAGGCATGCTATTTGATGGAAAGACAGGAGAGAAGATTGGACAGATTTCTTCCGAGGATGGTCATAAGGGCAGCATTTATGCTGTTAGTTGGAGTCCTGATGGTAAACAGGTAAGCCTAGCATTAACTTATAATGAACTTTCTGATGAGCCCATCTGCATGGTGGTGCTGAAACTTATATCATTTGATGTGACCCTTTAAATTTTTTTAGTTAATTATAAGAAGATTTTGAATGAGGACATTACACTAGAAGTTTGGGTGGAAAAATATACAACTCTATCTCTTCATTTGTGTTTCGTTTCTTTTAAAATGTGAAGCAACTATTGAGTATTAAAATGAATTCAGTGTGTGTTTAGTTTCTTTCTTCAGTTGCCATTTTTGATAAACAGAGTCTGACTGCAGCTGACTACTCGCATTTTGTAATTAAGGACCAACTTCTTGCTATGCTCTTACGCACTGAAAGTAATTTATTTTCAATCAATTTGCATGAGGACTGTACAAACATGCTCGATCTCTGTTGCAGATTTTTTTCTTTGATATTTTGTTCCCTCCTTTTTATATTTGCGTTCATTTATTATGCTCTCTTTTTCCCCCTAGTCAGAGCATGTCTTTTTATTCCTGATAATTAACCAATTTGTGGTTAAACTACTTTGCAGGTGCTGACAGTATCTGCTGACAAGTCTGCAAAAGTGTGGGAGATCTGTGATGATGGTAGTGGAAAGTTAACAAAAACTTTGACTTCTTCTGGCTCAGGTGGAGTGGATGACATGCTAGTTGGTTGCCTTTGGCAGAATGATCATCTTGTCACTGTTTCTCTTGGTGGGACAATTAGCATTTTCTCAGCTAGCGATCTTGATAAAAGTCCATTGAAAATAGCTGGTCATATGAAGAATGTTACTTCCTTATCCGTGCTTAAAAATGTCCCAAAGACTATACTGTCCAGCAGCTATGATGGCTTGATAATTAAATGGATTCAAGGCATTGGATACAGTAGCAAATTACAGAGGAAGGAGAATACTCAGATTAAATGCTTGGCTGCTGCTGAAGAAGAGATTGTCACATCTGGTTTTGATAATAAGGTTATTAACATGGTTACATGTTATGATTCTTAAATTATTATGCTGGTTTCCAATTCCATCTTAATCAACTATGAATTCGAGGAGGTGAACAGTTCATGCTTATCAGGATTAACGAATGACATATGAAACATGCTGGAGGGATTGTATTTGGTACTCCAGCTTCTAACTTAATTGTGGTGCACGGATTTTAATTTATTTAAATAGTCGTACTATTGCTTAGGACTGTAAGTGTTGTACTATCCTGATGTTGACCACATGTATCAAATGGTTAGTGTTTAATAGGAAAAAAATTTCTCTAACTTATGTATATTGTAGTCTTTTGTTTGCATCAAATTCAGCAAACTGGATCCCTATCCCCTGAATTGTATCTTTAGAATGCATCTTTAAGCATCCTTAAATAGTATCTTTGAGATTTTGACACTTTGGTGCTGTTACAAGTTGTCTAAACATGGAAATTATTTGTCTCTGATTTCTAATTTATTGTGTCCTGAAACAAAAACAAGTTGAATAAAATAAAGAACAAGGAGAGCTTTTCATTTTAATCTCCTGACTGAAAGTTTAAGCAGCCCTGAATTCTACCAACATATGGCTGGCCCTTATGTTTTTATTGTTTTCTTTAATTTCATTTGCAACATCTGTTAATTAGACAGGATTTGGGTAGGATCATGAATTAAATATGATTTCCACATAAGTTGTGGTGTGTTTATTCTTCTTTGGTAAATGAAATTTGTGCTCCTTACCATCTCTGATGCTTTCCCTTTGCTATTCTTTCTATTTTTCAGATATGGAGAGTTCGATTGCTTGATGACCAATGTGGAGATGCAGATTCCATTGATGTGGGAAACCAACCAAAAGACATTAGTCTTGCCCTTCTCTGCCCTGAGCTTGCTTTGGTCACAATTGAGTCAGGTGTTGTCATGCTTCGTGGTACAAAAGTTGTGTCAACCATCAATCTTGGCTTTGCTGTGACAGCATCTGCAATTGCACCTGATGGAAGTGAAGCGATCATAGGTGGGCTGGATGGAAAATTGCACATATATTCAGTCACAGGTGATACACTCACAGAAGAAGCAGTCCTTGAGAAACATCGTGGTGCTATCAGTGTCATCTGTTATTCTCCAGATGATTCAATGTTTGCATCTGGTGATTTAAATAGGGAAGCTGTAGTTTGGGATCGTGTCTCCAGAGAGGTACTTTGATTACTTATTAAGTTCCAATAAGCCAATCTTATACTTGTTTCATTACAACTGCATATACATAGCATTTAGTTATTGTTGGTTGAAGTGGCAGATTTGCAAACTTGTGCCAGATCTGTGTGCTTTTATGTGGGTAAGGCACTAGGTACATATCTATGTGATAGTAAGAATTAAAGTTTTTTCAGTATTTTGCATTCTAATTCTCACAGAGCAGAGCAAATTTAGCTGCCGCATCTCTGTCTGAAAATCTTATTGAATTACATTATATAGAGAAGGCACTGAACCAAATGAAGCACTTGTGGTAATATGCAATGTGTACAAATTTGGTTTGGATGGATTTGTCCCGTTCATCATGTTATGAAATATGAAAAACATATTTCCTGTCATTATGGTTCTTGGTTCTGTGAAATTTTACTTTCTTACAGCATAGTATTGTTCTCAACATTGGTTTTCAAAAACAGAGACTTCCATAGTTACTGGTCTTGGATCTGACAATGTTTTGTTTCATGTCCAACTATTACTCTTAAGACAAGTTATGCTGGCTGTAAGTGAAACACATAAATACTGATATTCTTACAGTTAAATGCCAGTCTTTGCATTCCCTAAATCTTTCTGTGTTATATGTTGTTCCTTTAGTTTTCAAGGGGAATGGATGGGGTTGGTGGAAGGATTGTGCTCTGTATAAGCAGGCACAGCTTGACTGGTACATTGCAGTTCGGTGCTGCTCCTTCATTGGGATTCCGTAGTTTGTGTTATATGCCACAGGCCCCTTAGGCCTTGTTGTCAGTTTGTTCTCTTTTTTAATCATGTGTTTCCCCCCCCCCTTAAATATGGCTATTTCATGTCCAATGGAAACATTGGGTTTCCTTATTTTGTTTTCTTTAGCTTGCTGGATTGTGGGGCCTTATTTTTCACTCTCCACATTTTTGTGCAGGTGAAGCTTAAAAACATGTTGTACCACACTGCCCGCATAAACTGTCTTGCTTGGTCTCCTGATAGCAGCATGATTGCTACTGGATCGCTTGACACCTGTGTAATCATATATGAAATCGACAAGCCAGCATCTAGTCGGATGACCATAAAAGGAGCTCACTTGGGTGGAGTTTATGGATTAGCTTTTGCTGATGATCATAGTGTAGTAAGTTCTGGTGAGGATGCTTGTGTTCGTGTTTGGAGGGTAAATCCACAGTGATATAAATTAATGGAGGTCATCATGAAGATATTCAGCTCAAATTATTTGAAACTTGGTGAACATGCTGGATTGATTTGGATTTTATTGTCAACTTCAGCACGGAATGAGGTCAGAAAGCAAAGACTGATGCCTAGGAACATGGTATTTTTATGAATGTTAAACTAGCCTGTTCTAGTTCTCTGGTTATGTCGGGCATGACTATCACAAACATAAGTTTGATTAAGAGTGTTTTGTTCAGATTTTGCTGTTTGAAGATAGTACTTTTTTTCAGATTACCGGTGATTGAAGTAGGGGAACCGGTGTAGGTTTTGTGCTGCTTGGCAACCCTTGAATTTTGCAGCTGCATGTTTGTTTGATGGAATATAATGTAGCATGTGCATTGGAAAGGTTCTTTGCCGGTCCTAGATATGTCAGACATCCAGAATCTCACATTAGAAGCCTGGGGTTTTGCAAGAAAACGACGTTAAACCGCAGTTGGATGAATATGGTTGCAATACTGAAAGACATAGATTGTTACCACAACACCCCACTTCCCCTCTCTTTTCCTCTGTTCTGGTTTTGTTAGATTGGTTGTAAGCACTGGTAAGTTGCCTGCCTTTTTTTAGGTGATGGTGCCACAAAGTGAATGTTATGTCAGTTTCTGTTTCGGATTATTCTGGCAGGGTGATACCACTCGTGTCTGTATTTTCTGCTGTTTGTGTGGCTGAAGTGATTGCATTCTGTGTTACATCTGCTGTTCATCTTCACTGAAATGCCAGAGATGCAAAGTTGCATAATAGACTTCTTTTCGGGTCCAATAGACAAATTATGCAACGAGACAGTATTTTGATCGGAATACGTCACGACTCACAGAACAAGGGCTCTGTATAGCTAAAGCCTGAGCTCAGGACCTAGAACAGGTTCGGCCACTAAAACATCAGACTAGTCTGCTTCTAAAGCTTCACATAACAGATTTTATTTAGAGACAGATCGCCATGCATGGTTCATTTCTCGTCAACCACGAGGCATCCTGAAGCATAAACTGGATAAGAGAAGTAAGCAAATGTAGATGAGACATGGTTTCCCTCGACTTTTTGAAGTTCATCCATGTGAAATCTTAATTATCAATCACCCATAATTTCTGCAATTGTCAATATAGACGATCTAGTTTAATCGGTATTAAATATTTGAAATTGAAACCGAACTGAATAATAACCTTTTTTTAGGTTTTTTGAAATGATTAATTCAATTTTTTTTTATTCAGTTTTTTCAAATCACTCACTGCATTCTCTTCTGCAAAAGTTTGTTTTATCATCATTGGAGCGGGTACCCAAGAGGACATTCTTCATCTTTTGCTAAACAATTTCTAACGCTATCAGGATGCTTGGAGCTCAATGTCAAGTACCCATGGACAGGCAAAAACATTGCCATGCTCCCTTTTCGAAACGCCATTTTAAGGAAGTTTGATGAATTCTTGAAACTTTTTTTACTAATTTGCCAAAATACCACTTAAATTTGGAATCTCTCAGGGCCCTAATGGAGTAAAATCCATATGCAACTATGCAGATAAATCTCAAAAAGGGTTATTCGTGACTAATTGGGACAAAAATCTGAAAAAGCAAACAAAGTTAAAAGGAAATTCATTATGTTTTTGGTTAAAACCTCTTGTCTTTATTCCAAAATAACACTGCCTATAAATATAGCATACATCAAATAAATAATCAGAAAAAATATTACTTTACTAGAGTGGTTGAAAAATTAGAAATTAGAAAGTGAAATGATCCGCTGAATAGAGACCAAAATAAATAATAAGAGTTTGAGCACTTATAAAAAACAACAAGAAGATAAAAAAAGATAAAGAGATAAGTGGGTAGAAAGATAATAAAATAGGAGGAAAATTGATAAAAAATAAAAGAAAAAGAAAAAAGAAGAAGAGCCTATAAATATAGCACACATAAAATAAAAAAAGCATAAAGAAAAATAGCTAGAAGAACACACATAAAAAAACACGGTAGAGAGATTAGATCTTAAATCACTATTTTTAGACTTTAATTGTTTAGTTTAAATAAACTTTAACAATAGCATAATAAATATTTTTATCAATGAAGATAAACTACAATGAAGTTTACGTTAAATATGATATCTTAGAGTATTATATATATATATATATATATATATATATATTAATTACAACTCTTGAAATCTTTTTGGATTAAATCAAATATATGTAAAAGCTAAAAATATTTAGAAAGAAAATAAATAAACTATTTGATACTGTATTTAAAATGTCATGTACAGTTCCATAAGAAATTGAAGAGAGAGGTAAAAACTAAAGTATCATAATTAATTAATTAAATTAAATCTATAAAAGCTGAAGTTAAAAACAAATAAAATCACCGTAATCTTGTTGGAAGAGTCTATGGTAATTAATATGCTATTATTGTTAAAAACACATAATGGGGTTGCCATTGTCTTGGGTTAAGAGGAATATATATATATATATATATATAAGATTAAATGATTTTATCTTTATGTCACTTCAAGCATCTTTCTCGCCGATTGCAAATAGTAGTAGGCATCAACGATCTGGGTATGTAATGTTATTTTATCTTGAATTGAAAGTTAGTGGTTTGTTTTTGTGATTGTTAATATAATATTATTAGAATTTTATGTATTTATTAATTTTAAAGTTTATAGGATTAATTGAGAAGTTTTTAATTTTATTAGAATATTTATATTAATAATAATAAAAAATATTATTTATATATTTATTTTTATTCATGTGAGGCGTCCCAAGAAATTGAAATTAATAAATTTTTTAAAGTTTAACAAACAAATTAGATGCCTCAACTCATAATTACGGAAAGTAAAAACGTCACAATAGTCATCACAAACAAGTCCAAACGATCCGACAACCCGAGGGGGATGTTTCCTTCATGTGACGAAAACGACACTTCACCTCTCCGTATTTTGGTCCGCAAGACGACAGCACCACCAAATTAACATTGTCTTTGCTCAACATTTTAAGCGTAATCTCCATCTCTACTCTCTCTTTGCAGATTCTTAAATAAAAATAAATTAAGAAAATATATTTTGAAATTCTGATGGATATAGCTGAGCAAGTCATGCTCTAGATTTGTTTTCTATAAATTATTAATTTGAATTTCATAAATTTCAGGCCATTAAAGACTTACATAGTCGTTAATTTCAGGGTCCATGAAATTAATCAAGGTACATGCAATCTGGTCCACATACCAACATCAATAATAATAAAAAAAGTATATTTTGATTGTAATCCAATCAATATAATTACTAATTATAGGAAAAATTAAATGACATGTTAAAAGATAAAATTAAAGATTTTGAATAATTAAATATTACAATTTATTTTTATAATTACTTGATTGTTATTTATTTTTGTTTATTGTAAACACACCCTATCAATAAGGTTTTTATTTTAACAAAATAAACATAAATATATTATATCTTTGAAAAATTAAGAAATTATGACAAAACTCAAGCTTGAAATAACAAATGAATACCCTTTGTTAAAACATTATTTTCTCAATTTATGATCTGACATGTCTTATACATATATTTCAATAGTATATTAATATATACTACTAATAGAATATTAATAATTCTTCATCATTCTATTAGGACAAAATGAATTTTCTTTAATTAAGCTAAGATCTTATCACAGATAAACGTCAAACGACAAGACAAGAAAATAAGCTCCAACTCCAACGCACATTGGATACGATGCGTGAGGCACCCCACATTGGATATTTTCTCTTTGATTTTTCATTATTTTATTACATAACGTTAACGTGTAAAGGTTTGGCGCATTCTTTGTAATTTTCATTTCTATAAATAACAACACTCTCCCTTACTTAGTCTCTGTACTCTTTCTCTCTGTACTCACTCTCTTCAAGATGAGAGCTAAGGCACTGCCATTCTTGATATTCTGTCTCGGTATTGTTCAGTGTATCTCCCATGCAGCAGACTCCAATGGAGCCTCAGAGAAGCCTGAGACCGTTAGTTTTGAAGCAGCAGGAGGGCTGAGACACAGCTTCCCTAAGGGGTTTGTGTTTGGAACTGCTACTTCTGCTTATCAAGTTGAAGGCATGGCTGAGAAGGATGGTCGCGGGCCTAGCATTTGGGATGAATTTGTTAAAATTCCTGGTAATAATACTAAACATAATTGATATATAGTGCTCGCTTTGCTTGCCTTGTTAACAAAAAATAAATTTGATCGTAATGTTTTTGTTGCCTTTAAGACAACAGCTAGTAAAGATTAAAACTTTAGGTTTTAGATTAATATCTTTAATGATATGAAATGTGATGTTATGAACAGGGATCGTTGCCAATAATGCCACAGGGGAAGTGGCAGTGGACCAGTATCACCACTACAAGGTGGGTCCTGTCTTGTCCCTCCCTTTCTTTTATTCGTATGATAATGTTTATTTATGTTGTAACTGTACTGATGCGTTCTAATCATGTCTGCAATAAGACATCCACCAAAAATGGGGTGCCTTGAGAATGTGGTCATCATTAATGATAACCCTTTGACCAGGCTAGAGGCTTCATGATCTTTCTGATTACTGATTTACATGAAAGTTCACTGATCTATTGAGTTATTCGTCGTCGTTCTACAGATGAATAAATGGGATTTTGACTGATCTGTTGAGTTATTTCTGTCGTTCAATAGTTGAATCAAAGGGAACAATTCCTGTGTTTAAACTTTCATTTTAGTTTTAATTTCAGCAGTTTTGATCACTGCATCGTTAAGAATGAGGGGAAATGCCTACAAATATGAACATCTACCGTACTGTTGTTACTAAACCTTACTCTTGATGTTTTATATTAATATAACTAGTAACATTGTAATATCCATTCTTGATTTTATGCAAGTTACATCAAGTTCTTGTCATTCAGGAACAATAATGGCAAGTTTAAACTCGTCTTCTGATGTTGCAGGAAGATGTAGATATCATGAAAATGTTGAACTTCGATGCATACCGGTTCTCGATTTCATGGTCCAGAATTTTCCCTGGTAGTTGATTCAGATGCAGTTTCTGTTAAATTTGAACTCTTTTTAAAAATTTGTGTCACTGGATCAGCCTAAACTTCTTTGACTTCTTTGATGTAGATGGAACTGGAAAAGTGAATTGGTTGGGAGTTGCATACTACAATAGGTTGATCGACTACATGATCGAAAAAGGTTTGCTTTTCTATGAAATTTGAATTATATACATGTTGATGGCCAACTAATCACTACACATTTATCAAGAGATGGGGATATAATTGATGTCCATGAATATTTTGCAGGCATTACTCCATATGCGAATCTTTATCACTATGATCTTCCCCTAGCACTTGAGAAGAAGTATAAAGGATTGCTGAGTTACCAAGTAGTGTAAGCATAGTAATAAGAACTGATTTTTCCCCATGTATAGTTTTTACCTTATATTTTGTATTTGGATGACTGGAATGATTTTTCTCAGGTATATTATTCTGGGGATTATGTTTCTGAGCAATCATCTTTAAATAGATTGAAATTTGATAAATGCCTCAAACTCTGCAGGAAAGACTTCGCCGATTATGCAGACTTCTGTTTCAAGACCTTTGGAGACCGAGTGAAGAATTGGATGACATTCAATGAACCCAGAGTGGTAGCTGCACTCGGATATGATAATGGATTATTTGCTCCTGGCAGGTGTTCCAAAGCATTCGGGAACTGTACAGCCGGCGATTCTGCAACAGAGCCTTATATTGTTGCTCATCATTTGATTTTATCTCATGCAGCCGCAGTTCAGAGATACCGCGAGAAGTATCAAGTTAGCATCTGTTCTTCTGTTTTGAACTGGATGGAATTCATATATTCAATGGAGCAGAATGCTATATACCTTATCCTTTTTCATTCTACATTGCAGGAAAAACAAAAGGGAAGGATTGGGATTCTCTTGGATTTTGTTTATTACGAACCTCTAACCAGATCAAAAGCTGACAACTTAGCAGCTCAAAGAGCAAGAGACTTTCACATTGGATGGTAAAAATCTTTACTGCTTACTGATACAAGAAATTCTCTCTTTCATTTAGTGGTCAATGAGGAGTAATCAAGGACCACACATAATTTCCCAAGATGACTATAGTTAACATTATTGATCAATGATTTTTCTCTATACTGATAAAATACCACCAAAATATAGTGTGATTGTGAGTGAGGATGTTAATGGTTTGAGTTGGGTTGAAACAGTAGCATACAGCTAAAGTAAATAGTTGAGGTATAAGGATTTTAAGTGGAAAAATAAGACCTCCATTTATAGTAGAGAGCTTCCTTACCTTTTACGCAAAAAACCAACTACACAAACTAATATGCCTACTCCATTTTCAGCATTTCTAATTGTGATCACACCTTCATATTCAGCTTCTCCAGCCGTCTCTATACTGATAAAATACCACCAAAATATAGTGTGATTGTGAGTGAGGATGTTAATGGTTTGAGTTGGGTTGAAACAGTAGCATACAGCTAAAGTAAATAGTTGAGGTATAAGGATTTTAAGTGGAAAAATAAGACCTCCATTTATAGTAGAGAGCTTCCTTACCTTTTACGCAAAACACCAACTACACAAACTAATATGCCTACTCCTCCATTTTCAGCATTTCTAATTGTGATCACACCTTCATATTCAGCTTCTCCAGCCGCCTACTTTGCAAGAGTTAAAGAAGGCAGGCTGCAATCTTTCTCTTCTCTAAGTAATTTACTTTTCAAGTCTGAAATGTGAGTTTACAACTCGTATTCTCCCACTTAAACTCACTTTTCACATCCTTCTATATTTTAATTCTTTCCAACTACATGTCCTTTACTTTTTTGCTAAGCCATAAGAGGATGAACTCCAAGTAAACTTGCCAACATTGATCAGCTTTGTCATAACATCTTCCACGTTATCATTAGAGTTTTATTATAAATGGTGCGATATTGATCTTCAAAATGCGATGAATAGCCATGCTTTATAAGTTGTCCAACACTTAACAAATTATACCCAGCACATGCATTACCTCATGAATCACCTGTTTTCCATTTCGTAGTTTCAACACTTGTAAATTCTCCATTCTCCATTCTCAATCTTCACTCTAGTTTGCCTTTTTATGTCAATGTCATTGAACATGTTTTTGCTCGGTTTCATGTGGGTGCTACAAGAACTATCAATGAGTCATTGTCCATTCTTGTCTCCGTTGCTACTTTGACAAGTATAAAACATGCTTCCATACCTTCTCTATCTTTGATAATATTTCCTTGTGGAATGTTCCTCGTACTATAATCTCTAGCTAAGTGACCAAACCCCTTACAATTGAAACATCGCGTCTCCCCTTTATACCAACAATGTTTAGGCACATGGCCTGGTCTATTATAAGAATGAAACCTTCTGACACTTCTATCATCACCATAGTTGCTTCAAAAATTACTTCTTCCTCTTTCCCTTTGATTTCTACCCCTTCCTCTGCTTATATCCTCCACCTGTAAAGGATTTTGTGTACCAAGAGTGCTTTGATTGAAAAGTAATCTCTACTTACGTTTCACTTCTCTTCACTAATCTCTTCTCATAAGACTTTAAAAAACCCATCAACTCTTGAACGCTCAACATAAACAAATCTTTTGTTTCTTCTACAGCAACCACAATAGGATTTCTCTGGAAGGCTAAACAACACTTTCTCTACAACTCTTTTATCACTAATCTCATCACCACAACTTTTCATTTGATTCACAACTTTAATAATCCTATTAGAAACTTCTGTTACCTTCTTTTAACATCATCACACATACTCCAAAGACAAGTTCATATATGTGAAACCAATCTTGAGAAGAGGTCATGTGCCAAGTTGCTTATGAATCCATTATCAAAACATCTTTTGGTGAGTGTATCCTAGATTTCTTTTGCTGACTTCTTCTCTGCAACGCTTGATAAAATTGAATATGCCAAAGCTAGTTGCAACTTGGCAACAATGTTGTCAACCATCTCCTTTCATTTTTCATCAGTTATGCTCAGTGGCCTGATATCTCCAATTGCTGCTAAGCAATTATCCTTTCTCAAAATTGCCTCTTTTTTTCTTTTTCTTTTTTAATTTTCCCAAGGAGAAATTAGTCCTATTGAACTTCTCAATCTCAAACTTTGTTGCCATGGTGTTACCTATAATCTGCTTCTCAACATGAACTGGCTTCCTCTTTTCATCGTGAATGGTAGCCCACCACTAGCATCTCTGATACCACTCTGTTAGGATGTTAATGGTTTAAGTTGGGTTGAAACACTATCATAAAAACTAGAGTAAAGAGTGATACACAAAGATTTAAATGGAAAAATAAGACCCTAAACAAATTAAGGACAAGTCAAAAAACAAGATTTGAAGGATTTTTGATGGATAATATGACTTATCCCTCTGAATACATGGAGAGAACACCACAATACTAACTCTCTCTCTTCTTAATTAGGAGAGACAAAAGTGAAAGGAGTTATCAAAAACTAAGGAGAGTTTCTATTTTTATTTTTAGTAGAGGGCTTCCTTACATATTAATTAAAAAACCAGCTAGAAAGACTAACTTTGCTGCGGCCATTTTTTTACTTGGCTGCTCCTCTGTTTTCAGCATTTCCCGCTGTGATTGCAGCCATTTTTGACACCTCTATATTCAGCTTTTCCAGCCACCTACTCTGCAAGAGTTAAAGAAAGATGGCTGCAACGTTTCTCTTTTACAAGTAATTGAATATTCCAGTGTGAAATGTGATTTTACAGTTCACAATGATGAGCTGAAATTTGGAAACCATAGCAGCATGCTGCTTTGAAGATATTGATGCATTTAATTGACACATTTTATGAACTTGCATCTTAGTGTCAGCTATCTGAAATTTATTTAAAACAATTAGATTGTTGGTGAAATAGATATGTCTAAAGAGTGTGCCTTGAAAAGAATATGAAAGTATGGTCTAAAACTTCGGATATAAACAATTTTCATAATAATGAGACAAATAAGATATTTCAAGGGCATTCCAGTTGAATCACACTTCCATATGATACAATCAACTAACCTTATGATATAATTTAGACATCTTCATAGCTTTCAAAAAACTCATATCACATGGCTTTTGCTTCGTGTAGGTTTATCCATCCTATTGTGTATGGTGAATATCCAAAAACAATGCAAAATATTGTCGGGAATAGACTACCCCAGTTTACAAAAGAAGAAGTTAAGATGGTGAAGGGCTCAATGGATTTTGTGGGCATCAACCAATATACAACTTTCTACATGTATGATCCTCATCAGCCAAAACCAAAGTACTTGGGCTACCAGCAAGATTGGAATGTTGGATTTGCTTGTAAGAAACTCCTGGATTCATTTCCCCCTCGAATAAATTAAGCTTCAAACTTCATTTACTCCTTCAGTCACTAAATTGCAGTGTCTTGTGAATTTTGCAGATAAGAAGAATGGAGTGCCAATTGGTCCAAGAGTAAGTTTTTCACCTGTGTGTTAATAATGCATGAGCTATGGATTTGATTTTATTTCATATGAATAACTGGATATTTGCAGGAAAATTCTAATTGGCTTTACAATGTACCATGGGGTATGTACAAGGCTGTGATGTACATAAAAGAGCGCTATGGAAACCCTACAATTATACTATCTGAAAATGGTATGAGCTACCTCTATATATGTCTTTTTTAACTTGTAACTTTTTGTGGGCTTGTTTTACTCTGTTAATGTGCGCGCGTGCGCGAGTGTGTTCAGGGATGGATGATCCTGGTAATTTGACGCGTTCGAAAGCATTGCACGACACCACTGGAGTTGGCTACTTTAAGGCCTATTTGACTCAGCTGAAGAAGGCAGCTGATGAAGGAGCCAATTTAGCTGGTTACTTTGCATGGTCATTGCTTGACAACTTTGAATGGAGGTCAGGCTACACTTCAAGGTTCGGCATTGTATATGTTGATTACACCAACCTAAAGAGGTACCCCAAAATGTCTGCCTATTGGTTCAAGAAACTACTGGAGCGGAACAAACACTAAACATAGCCGAACCTTGCTTTCCTTTCGATTTAGTTGTCTGGAAATTAATATTTTTACAGTAAAGCTATCAAGAACATTGTGTTTGGCCTCCTTCACTGCTTGAGTTTGTTCAGTGGTGCTAATAATAATTTACAGATCTGCAACCCTAATGAAACAGCTTAACCGATCAAGAACATAAAAATCGCAGAGAAATTAAGTACTCAAGCATGGCCTTATAGTTGTCCTTGTTTGTGAAATATAGTTGACTATTTTTCTGGATGAACTGCGTTAACTTTGAATGATAATGCAAAATTTAATCTCGTATCTCCATAAGCAACCACCAGGATATCGATCTCAGCCTCAGTTCTCATTAGTCAGGCTCAGAAACTGCAAATTGCCATGCAGACATGCAGTCCTCGTCTTTGGTGAACAACAATAGGGCAACTTCAACTGACCTTGCTACCTAACAGCTTGATCTCAAATCCACATCTCAATATCAATTTTTCGGTGGCCTAATTCAGAATTTCGATGAAAGGTTCCTAATAGTTACGCAAAAATGGGCTATGAATTATAACCACGGAGATCGAAAGGATACACACGAGAAAAGAAATTCAAAATAGTGTTCTTCGTGTTCTTTAAGCTCCTGTGCTTGCTTCTCTTCTCCTTTTCATTCCTATCTTTTTCGTTAGGACTCTTTGTATGCTTAGAATTCCCACTTTCTTGGGACTCCTTACTGACATACAAGCTGTCTGAGTTTTTAACCTTGGTTACCGCTGAAGCTTGTTCAACCTGGCCCAAGCGAATTTTGTTTTCTTTCTTTTCTTGGAAGGACTTTAATCATCTGATCCAACTAGATTTCTTCGACTTGTCGAATCCTGAATGGGTTCTAAGGTATCTTCAGTGTAACATCATTGGGAACCATTGCTGTTTCTGTGCTTTAAACATTAGGTGACAGAGTTAGTTTCTGAAGGGCTAGAACTTCGCTGATATGCATCCTTTCAGTTGAAAGTGGCTCCAGCTTCATTAACACACCTAGTACAGTAAACGCATGCACGGTAAAGTTATGCAACTTCTAAATATCTGTATCAGTAAAGATCAAGCGGGGTTAAAAAAACTTGCCTGAACTATCTTCTCCAGTTTTCTAGGAACGAAAAGCCATTGAGAAGTCATTTTGTCTGGATATAATACCGGGGTTGAGAAGGATTTTGAACGACAATAGGGTCTGGAAGATGCCCAGGACTTGGAAAACAAGCGAAGGCCTCCATCTCCATGGTTCTTGAATCCAAGTTCCTTTGAGCAAATGCAGTTTCTACTGAAGGAGGAATGTCTCTGGAGTCATTTTGAATCAGTCGAAGTAAAAAAAGATTCACACAAGGCACAAACAAACTAAACATGCAGGCTTATACTGTTAGATTAGCATTGCTAATGTTAAACACCACAAACATGAAGTTATGCAACCAGCATACAGAACTCTTCAAGTGTTCATGCCAGATTTTTTTAAAAAAAAATTACTATGAATTTACTACAGTATCTGTGCCATGGCCCAAAATTCTTGGGTGTCAAAGGCCACAGTTCACTATGCTTGACAAAGTGGTGCATGCTAAAAAAGGAGCTATCTTAATAGAACATTCAGAATAGTATTAGCTCAATTAAAATAGGATGCAGTCCATGAAAATCCAGCTTTCCTTCCAAATATTCCAGTAGATTTTGACGGAGAGGTTTCATGTGTTCAGATGACTTTGTGATAGAATCATATCTGCATCAAATAAAAACAATAAACGGCACTATGTACCTGCGGAGAGATAAAGAAAAGCAGGGGATGAATCAAACTGTAATAACTTAGGTTTGAAAGACAATGAGGATGAGGAAATAAATCATTTGGAAAAGCTGTATTTTACAATTTACACACGTTCTGGCATTCTGGAAAACTGCAAGAGCTTATCTGAAAGATTCTGAATAATCTCCAGGTATTTGTCTGCCCTTGTCTAACTTCAAAACTGATAACACCTGTAAGCATGACATAAAAAATGGACACTTTTTTTTTTTTTTTTTTGGATACAAGTGATTGTATTAGAGGGAAGAAGCTATATGGAGTAGGAGGAGGATACCCCAAGAAATACAAATACTTGTTATCGTGGTTTCTCTAACAAAAAATAATAAGGAAAAGAAGCAAAAGCTAAAAAGTAACTTAAAAAGAACAAAAGCAGAGTAAATGAGCTGGTTGACCGGTTTCTAAAATTTCCTTAACCGGTCAATCGATTAATTACATATGAAATTATGCTAAATAAAATTTCAAAATCAGCAAGAGCAATGGTATTTCATGACTCTCGGAGGCGTCAAATCGACCTAAAAATAGTTGTGATGTAAAACCTTGGTTCGAGCTCTACCAAATAGAACCAAACCAAATAAAAAATGTTCTCGCAAACATCCTGATAAGATCAATAAATCTGATTTAAGACTCGGTTATTTCTTTTATATTAGATGAAGTAAACCAAAGCTGAGAGCGCTAACCGAGCAAATAGATGAGTAAATCACTTATTCTTTTTCAAGTGCATGTATGCCCACAAAAGTAGTTGACGCCAAGTCAAAAAAGACTAACCTATAAGAGTCATGCTCGTGATAACACCCCAAATTATAGTAAAGAAAGGACATTAAAAGAATAAATGTTTATATGTTTCAACTTACAGCCCATAAAGGATACATATCGAAGAGGGAATGATATGAAAAGTATGTAGTTTGTCCATAGTGTTGAGATGACCCATAGATGCAAGCTACAAGATAAAAAAATGTCTCGGGATGAAACCTGGGAACAAGAGAAGATGGTGCATAGAGTCTATGAGTCTAGAATCTCTAAGAACCTGTCATACTGAGTTAATGGAGAACATTCCTGATAAGTGACTATTCCAGACATAATGATATGGTAAGACATTTCTGGGGTTAAAAGTAATTAAGTCCCAAATAAGTTAAAACTCCAGACTATTTAATGGAAAAGCCCTAGTATCCTCTCAATGATGTCTAAGACTCTAGTATTCCATGACAGCCTAATAGAAGTGAGCACCCTAAAAGGCACTAGGTTGCATAATCACTACCCATCTAGTAACTAATAGTATAACCGTAGAGAGGTAGTAGCCTCATCAACAATACTAGAGAAAACTTCTCTCCACACCAATATCTACTAAGAAGAGTCTTCCTCCATGACTAAGAGGACACTGATAGAGGCCTAACATGCCTGAATGATATGCCTTTAAGCAAAACACTATGGACTCATTCCAACCAAAATGATGATCTATCTTAATGCAATCGCCAAACATGCTTAAGAATAGTTGTTCTATTCCAAGTTTGAGCCCTCTTTATTCCCATGTTATCCTCCTTAAGGGAATAACAAACATAGGCCTAGGCCATCTTAGCTCCTGAGTGGGAGAAAGAGTAGCCTTTTTCAAAAAAAAGGTGGCCAAGATACCCTTAATTCTATTAATAATAAAGCAAAGGAAAATAAACATGAAGGACCAATAAACTTGGATAGAGAGGAGAGCTAGTTTGATAAGTTGAACACGCCTAGCACAAGTAAGAGAAACTAAGGTCCATAGTTTAATCTTAGAGAGAATCTGCTCCACCATAAGCTTACAATCAGAGTCAATTTAGTAGATATCAATGAGACACCCAGGTATCTTACCGATAGAGAACCCAGCCTCAAACCCAAAAGATCCTTCAAAGAGTTATCAGAAACTATAATGATCATTTTCTACTAGAAATCTTATCCTTTTCTGAACATCAACTAAAATTTAAAATGCCTTCAATAAGTTTCATTCATCACCAACATGATTAATGATAGTATAAATGGGAAAATTCCAATTAAAGTAATATTTGGTTTCTGGATATACACTTCCATTCCAATATCATTTAATGATGACCTCATAAGATTGGTATTACTAACAAATATTTATTCAACAGATTGGAGCATTTTTATGCTAAATTTCATCTTGAGGATTTGAAGTATGATCAATGTTATGGCCTATCAAAAATCACTAGAACACACTTACACGATCTAAGTTCTAATACTTGGATAGGTGGAAACGTAAGAATAAGCCTTCGAAATCCTAATTCCAGGAACAAATATAAGGAAATCACAACTAGCTAAGACACACATACCTATAATCATGTGACAAAATGAGTTGGTTACCAATTTGATTGCACTAAGACAACAAATAATATGAAAACAAAATCTACAATCAAAGTCAATGAAAAAAAAAAGGACTTCCCCATCTTTGATCCACATATCCCAAAAGGTAAAGACAATAACTAGTTTTTCATTAAATGCCTTCTTGTAACTAGTTCCATCTCATGAAATTCAAAACTAAATTATATATGTTAATATTGTTATGACTGTGGAAACAAAATCTGAAACCAAAACTAATAAAAGAAAGGGGATTTTTCCTTCAAATGTATGAATGAAAGAGAAATGTTGGGTCCCATCTTTTCTTTTTCTTAATTTGTTTATATATGTTCATATTCAAAACTTCTTCATAACTGTACACTTTTAAGCAAGTTTTAAACACTCTGGGTAGAGAGAATGTTCATGAGCTGCAACATAAAAAATGATGGAGAAATCACATATGAGACACTATTTAGCACTCGCGCCCGCACGCGCACACACACACGTGCATGTGTGTGTGTGTGTATTCTCTGATCATAAAATTAAACTGCATAGAAATTGTCACAAAAGAATTGTTCTGACAAAAAAAATTCTTATAACAAAAGTAAATGTGCTATCTCGGATTGCATATGATGTCACGATTCAATAAAAGAAATCTAGTAATTTAACACTAAGGAGTATAGTTTAACTGGTTAGGCTCTAGGTATGCTCCCTAGACGTCACTAATTTGGGTCCCACAAACCACAAAGGCACTAGATGTTTACATGGTTGTTAACTTCAGGGTCCATGTGATTAGTCGAGGTGCGCACGCAAGCTAGCCCGGACACCCACGTTAATAAAAAAATTACTGATTTGGAACTTTCATCTTGAAAGTGATTTAATTCTTAATTTTTAGTCCGCCCAGTGTATGTGTGTATGGTAAAAAAAATAAAGATATGAAATGGGGCATTGACCAATTAGCATTGGTTGAAAAAATCACAATTCCTTATATCACGTGAAAAAAATCCAGCAAAATGTCAGCCGGAATGAAATAGATGGTACAAACTTAGAATATCTCAATCACAATTTAGCCAAGAAATCTTAAATAATCCAGTATACTAAATGAGATGAAATATATTCAAGTTTTCTTTGTTGTTTTAAATATACCTTTCATTCCCAGCAAAACAAAACATAATTAACATCCTTGCAATAAACTAAATTCAGTAAAATAATAATTTGATTCCTATAATTTAGAAATCTACTTTAATTTTATGTCTTTGGATGATATTTTTATATAGACCCTCTAGGAGATGAAAGTCTCCCCCTTCCCTTACAAATATAAAAATGTGGTTCCATTTTTTTAAAAAAGGATTTGTCAAAAGAAAAGGTTTTCACTTTCATCCCTATAAAGGAAAGTTTTTTTTAGAGAATAATATAAATAATATCATGAGACCTCATCTAATAGCTTAAACTATTAGGTTGAGATGATTATTTGACATGTTATCAGAGTTTTAATGATCAAGTGGTCACAAGTTCGAATCTCATCATCCTCATTTATTTGATAAAAATTAAACACAAGGTAAAATGGATTTGGGCTTTCACTTGAAGGAGTGTGTTAGAGAATAATATAAATCATATCCTGAAACCCCTCATCTAACGGCTTAAGCTTTTAGATTAAAATGATTATTTACACACACCTCGTACATACACCTCCTTGCCTTCCTAACCTAACATATAGTTGTCAAGCTATCCTCATTAATTTGAAGAATTTGGATGTTATCACCATCCTCAACATTAAAAAAGTTGGTGGTTGTTTATAAATAAAGTAATTAATATTTTAATTTTCTAGAAAATTAAAGTAAGAAAAAAAACTAAAATTTTCTATTCACATGCAATATATATCTTTTTCAGTGTAGTTTTCAAACTTATATTGGGTTTGTAAAACATATTTTATAGCTTTTTTGCAGTGTTTTAATATAAATTTTTCATTATCTTTCAAATGAAGAAAAATAACATGAGCAATATATTTTTATTTCTTTTATACACAAGCAATTTTTAGCAATATAAGAGATTAAAATTATTTTTTATATTTTTGTATTTGGTTAATATCATAAATTTAATTTTTATTATAATCTTATGATAATTTTTAATTTCATCCTAATGAATATTCTATAATTACATCGAAATAAAATTAATATTCTATAATTACATTGTAATGAATATAAAATATCAAGATAATGAGTATTATTATGGTTTTTTTTATAAGAGAAATAGTTATAATTTTGATGTATTTTTATTTTTTAAGTGAAAAGAAATTTGTTTTTATTTTCAACAAATTCATACATTTTTCATTTTTTTTATTGGAATGTGAGGTTATATTTGCATTAATGAAATCATGCAATCCCATTGTAAAGTAGAAAATGAGTTATCAAAATAAACCCAATAAGACAAATAGAAATAAATTTGCAAACTTATCTTGCGATACAATGAAAGAAAAAGTTCAGCATATTATTTGATTATTGTTTTGTTAGGGTTTTAATCTATTTATTCGATTAAATTTTTAATTTGGACCGTACAATGCTAGTCTGCATCAACAGTTTGCATCCCTCTATCATAATCGTTTTCTAACTCCTCTCATATTGGCTGGTGGGGCATAAACTGGAGTCAGCTCAGGTGGCTTTGCTAATATGGAGATTCAGATGGAGAGGAGGAAGATCCCAAGTTTGGAAGGTATTCTTTTCCATGTCGCTCCGAGACGAGACTTTGGTCAACACCGCCCCGGCATCGCTCTTTTATTAAACAAGGGCGACGTCGTATATTCAAGGGTGGTCTAGGAGGAGGCCGGCAATCTTCAGGTCGATGTCCGGGCACATTGCATTTATTAAGATCTCCTGGTCTAACATATCGAATAGCCTCAACATGAACCACACAAATGATCAAAGCCACGCTTATGAGCCATGAGATCATGTTAGAAAGCTTCATGGCTTCTTCTTTTTTATGTTTGATGGTGGGAAATATAAGATTTTGTAGGGTTTTATATGTGTTCTTCAGTAGAGATAATTAAGGTGATTAATTAAATGAATAAAGGATTTTTCTTATCATTAATATTGTATCAGTTTGATAATCAGAAACAGCTCATTAATATTGTATACGTTTGATAATCAGAAACAGCTCATTAATATTGTATACGTTTGATAATCAGAAACAGCTCATTAATATTGTATACGTTTGATAATCTGAAACAGCTAGGTTTGTAAAGAAAGATGAAGCTTCGAAGTCGTTTTTTCTTGAGAAAAAAACTGCTATACCAAAGTCAAATTTCTAAACGGATGAAGATGGCACATTTCCATGGTGATCAAGTTTTTGTAGATTTTAAAATTCGTTGTCATGAAACAAAGCTTCCATTCTCCTGGAATGGTCTACGTATGAACACAGGTTCTTGCCTCATAAAATACTTGGCTAAGAGTATCTATGTGCTGGAAGGAACTAGATGTACATCCTTTTTGATACCTAGAGGTAAGGTTTAAAGAACCACGGTGAAGAAGATGATCAAGAAATTGCTTAATTTGAAGTGGGAATCATTGTATCAAATAATTATTTGTAGAATTCTTTCGTTCTTGATGAGTATTCTGACGTACAAAATTGAATATATATATATATATATATATATATATATATATGATGCATTTTGCGTTCACATTATTTTCTCCTATGTGCATGAGATTGTTTTGGCAAAATTATCGCTTTGCCGGATACAGAATAAATTTTTAAAAAGTCTTAAGTTTTCCCATGCTTTGCCGGATTCTACTAGTACTTCAGGCCATTGAGATTGCTTTACACATCAAAGAAAGCATTTCATGGGGCTGTTCTTAGATACAGGGGAATGTAGGTTGTTTGATTAGGTTCTGAATCCCAGACTGAGAATGCACTCGTACACTTCATCCATTTCTTTGTCATACCAGGGAAATGGCGATCGATCACATCTTTAAGGGTCTCTGTCTTGTTAACCCATTCGAGGCCTTTCTCTGTGTAGGTTCGAGAGTTGAAATTGGTGGTGAAGAAACGATCAGCTTCTAGCCTCCTGATATTATCTTAAATCAATTAGAGAAAGAACTGAAGGTGGGGATCATTCTATCTTTGAAATGTGAGATGGGGTAGAGCATACCTCGAGGCAACAAGTAAAAAGATGAAGAAAGCAGTCTCGCTTATCGCAAAGCCTTTGATTTTCTTTTCTGCATGTAAGCCTATCAGCAAATCTAGTTTTTCGACATCATTTCCATACACATCGCGAAGAGCTTCTATAACTTCTTCATCATCTGTCAAATCTTCCCAGTTGCTAATCGGAATCATCAGTAAGTTCCTTCTGAATTCGTTGTATCGAGCAACTCCTCTCTCCCTATCTCTATAAACTAATCAACAAAAAACTTGGATTATGAGGGAATGAAGCCAGTACTTGAAGAAGAAAGGAAATAACAAAATGAAGATGTTTTGAGTGTGCGGGTGACTTGCTTTCCATAGCAGCCATGTCAACTTGATCTGGCCTGTCTTCTCCATTAATATCATGAGCAACAAGGTTTCTCATCCATGATGGATAGTTCCACAATTTGACAGCTCCACATGCCTGATGACCCATCGATACCAGCATCTGCTCCATTCCTACTTCTGACAATCTTCTCTCACCATCTTTTCCAGCCATTTCCCTCATCGGCACCCTAATACATCATATAGATTAAACAGAGTTAGTCTTAGTCGTCAAGAATTTAATACATCATGATGGAACCAGTGTCTGAAAGATAATTACTTCTATCACTGCTAGCTTTTGTAAATCATGTTTGACAACAAAATTCAGAACAATCACCAAGCTTTTAAATGCTTTCTGAAAGTTAATATTACCGAGAAACAAAAGGTAGAGAAGCAGATTGGTTTGGTATCCTTATATGATCTTCCTAAAATTCTCTACCAAACAAAGTCTAAAACTTCTAATGATGTAATTTAGCATATGAAGAAAGAAGAGGGAAAGACAAGTACTCTTCAACTACTGGAGGGCATTCGTATTCTGAAGCTGTGGAATGGATGTCTCTCAGGATGAGTTTTTCAGGCAGTAGTGAATGCATTCTGTAGACACTCACGAACTCTTCGGTCAGTGAATAGGGAACTCCATGATCTCTTGGTCGCCTAAGACCAACCAATCCACTCAGTACTGGGCCACCAAAGTGCCCAAATAAATCCTTGATTTTCTTCCCCAAAAATCCATACCTGTGCCAAACACAACTCATTAACTTGACTATAAATGCGACATGCAAACAAATGCAAAGATGTTTTAGCTTTAACTAATTACGAGGAGGATGAAAGCAACTGGAATAATGACAGCTGCATACAGTTCACTACTGCTTGCCTTAATATATATATATATACACTCCGATTTCAGCAAGGTGTAGGAATCTCTGTAGTGTAGCAAATTTATATAGTTATTCAATAGAATTGTCATCTCACCAGTTGATCCTCATCCCTGCAAGGAGAGTATCAGTCCTAAGGAGTTCTACAGTCCAATCAATGGTGTGAATTTTGGCAAGGACAGCTGAAGTAACCAATCTGGCATGTCGATACAGCTTTTCATCATCAAAATCAGGGTAATTTTCCTGAAAACAGAAGGAAAATAAACCGGAGCATCAGCAAAACAAATGTATTGACTTCCTTATTTCTCTTTCAGAAAGTTCATGCTCATGTTAAATTTTTATTTCCTGATTTGCTTGTAAAAGAGTTGCATTCTAGTTAATGGGAAAAGTTTCAATCTTTGTGACCTTAATTCAATGGGGCCATAACTGTGTGATGACATTGCTTTTCATCTCCATTTTTTGTATGAGAAGACAATTGTAGCATATATGACAGGATAACTGCCTAGGATCAAAATATGCACTTACGGGTTTTACAAATGTGCTTAAAGACCACATTTCAGCATTCAAACACAGTGCAGATATTTCAGTTTTACTTGAGTCACAAAAAGGTAGTAGACAGGAAAAACTAAAAACGAAAAAATGGAGGAAGAATGAGCACTTGCTTTAAGCATGTCACAGACAGCATTATGTTCTTTGACAAATAAGGCTTGTAATAAAGAAAAGCCTGCCCAGCAATTCCTGACGTCTCCTGAGATGGGAATCCCTTTCTCATCGTGCTCAAGAAGTCCATCTCCTGCAATCCTTAATCTCCCATCTTTGAATGCCCTAACTTTTCTCATCCCATCCTCATTATTCCCATAAATTACACTTCCATCCCTGCTTAAATTAGAAGAAGCAGACAAGTTTGAAAAGGGAAAAATAAAGACAGTACTATATGCTCAATTCATAGAATCCTGAACTTTCTCATCTTCATGCCAATAAACGCAAATTTAATGTAAGAAGGACTTACCACCAAGGAGTCCTTGTGTTTAGAGATCCAGTCTTCATGTATGGTGAACCTATTGAAACTTTCTTTGTCTTGTAGAATTTGAATGACTTCAATGGACACCCATCTGCTATTTTATCAGGTGCTTTAAGTTCAACCTGCTAACATATTAAACATCAGTCTCCCTAGTTGAAGTTCTATGAGGGGAGTTCAATCTAGGATCCTTGTATATTTTCTTAATTCTGGTAAGAACAATCTAGGATCCTAAGAACAATCTAGGATCCTTGTATATTTTCTTAATTCTGGTAAGAACGAAAAAAGTTGGTGCAATAATCTTGACAGTGTGGACCTGTTGGGTGTCCTCCATATGATCAATCCAGTCATGAATCATGAATTGTATCCATGAGCAGGCTATCATGTTGAATTGCTTCCCATTGTCTACGAACTTATTCCTTGCCAGAAGCTTATTGGCCACAACTGTTGGATGAGGATCCAGCAACTGCAAAGACAAACATCTTAAATGTATGCTAGAGCACCATATCGTCTTAAATCTGTTTCATCACTTGTAAAATGTGTATCCAAAATCTACAAAACTTAATTTCATCGCCAAAAGAAATTAATATAATAATCATTGGTTTCATTTTGTTTACATTAATTTTAGACTCTTTAATGGGGAAATATATATCATAAGGTACAGTAAACTGAAATGATTCATCGTTTAGCCATTTTTTCTATGATTTTAGTAGATCTTTAGCAACCTCGCTTTCAACTCACTGAAACGACCAGAGTTTTTATATGTTGGAAATGAACGTAGAGAAATACAAGGGTGAGTTTGAAAAACAAGTTGTATTAATGGAATGCTTAAAGGGTGATTAAGGATTTCTTTTCTTAATTAACAATGAATTCCAAGTATATAATCAGTTGGATCACTACACGAACCCCATATCTTGAATTTGCTGGGAGCATGTTGCGACCAAAAAAAGTTCCTTGGCTTCCAATAATATCATCACCAGGGTGATTGCATTTCCCATCAGCCGTTCGATAAGAAAACTCTTCAGTCTCATATTTCTGACCATTGATTCCTCCGACATGCAAGAGATTGTAACGTTGGTGCAGATGCCTTCTGATTCCCATATAAGCAAGTCCCAAAAGTACTGGTAATCTGTGCCATAACCCTAGCTTGTCCACGAAATGTATAACCTGGTAAATTCAGACATGCAAACAAAAACATCAACACAGTGGGAAGAACATACATGCAATCAAGGCATATGATTAATTAAGGAGAGAAAATGAAGGTGATGAACAGATAATGGGATACTAACAAAGAACAACAGAGTGTCAAAAAGATTCATCTTGTAAACAATATGCCTTAGCTGAGGATGGATGAAGGAGGAAGAGGATAGAGAGAATGCCATATGTGGGAGATATTTAGTACTGGCTAAGCTTATTCTGCTTTTGTACGCCTCGGACAGCTAGTTATATTTCGGTTTTCTTCACAGCCAAAGAAGGAAAGTTGCATAAGAATATTTGAGAAGGAAAAGCACTGTAAATTGGAACGTGGGTTGTTGGTACACTACGAGCTTATTTTGTTTATTTGGTAGTGTGACTGTAACTATATTTTAAATAATTTTTTATATTAAAATATATGTTAACGATATTTTTATAATTTTTAAAAATTATTTTTAATATAAATAAAAATATTAAAAATATATTAATTTAAAATTAATATAAAAAAATTTAAAATTTTTTTAAATTTAAAATATTAATTTTAAAAATATTTTTAACAGATAGGATATAACAACATTCACATCTGCTCATTAGTTGTTACGCTGAATATTGCAGTACGTGCGGGGCCAAATTAATTATAGGTGCATCCCACACAGCTATTTTAGTTCATTAGATGCCTCAGAGCAGGGGTGTAATAAATGGAAATTAAAAATATATATATTTTAGTTTTTTAATGCCTTTTTTATATGCTTGTAAGGTAGTGCCGAACAAAATACTAAATTTTTTTTTTTAATAAATGCTATTCTAATATATTTTCTAAAAAAATCTAAAACTAATAAAGTGAGGCCAACAAAAAAATAAATTAATTAAATAAAGTTATTTTCAATGTGTTTTTTTAATAAAAACATCTATGTATATATTTAATTAAATAAAAAAAAACCATATGTGCCAATATATATATATATATAAAAAAAATATTAACGCATATATTTGACTCGCTTCAATATTCTTTTTCCTAATACAAAAGAATGAAAATGTAGGTGTTAACATGTTTTTTTTACTTTGAATAAAAAATATAATTGTGAATTGAAAAATTGATGCTTAGACATAATAAAATAAAGTAATGATCATATTCGTTAATAAAAACAAGTAGGATCTCAAGTTAATTTTTAACATGATAGAAAAATATAACAATATATAATTGCATTTAACTATATCACGATTATCTTCATCGATAATGAAAAGATATTATTTACGCAAAATAAAATAAATCTTAAAATGTATAAATTGATAAATTGATAAAGAGTTGTTAATGACAATGAAATTTTAAAATAAAAAGATAATCATTCCTATAAAACTAAAAGATAGATAAGTATGATATTTAATTATATCTTTTTTTTATGCACATAATTTTTTTTTATCTTAAAGTTCATTGTTTCTTACAAAGAATATGTAATTTTTATTTTTAAGACTATAATTTATTTATATAAAACATAAATAAATTATAAATAAATAAGAATAATCTATTTGAAACATTAAATAGATACAAAATAATAAAAAAAACCACTATTTAAAAAAACTAAATAAAAAACCTACACAATAAGAGAGAATAGATATTAATTTAAATATAAATTAAAAAATTATTTAAAAAATAAATATTAAAAAATAATATCAATTACAAAAATAAAATTAAAAAAATAAAAGAAGGAAGCCAAACACTACAAGGCTTGACAACCCAGGTTCACACACTTGACTTAATTTAAAAAGGGATCAATGACATGTCGTGTGTCCTGTTAACAAAGAAAAAAAATAAGAGCCCACACATGCTGGCCTACAAGGGTAGAGTGGTAAACCACTTTTTAGTTTTTGTTATAATAATAATAATAAGTAAGGGAAAATTTATTAATGCATTGTAATCAGATATAGGGTTAATTGATCATTAAGATCCCTATTTAGTCTTAAAAGCTCCTCATTTATATTATAAATTTAAAAAAGAGATTTATGGGTGGAAAAATAAAATGATTGCACAAACAAATTCTCCTTTGAAATCCCAGTGGAAAAAAGTATGTCAAAGAGATTCTTGACAAAGCTCGTTTGTCCTTCTTTAAGCAGAATACTACTCTATTTTCGACCAGTAGCAAACTTACCATAACTTCAGCTACTCTTAATCCAATTTTCATTCACTCACTAAACATGTTGAGATGGTATATCAATAATTAAAAGAAACTAAAAGGATAACTCCTTTATCATGAAAAAAATTTATTGTAGCTATAGACTCATTGATAACGTGGATTGGAACATCAAAATTACTATTTTACCCTTTTTGACAAAAACAATTGGCCTATCTATTAGGGGGTAATATGATATTTTCACTTTTTTTCCACGGTAAAATGATTATCTTATCCTTAAAAAAAAAAAAATTAAACTCGATCCTAGATGTTATTTTGACTTCTTTTTTTTTACAGCATAATAAAATGACTAAATTAATTTTGAATTCAAAATTCCTTTTTAAAAGCATAATAAAATGACTAAATTACCCAAAAGCCCGTGGGTATGCCCATGCTCTTCGGGTGGTGTGTACAGTGTAATCCGACGTCCATTGATGAATGCACCCTGATATGTGCTTAAACTGATGGGGGCATCGTCCTTAGGGGTTTGAAGTAGTCTTTCTCTCTCCTAAGGTTCCTTGAAAACAGTAGGGGAAGAACTTCTCTAATGATAAGAACTATCTTCCCCTACCAGATATGGACACTAAATTTACACCCTTTTTAGTTTCAAGGCCCAGTCTAATTGGACCATGTTCTCGACTATTTCCTTTGGTTTTGGTCGAAACTTGAACTCATCACTAGAGGAAACAATGTATATATTCTGAGGGTCAGATCTAACTATTTTGGGGTCCTTTTTTTTGAAATAAAAAAGAAAAAAAAACGATTTTTTTAGATGAGAAATACTTAATATTGATAGTTCTATAGAAATAGCAAAACTTGCTCAAGAAGTCTTCAACTAATCAAATTGTTTTTACAAAAAGATTGTAAAAAGTGAAAGTAAGAGAAAAGAAGAAAGCAAGAGCAGATAATGTTATAAAAGTCTCTCATTAAAACTTATAACCTTTCAAATCTTTCTGTATTTAATACACAAAGACTTTAAGAGCTACTGATGGATCAATATATATTATATATATATATATATATGATATTTTTGCTTCAAAGTCCATGTTTAAAAGTGTGTGTGTGTGTGTGTGTGTGTGTTATACTCATGTAAGATAATAACCCAACATAGCTAGATTTGGTAGAATGCCAAGCTCAAATGACATGGGTTTGACGTATTTCCAAACCTAATATCCTTGAGTTTAGTTACGTGTTAAGCTCAAATACATATGAATCTAATTAAATGCTAGACCCAAATATCTTTTGGTTCAGCTATACGTTAAGCCTAAGTACATATTGGTCTGGCAAGATGCAAAACCCAATATTATTGGGTTCAACTACATATTGACCTCAAGTACATGTGGATCTGGTGAGATGTCAAACCTAGCATCTTAGGGTTCAGCTATGTTCAAAGCCTAAGTACATGTAGTATTAGACCTGACACCCATGAGTACAGCCATACATTGAGCACAAATGCATGTGGGTCTGCCAAGACATCAGGCCCAACACTTTTGGGTTCAGTTGCGCCCTATACTCAGTTGCATGATGGTATTGTGAGACACAAGACCCAACATCCTTGGATTCCGCTACGTGCCAAGCCCAATTACATATGCAGCATTATTTGTATCATAACCAATAAACATACAATTAGAAGTTTTTGAATCCATCTTTTTTTTTTTTGTTCATGTAACATAACCTTAACCAGACACCCTTATACTTTTAGATATTTAAAATTAGGAGAATAACCTTTCTATAATTTATAAGTTGTTAAATCATTTTTCTTATAAGGAATTATATTTTGTAAATGATATACAAATAAAATATCTTCAACCCAAAAATTATCAAGTGTTGAAGAACTAACTAGCATAACATTCATCATTTCTTTTAAAGTTCTATTTTTTCTTTCAGCTCCCCATTAGACTTGAGTGAATAAGGTGGAATAACTTCATGTACTATGCTTTCTTTTCTCTTTTTTTCACAATAATCATTCATTAGAACATACTCATCCTCTCTATCAGATCTAACTCGTTTGATTTTTTTATTTAGTTTATTTTCAACTTTTGTTTTATATAAAATAAACATGTTATAAGCTTCATATTTACTTCTAAGCAGGTAAAGTTTTGTATATCTTAAAAAATCATCTATGAAGGTCACCAAATATATCTTACCTTCTCTAGTTATACTTTGTTTTAAATCTCCTAAGTCTGAGTATATGAAGCTAAGTAATTCAACTTCTTTTTTAACAAATGCACATGTTTTCTTAATAATTTTTACAATACCCTCATGTTCAGCTACAAATGAAGCCCAAATCTATGCAGGTCTAGCAAGACGTCATACTCAACATCATTAAATTTAGCTACACATTCCATGCAGGGTTAGCATGACACTAAACTTAATATCTTTAGTTTCAACTAGTATTTAGCCCAAATAAATCAATAAAGGAAGCAAGAACACAAGACAAAACATGTAAGTAGCTGTTTTTTAACAGGTTACTACTATACTGTGCTTACACAGTTTTAAATCAATTAAGTAGTGATTGGTTAAATATTAGATATAAAGTGAACAACAAACACTATAAAGTACAAAAAATAATTTAAAAAATATATTTTATTAAATGATTTTTAACTTCTCAATTTAAAAAATAATTTGTTATAAACATGTTAAGTTCAAAAAACTAAAAAACTAAAAACAGAAAACTAGAGATTTCAATAGAGTGAGAACATATATATATGCATATCATTTCATCAATAAAAGATTCCCAATATAATTAAGGCTTTACTTAATCTCTGTTGTCTGAAAAATATTAAATATTTGTCATAACTTGTTGAAACTACTTCAGAAAATCAAGCTTGATTAAAAAAAGAAAAGAAAAAGGATTGGTCAAAAAGAGCAACACGCACTTTCTTTTTTGTTTTATTTATTTTAAATTTAATACATGTTTTCTCCACGTATACGTCTAGTATTTCCCAGCCAGACAATTGCTGCCAGTTGAAAACTCTGTAATAAATATTAACATTAATGGAGGGACAGAGACGACACAACTGGCTAATCTGGTGCTGTCAAGCTGTACTCCTTAATTCCAATCAGATCGTAGAAATCTCTTGTCGAAATAAATTGCATCAGGTCAATCTCTGAATTTCCTTAGTCAAACAAATAGTTGCCACATTTGCTCTTTATTATTAATTGAAAGTAGTTGTATAAGCACTTCGCTCATAATTATTTCTGGAATGTGCTAGCTTATGCTTAGGAGTGCTTTTTAAAAATGTGTTGTACTTCAAAAAAAAAATTAATATTTTTTATAGTATTTTTTGATGTGTTAAAAATATAAAAAAATCTGAAAAAAAAATTATTTTAATGTGTTTTAAACTTAAAAATATCACACACTATAATACCAAACATCATGCCCAAATCTAAATCTTTAATAGTATGTTTGGAATTATCTTAATTGAATTCAATTTAAAGATTTTAATAAAATTTCATGTTATGAAATCTTTTTTGGTGTTTAGAATTGAATTCTAAAATGCTTTTGGGTGCTTTTAAAAAATATATTTCACTTGAAAATTTATCAAGTTGATGCTTTTTATAGTACTTTTTAATGTGTTGATATCAAAAATAAAAAATATATTTTAATATATTTTCAAGTGAAATATTTTTGAAAAGTATTAAATTGATGCTTTTTATAGTATTTTTTTTAATGTGCTAATATTAAAAATATAAAAATAAAAATAATATTTTAATATATTTTCAACTAAAATATATTTTTAAAAAGTATTGTAGATTTTAATATCAAACACAGACTAAATATGCCCAAATCTAAATCTTTAATACGATCGGTTATGAAATTCATTTTAAATTAGTTTTACTATTATTATTTTTCCTTTTTTTCACGGTAAAAAAACATTTTTGTACTTACATGTTAATCAAAATTAAATATTTTTTATGCAATTTAAAAAACTCACCCTTTAATTATTTGTATTAATAAATTCTCTTCAATATTAATTTTAAATTTTGAAAAAATAAAAAATAAAACATATCATTTTAATCATTGGATGAATCTCTTAGTTTTATTGTTCAGAAATTATGCTTGTTAAATAATTTGATTTTTTTTTCTTTTTATTCCATCTCATTCAAACCATAATCTATGAAATTTCTTGTATAATGGGTCCATGAAATATCTCAGTGTATTTTAGATGTTTTTCTTCTTCTTTATTCCCAATATATACTTGGCATCACTCTATGTAGAAATTGATATTAGTAAATAGATATTTTAAAAGAAAAATAAAGAGTCATCTAATCGCACAAACCAATATGAAAAATAATATACAAGGTTGTTAAAATGCGGGACATTAAAAATACAATGTAAACTCAAATTATAAAATTATAAATATTTTTTTTGTATAAGTTTTATTATACCGATAAATAATTTTATCAACAAAGATATAATATACCTGTTCTTACATGTTAAAATCATGTCATGTAAGATTTAAAGAAAAATATTGAAAATGGTTGGTAAAACTCTACGGCAAAGGAAAAGCATTGAAAACTACTATATCTTCACAACTATGTTTCATTGTTGGTAAACACGAGATCCAATGCTCTCTTTCTGAATACATGATCATCTATAGTAATAGTTTTATCTTATCTAACATCTTTTGCTTTTTGGATATTGAAATGCTTTTTTATACTTTTATATGTTTCACTATTGTTTGTTATAAACCATGAATCTCATTAAGTAGATTAATAAGAAATTATATAGGCTTTATATGAACTAAAATGAATGAATCAAATAATTCAAAGCATAGTTTTGAAACCTGGACCGGCCCGGCGGGTCGACTGGGGACCCGGCCGACCCGGGCCTAGGATCGGTCCGGGTCTAAGTAAAAACTCGTCGAGGAGTTGGCCCGGTGAAACCCGGTCGATCCGGAACCCGGGCGACCCGGACAAACCCGGCTGAGACCCGACCTCTTTGTTTTTTTATACATACAGAGCCGGAAAACGACGTTGTTCGTTTTGGCCATTTAAAGTCAAAACGATGCAGATAAAGGATGAAGGATGTAAAATTGCAGACAAAGATAACAAGAAAAAGCAATTTCAATCGCATAGCTCATGTGCCCGACTGCCCGTAGTACACCTCCACCCCAAACACGACATCCTCTTCGTAGTGATCCCTGCTCGTTCATGTAGATTCCATTAAAGACAACATCCCTGGTTTTGATCAGATCCTGCATCAAGACAGGATTTGAAAAGCCCCTCTTCAAAGTTTTGTGCGTGAATATCATCGTTGTCGTTGATGCATGATTGCTGTTGTTTTCTGTTCTGATGCCCATGTGTTCTCTCTCTTTAAGATTTTCTTCTATTCTCAATTTAAAGAGAATGCCTATTTGTTGTTGATTAAAAAAGAACGTTTATTTATGATTGGAAAGCTGGAAAGTGGATTGAAAGCTAGAAAGCAATTTGAAAGTTGGAAAGCGGAATGATGAGAAAGAGGGATAAGAGAGGGGAATTGTATTTATTGAAGTTTTTATTTGATTTTTTTGGGTTGACCCGAGTCAGCCCGGGTCAACCCATCTGACCCGTGACTCAATCATTAGACCAGGTTGACCACCGGGTCGGGTTTCAAAACTATGATTCAAAGTATGATTTTTGTATCTTTCTAATTTTAAAGTCTAGTTTCTTGTTAAATCATATCTTAGACAAGTTATGAGATTTTTTATAAATAAATTATAATGTTGTAAAACTTATTGAAAAGACTATAGTATTTAAGCACAAAGACATAGTGTATTAGACTTCAGAGTATAGTTTGTTACTCTTGTTCATAAAGATATCTTTATATGTTAAGAAATTTTAAAGTCTTGTTCCATAAATTTGGAATTATTGTAAAATTATAAAATTAGTAGTAAAATAATGATTTTACCTTATTTTATCAATTTTACATAATTTTAGTATGATTTTATTAATTTTTTATGTGATTTTATATGATAAGTATATTTTAACTTGTATAATTACATGATTTTTTTAATTAACTCATGATTTTAACAACCTTATTAATAAAATGATTCATAATTTTCTTATCATATATTTTTTGCAGCTTTTCTTTTATTGAAATAGCGTAAGTGAGGTAGCTATATCCAAGCATCAATCAAATAATTGTCAACTGATTAACTAAGTAACTTTATTGTAATTCAATAAAAAATATTAAATAAACTTACATAAGCATACAATCTACCATAAATAATTTATAGACTCCGTCTCTTACAAGACAGAGGAATACAAAACCAGCTATACTGAAAAGTTCATCCTCAATTAAACTTGCCTAAAATATATTTCAATGGGTTTATGTAAACGAGGGAAAAGGCGATGATGGTTTTTTTTTGGCTGAGTGGTGACAAATCAAAGCTTTAGGATTAGAAATAACCAATCCAAATTTCTTACTTTTATAAAGTTTTACGATAGATTCATACTGTAATTTTTCCAGGTGGTGGGGGGAGGGAGAGATCACGAGACGACAATGGCCGGATTCGCTATCAGGCCAACTTTTTCTTTCAATATTTTCAATTTTAATGCAAACTATATTTAGATATGAGGCAACGAGGCTCCACCATCATGAATTCGTGTAGCGATTTCTTCAGCAGAAGTAGAAAATAACTTATTGTGTCAACGAGCAGTTTTCCTATTTATGCACAACTGGACAGCGACGTAAACCTGTAAATTAATTGGCATTGCATGTACAGGCCTAGAGTTTGATGAGCAATTAATTAGGTAGTTGCAAACCATATCCATTCCAATGTTAGAATTTGCATTAGCCATATGGTCTGTGTTTTTATGCATGTTGTTGTTAGGTGGAATAATAAATACAAGATTCACATGAATGTCAAAGAGAATTCATAATTAATGTTAGAGTACCAGAAGAGGTTTCCATTAGGGTTTACAATGGTTGGGAAGTCTTCTTGGATAATGATAAAGTCCCAAAAATCCAACTAATTTAGGAATTGAGATTTGAATTGGATAATTGTTTACTTAATTGGTCATAACAATCTCATACATTCTCCCTAACCAAGGTAATTAATAATTTATACTTGGTGCTTGGTAGGTCAAGATAGCTTGTAGCTAGTACCTGTAAAAAATTTCTTTAACACATTGCCGAGCCCCCACGTGGTTGGGATTGGCACACTGCCAAGTCCCCACTCAGGGCATGTTCATTCCCTTTAGCGTATCTAAGGAAGGAGGGTCATAAGGTTTATTAGGCATGTTAAAAATAGATTTATCAGTAGTTCCTTAAATCTTTGATATTGAAACACAAAGATTTGTAAAAATACTCTGTTATCATTATGAGTTTATTGAATTTTTATCATGTTAAAAAAAGGGTGCAAACTTCAAAGATATACTAGAGAGCTCGTGTGGAGGGGTACGAAGAAAATCATACTTCAAAAATTTTTCTTAAGGGTAGGAAAAAAATATGGGAAAGAAGCTTCTACTTAAAAATATTTCTAAATGCTTGGGGGATGTATGAGAGAAAAACAAATCACTTGGAAGGAAGTTTTATCTCCAAACTCAGTATGCATACAACCCATATTTAAAAAATTTCGAGTGGCCAGTGAAAACTCAACAAAGAAAAATAAAACTATGCTTAAATTTTTTAAAATAATTATAGGTTTTTTTTTTTTTTTTGCGAGTAGAAGCTTGCAGCTTTGCGAGGTTAAAAAATGTCTATCCACTAATAAACGGATGGGTTAATGGCACGCTCTTGGTATCTAATGGCATAGATTTCTCTATTTCTTGTAGATGAAAAGCTCAGAGCCTCAGACTGTCCTTATCCCGAAAACTAAATAATATTTTAAAACAAGAATACGAATAAAACGACAATTTTCTTTTACTCTCTTTCCTCTCCGGACGACTGGTCATCCTGACCATTCCTTTTCCTTGTTCTTCCTCTTTGATTTGCAAAGCTGTAACATTGAAAAACAGCAATTTCGTTGTCTCACTTATTATATCAATTTATTCTTCAACTTCATTGTTCCCTCTCTTCCCTCAACAAGAAGAGTCCTTCTCTACCCAAAAGAAAATTTACGTTTTAATCACTATGGATTTGCAATCTGAGTTGGATGCCGGTGGTGGTTGTAGTCAGGGGCGAGCCAAAAAATAAAATTAAAAGGGGTCTAGATTTAAATTGTTTTATTATTTAAGCTAAAACTATAAATAATATTAAGAGAGGGGTTGGGAACAAAAAATTCTTAAAGGGGCCGGGGCTCTGCCGGCACCCTGTCTCCGCCCCTGGTTGCAGTAAAGGATTGAATGTGATTGGTTTTTGATCGTTTGGGTTTTATAGGAAAAGATTTACAGTGTAGGATATATGGTGGAGGTTGTCCCGGCATCTATTGAGTGGTTGAATGTGATGCAGGTTTGTTTAGATTCGGTGACTGCCGTGGCACGATGGAGCTAAGCTTTTACATATTTTATTTTCCCTTACTTTCTCAAATTTTCTATTAGAATAATTATCCTATCTGCAAATTTTAATTTGTTTTTATCGATTCTTGTGGACGTTGCTTGACCCCAAAATTGTTGCCCATTATGATGGTTTTTTTTTTTTTTTTTGTAGTGGTGGCATTTATTATGTGATGGTGGCCGTCTCCCTTGTATCAATTTTGGTTTTATTATTTTTAATAATTAATTAATTAAAATATTATAAATGATTGGATGTAAAGATAATATTATAGTTTTAAAATTTGGCCCGGTCCGACTGGTCGACCTGAGGCTGAAATCGAGCCGAGTTAAAAAAAAAAAACAGGAAAAGAAAAAATTCAATGTGATCCTGCGGGTTGACCCAGCAAGACCTGGTCAAAAACTCGGTTGCAACCCGTTGACTTTTGTTTTCAAATTATTTTTATATTAAATTTATCCCTCATTTTTTTTAATTACCATTTATTTTGTTTTGAATCTTATTTTATTGGTTTTTTTTTCAATTTTATCCATTGATATTTTGTTAATTTAGAATTTGCTACGATATTTTTTAGTTTGCCTTCTATAGGGTTCATCCCAAGCCCATGACCAAATTACCACAGGTTTACTTTGGTTTTTTTTATTTTTTTTTTAGATTGATTTTTTTTTCAATTTCTTCTCTCAACATTTTATTTATTGATAATTGATCTCTATGCCTCTTTTTCTTTAATTTTATTTCAATGAGATTATCTTAATTATATGCTTGGGGTCATGATATTAACATTTTAACTCAGGTCTTTTCTTCCGTTATTTTTTTTTAATTATGTTTTTTAGTTTTGCTATTTTATGATGGATTGTTTGATAATTGAGTTTCATGTTATTATTCAATTTGCTTTCGACGAGCTTTATAATCTTTTTATGTTGTTATTTTTTTTCTAGTTTATTTAATATTATTGTTTTTTTTTCATGTATTTTTAAACAACCAAGTATATTAAATCCGGTCAAGTTAATGACTTGAATTCCAGTTTTTTTTCTTAGAAATACTTGCATCGCTTTAGCGTCCTTGTTTTATATTGAAGAAAATTTAGGTCAACTCACCATGGCATATCACAAGCCCCTATCCAGTAAAAACTACCTGGGAAACTGCAAGAGAACATGAATAACATAGCAAACAACCAATCAAAGGCAAATTGCAATTGCAATGAGTGCAACCCTTTCCATTTTAAGGCATATTTACTTATTTTTTATTTTTTATTTTTTATTTTTGGCTGTCTACATCCAGTTCTGTTAAACGGGTGTAACTATCACGATGTTCCAATATGCAGATGGAAGCAAACCCTTTGTCCAGACATACAAAGGGTGGGAAGGTGGTCTCTGGATGAAGACAAACATCTGAAAGTAGTTGTAAAGCTTTTTGGTCCAAAGAAATGTGAAACAAAAAGTTGATGCACATTTCTTTAACGCCATGTTTCTTGCTTCTTTCAGGTATTAGGATTTTATTTTCCTTGTTTGTTACGTTATTATGCTACTAATAGACATTATCTGTAGGCTTAACCTTGGTTCAAGCACTAATTTTCTTGTTGTATAAATTTATAAATGTATTAGACTGGCGAGAAAAAAATATTTATTTTATCATAATAAAGCATACTAAATATAAGAATCTTAAAAAAAAAAAAAAAAAGATTAGAGTTCATAAAAGTTAAGCATGCAAAATAATAAATCATGATACATATGCTTTCAACATAAATATAATAATATAATTCAAAGTTCTAGCATACATACTAATAATAAAATATATATATATATATATGTTTAAATTAAAAAAATAAGGGTACTTACTTATTGAACCACTTTAAAGTAATGAAACATTTGTTGTTGTCAATGATAAATTCATTTTTTTTTAAGGCTTTATTGCTTCTCAATTGTGCAATTAAGATATTTGCAATATACCTCTCAAGATTCCAACAACACTACCTTGATTTAGATGCACTTATAAACAAGATTTGAACCATAGATCATATAACTCAAATATATTTCAATAAGATAAACGTAAGCTTTAGATTTGAAAGGAAAATCAAAGCATAAAACAAGAAGAAAACACTAAAACATAAGGTGAAGAAGTGTGTATAAAAATTTTAAAAATATTGTTGAAAACTCTTCCTTCACTCACACCCCCTTTTTATAGTGGATTAATTTTGATAATAATAAAAATTAATTCTCATCATTAACAATTTTTTATTAGACACTATAAAT
This sequence comes from Populus davidiana, assembly GCA_030145905.1. NCBI lineage: Eukaryota > Viridiplantae > Streptophyta > Magnoliopsida > Malpighiales > Salicaceae > Populus > Populus davidiana. Next base: position 2,797,171 of record CM057800.1, on the reverse strand, counting down.
AAAGAATTAAATATGAATATAGTGGATATAAATATATATTTTTTAAGTTGAAAGTTGTTCATATTTACAACAAAAGCTTCTAGAAGAGATTTTTAACATTCATGGGCTGGACTGAATAAATAATAGGGTGGAAGAAATAGTTATTCATAGACTAGGCCCAAAACCAAATTTCATGTAGTAAAACTTAATTTTTTGTGGCTCAAAATATTATTTTACAATAAACTCAAACTCATGCCCAAGCTTTACCTAAAGCCCGTGCACGAGCTGGATCGGGCCAGCACACGCGTGTTTAAGTCAAAAGCCCACTTTGCATGTGACTTTTCTCCTATAAAAGTTTAGGTGCCATTTGGGTTCAATATTAACTTTTCAACTACTCATTTATAAACACCAAGAAAGTTTTTGTTTATATGTGTGATAAAATTCTTTTAAAAGGTTTTGAGTTTCATCAAAACATATCAACCAAGGGTTGTTTGAGGTCAATTTCTTGTTCACCCATAATTTACTTAAAACATGTTGATGTTCCATGTTAAAGAACTTATGTTTGTAATTAAATTTCAACAAAGTTTTAACCCAAAACATGAGTGGACCCACTTTTAATTTAGTCTCAAATGTATTCATTAACCATGTTTTAATAAATTTTCCAATATTTCTTGTCTTTTTGTGGAATGCAATAATGCTTTGAAGAAAATTAAATTGAATAAGAGTAGAAGTTAGGTGCAAATTTCTTCCAATAAAGTGCTATGGATACTTAATAACCCTTAGATTGGCAATTTTGGTGGAAGTCTAAGTTGCAACTAAGACAACAATGAAAATTTGTTCAAAAAATAGTAGTTATATTGATATTTTTCAGACTTCTCCTCTTATTAACAATGTATCAAGAGAATGAAAGATATTAAGTAAAATTTTAAGAAGAAAACATGTGCTAAATCAGGTGAAAGGAGTTTCGTGTTTGATGTGAATTTAAAAGATAAGAACCTTTGAACCCATAACAAAATTGACAACAGTTCTTGAAAAAACTAAAATCATATTGCAAATAAAAATTTTAACTCGGAGATTACTTGAATCAAAGAATTAGAAGTATTGAAAGAATTGATTATAAGAATCAAAGTAGAGGAACAACATCACAAAGTCAAAATTATTTGGTAAGATCAAAAAATTCATTGACGAACTAAAAACAAGAGTTTTGCTCACAAAAACATATTGGTTTATTAATAACATAGTTGCCAAAATTTTCAGCTCAAATTTAACTTAAATATTTCCACAAAGTAAACTTAATGAACCCTTTAAGTTGTAAACCAAAGGCCCAAATTAATAAGTTGTTGAAAAATAAATACAAGTCCATGGTTTATCTTAAAATAACCTAAGCCAAAATAAAATTTATAAATAATCAGATCTGAATCCTTTGAATATTTGGATTTCCTAACCCTTGTGAAATAAGGATTAAAAATCATAAATAGAAAAGAAAACCCAAGTGAAACCCCAAGAGTTAGCACCACTTACATTTAATGGTCCAAAACAACTCAAAACTAGCCCAAACTAAACTGTTTAAGCTATTACTACCCAAATTAAATTTGATTTAGCCTAGACTGACTGAACCAATTTAAACATGCTAGGAAAATAGTAATCTACAAGCCACAATCGAAACAAACCACGCCCAATACTGAACCAAAAACTATTTTGTCTTAGGTTAATGATTAATTTAACCCCAATTAATTTAATAATACTAAATGAACCTCTTGAAAAAACTATATATTTTGTCTCCTAATTAATATTTTATTGGCTTGTATTGTGGAGAGCTTAAAATATCAGTAGAGTTTGAATGAAAATATTTTTTAAATAATAATTTTAAAATTTATTTTTAATATCCATATATCAAAACAATCCAAAATTAAAAAAAAAAATTAAAACTTACTAAAACTTCAATGCAAACAGCCCTACACCAGCACTTGACCTCTCCCTTGATGCAATGTCCCCCGGAGCGTTTTTTTTTTCCCTCATCAGTAATCCGCGGTTCACCAGTTTAATGGGCATACAAAGGGAACAACAGGATGCAAGATTGTAGTGGCTAATAGCAACACCAAAATTGTAACGGGTAAAGTTTTTCCTTCATAAATAAACCCGTGCAGCAGCCTGCAGCCTAATCCTTGCTGCTAGACTCAGCTTTCCCTCATCAATTCCATTTATGTTTGCATAATAACTAAATATTTCCATCTGCCTATAAATTTCCTCATTAATCAAAGTGCACAACAGAATACACAAGTAAAATAAACTAATCAAAGTGCACAACAAGCTTTAACTAATCAAAATGCACAACAAGCTTTCCAAAAACTCTTTCCCAACCTTTATTAATCTTGTAAAAAAAAGAAAAACTATTCACAAATCCAATCCATGTGTGCTATGCACAAAAATTAACGTTCTTGTCAATAACACATCGATTGTTTCTAAATGCCATTTCTCCCTCTTGTTCAAAAAGGTAAACGATGAAGACTCTGCAAGTAGCTCGAGGGGAATTCAATCCCCCTATTCAGGATTGCTACGAAACACTACATATATAGCGACAGCAATATAAGCTTCTTAGATTATTAGTTCCTCTGAGAGCTGACCTTCACCAGATTTCCAGAAACAAAATACACTCAGCATTGTTTCAGAATGATGATAGCAGCAATGGTCATGATGCACACTATATTACCCGCAAGGCCAATCGAACGGGATAATCAAAAGCAAAAACTTGAGAAACCACTTGTACAAATATGAAATTCAGAAGGAAACGCATCTAACATGTGATATCAAAAACAAAAATATTGCAGGGGCTCAAACAAAAGTATAACATCCATCATAAAGAGAGAGCATAAGATCCAATACTTCCAATAAAATCTTAAAGAGGTCTTAACTACTAAAAAGAAAGGGAAAAAAAGCGTTTGCTTTATCATCAAACAAAAAGAAGGCGCCTGGCAACTACTCAAAGCTTCCTAATAGCGACCAACTCCCCAGACTCGGATAACACCATCGGTATAGCCACTGAACAAGGTGCTTCCATCAGCACTCCAGTTCAAGCTTGTGCAGTAGATCTACAAAACACAGCAAAATGATGTTAATCGGGATTGCTTTCTAGTTGCAAGAAAAAACACATGAACCATTATCTTTCTCATAGTAGCATACAGGTATAAAGAGCTCAATGTGTCACCAATAATAGCATTCATGATAAGCTGCCAATTCTGAATGCACAGTTTCACTATTATCAGCTAAAGCACGCAATCAAAAGAAATTCTCTTTCGCGACAACCGGATATTCAGCATCTCGGATGAACCAAATGCCCGAATGAGACACCACTCTATGGTTTACAAGTCATGAACAAACCAAGAATACGTCTTTGATAAAACATTTACAATGTCCACAAACAAAAGACGATAACACAAAACACTAACCATAAAAATAAAATAAAAAAATAAAACATAAACCAACTAGTGTGGCACGTCCGATACAACTGAAAACAACAGCTTCTAGGTAGCAACTAACATAAAATGCAAACAGATTAGCACATGTAAGAATTGGAAACGCTACAACAGAAAACTTCAAGCAAAACTCTTAACACGCGCAACGGCGAGAATTTGCAATTAATTATAAGAAAAGGAAACTCGAGTATACAGCACAATCTTAGATAGACAAGCAAATTAACAAATTAAGATCCAGATTCAACCAATATAACAACGTATTTTTAACCCAAAAATAAACTGAAAAACAAAACCACGAAACAACAACTGGCAAAATTAAATGCCTTACCTTCTTCTTGGTACTGACAGCAGTTGCGGTAATACCCTCGGATTTCTCAGCTTCGGCTTTGAGATCAACCTTCAAATCATCAACAACCATCTTGCTCTCCAGATCCCAAATCTTAATGCTATTCTCTGTGGCAGCACATAGCCAGTACCTATTAGGGCTAAAGCACAACGCATTAATCACTGCACCTGCATCCAAACTATAAAGCTTCTTTCCTTCAGCCAAATCCCACAACAAAATCACCCCATCTTTCCCTCCACTTGCACACAATGAACCATCTGGCGAAACGGCCACCGTGTTCACATATCCACTATGCCCTGCGAGGGTAGACCTCAGCTTGCAGTTAGTCAAATTCCAAACCTTCACTGTCTTGTCCCATGAAGCAGAGACAATCGTGGGCTGCAACGTACTTGGGCTAAAACGCACACACGAAACCCAGTCGGTATGAGATTCAGCCTCTTGAATGGTATACTTGCATTCACCAAGAGTATTCCACAGCTTGATTGTCTTGTCCCTTGAAGCGGAAACGATCTGTCGGTTATCAAAAGAGAAGGCAACAGACAGCACATCCTTGGTGTGGCCGACGAATCGGCGAGCAGAGACACCAGTAGCCAAGTCCCAGAGGCGGAGCTCGCCGTCCCAGGAACCGGACAAAGCGAACTGACCATCGGAGGAGAGAACAACGTCTTGTACAAAGTGGGAGTGACCAGTCAAACGACGGCGAGCGACACCATAGGTTTTTTCATCTTTGGTTAAGTGCCAAAGAATGATGGACTTGTCGCGGGATGAACTGACAATCATGTCAGTGTTGTCAATTGGTGTGGCTATTGCTGTGACCTGGTCAGTGTGGGCTCTCATGGTGCCTCGAAGAATAAGGGTCTCGGTGGCCATGGCTTGGACAGAGAAGAGAGAAGCTGCTGCTGCTGTTTTCTAGGGTTTTTTTTTTTTTTTTCCCTTCAGGAAGAGAGGCAGCCAGGACAAGATAATTATATAGGGAGAAGAGCAGGCGCAACCAAACTAGGGTTTTGAGATTATCGGAGATCAACACTGGGCTATGATATGGTAAATGGGTTAATGGCTTCTGTATAGTCAGCCCATCAAAGCCCCCAGCATTTCTTAATAAAATTATTTGTGTGTTTTATATTTCTATTTCTTTTGTTTTCTATCAATTTTTTGTTTCAAATTTTTATATAAAAAATGTGAAATTTGTGTCTTTTTCTTACCTAAAATAAAAATGAAAATTGGTTTTAAAATTTTTAAAAACAATGATCATTTGGTATCATTGTTGGTTTTTGCCTTTTGTTTTCTATACTTTAGAAATTATTTTCATTTTTTTTGCTAGCCATGATATATATATATATAAATATATATATATATATATATATATATATATATATATAAAGAAGATGGTGTGTAAATATTCTTATTCTTAAGCTCTAGCACTATCTCTCTAAATTTTTAATGATATTTATGGATATTAATGAGTATAAATAGAAGAAGTAATTTTGTTATATCAAGAGATAAAAAAAATTTGAAAGTACTTATCTTAACTTAATACACTTTTAATCACATCACAATTCCAAGTCACGGGAATAACTTTAAGTCATAGAAAGCCAAAAGAAAAGAATATTTGTGAGTGGTCGGTCCTGGAAATAGCAAAAAAGAGTTAAAAAAAACATAACTCAAAAGTATTAGTATTACTTCCAATCCAGGGGCCTCAACAAGTCAACAACCATATTTGTGTTTGCTACTGTGATAAAAATTATTTTAAAAAAAATATTTATATAAAAAAAAATATTTTTTATTTTTAAAATTTATTTTTAATATTAACATATAAAAATAATATAAAAAAATATTTTAAATAAAAAATTAATTGTTTTCAAAACGTTACTAGCGCTTGCTTCCTAGGATGTTTTTTCAGAACCCTCCAACTGTCCCTAGTTATTTCTTTCTTGTACACAAAAACCTCAAATTTCTCCCCATCCCCCCCCCCTCCCTTCTTTCAATCACTACAAACTCATACTCTTAGATAAGAAGCATAACCTTTTACTTTGCCTAAAGGCAGGTTATCATTAGCCTGCCTGCGACTTACGCTATAACTGATGGGTTTGAATGGTTTATGGACTTAGAGATGGGCTCTTGGTTGTTTGCATAGCACCATAGTATTCAAAAATGCTTTCTTTAAGGTTGGTTTTTGTGTTTAATCTTCTGGTTTTATGCTAACTTGCTCTTTTATTGCTTTAATTATCTTTTTCTTCAAATCGGTTCTCATATCTATCAATCTTTATGTGGGAGTTCTGGCTATGTTATTGTTTTTGTGCTTTTACTTGTTTTTATTATTATTATTATTATTATTATTATTATTATTATTCTGGGTGGGCGTCTTTTTCTTTATTTCGTCCATAATCTTTGCTAGAATAACTGTTTCGCTCTTTCGGAAATGTTTCTTAGGAATTTTTGGAGAAGGCATAGGAGTAAAATTCTTATTACAGCAAGTGTTTTAGGAAGTGGGTATTTTCTTTATAGACTATACAATGCTCGCGAACAGAGGCTCGCTGATATGGAAAGAGAATTTGCTCGCCAACGGGCAAATGATGAACTCATCAAGGCCCAGTTAAGAGAAATTGAATACGGTGTTCTCCCCCCCTTCTCTTATTAATGTTCTGTTGATCCTTATGCTTTACCTTATGACTTTGTATTGATAGATTGCAAGTCCATTTCGAGAATGTGCAATTAATAGCTGATACAACAACATTGCCTCATGCAATGCAATATTTAAGAAGTAGGATAGCGGAAGAGCTGGACCTTTCACAGCTCACTGAAAGGCTACAGAAAGGGAAGGGTAAGCCATACACGCTTACCTCTTCAGAGAAACTTGAACTGTGGGACAGACTCAAAATCCTAAGTATGCTGCTACTTATTCTCTCTGCCTATTCACGGTGCATATGATATATAACTACTTAGTTTTTCTTTATTTTTTTACTGCATTTCTATAAGTTACATTTTAGTGTATGTTTTTCACGGGTGTGGTTCCTCCAGGTTTCACACAAATGGTGGTGTCGCTGTGGGCTGTGACAATACTTAGCTTATATATCAAAGTTCAAGTAAATATTCTAGGAAGACATTTGTATATTGATACTGCACGTGGCCTTGGAAGCTCACTTTTACTTGTAAGATCCATTCTGTCTCTGTTCCCATGTTTAAGATTCATGCTCATACAAAACCATCATTTGTCCGAACTATTAGTGTTTCTTCAAGCAACTTTTGTTAATTTCATTTGCATCTCAGTCGTGCTATCATCTCAGATAGCTGTTCTCTGGTTAGTTAGTCCAATGCATTTGACTTTTGTGCTGAAAATCGCTGAGATTCCCTCTAATTGTTATTTGGTTACAGATTGCTATTAGTATGTCAGTTAAGCAAATATGTTCTGAGCTGATTAATCATAGGGGTTTCTTCAAAGAGCAATTTAGTCCGAGAATGAAGTTTACATTCTGTAACCAACCAAAATACTGTTCCGTTCCTTAATGTTTGTCTTTATTATTTTTGTTGTTAAGCTGCATTGACTTAGTTGGACTGTGAAAAGGCTTGTACTCTCAGACCATGAACTAATCCAAAAAGCAGAATTGGGGATCTGCAGATCCGTATTTAGATGTCAGTTGTCACCACAGTTGAATTACTGAATGCTTGTTGTGTTGAGTGTAGAGACAAAGTCACCCACAACCAGCTGGATAGGCACCTAAAGTAGGCTGGATAATGTGCTGAAAACAGGCTGGAATAATGGCTGGTTTGTCTGCCATTGTTGCAGGAGCAGTGGCTGAAAATGGGGATGTCCTCCCCCCTACCCACATTTTCATCTATAAATAGAGGCATGGGCAAGCAGAGAAATAAGTAGCAAAACATGTAGTAGAAGGAGATGCCTTAGTGGGTAGCAGCAGCTGCAGTTGTGCAGCAGAGAGATATAGAGAATTGGGAGTTGAGATGAGGTGTTCCTTCTCCTCCAGATTGCAATTTTCTCTCTATATAATGAAATGAATTGCTCCGTGGATGTAGACAGTTGCTGAACCATGTTAAAATGCTGTGTTTTGAGCCTGGGCATTAATCACAGATCCTAACACATTGTTTTACTCATATGCTTCTCGATTATGTTCATGAAGGCATTTGGGTCAGTCTAGACTTTAGGCTTGTGTAGAATATTCTGGCTTCCTATAGAAAGAGCTGTATAGTACAGTATATTACGACATTTAGAGGCTGTTTGTTTTTGCGTTTAGCTTGAAAAAGCATCAAATTGATGTGTTTTCCAATGGTTTTGATGTGCTGATGTCAAAAATAAAAAAAAAAATTGAAAAAAAAAAATCATTCTAATGTATTTTTAAGCGAAAAACACTTTTGAAAGACACCTTATACCTCAATACCCAACACACACTAATGTTTTAAGACTGAAGTTGTTTAACTAAGTACATAATCTAGATTCATGATGTTCTGTAGAATGGAGATCTGAAGTCATTCGTTAAGAGCTCACTTCTGGAGAGTTTACAATAGCCGGCCTATGAGAACTGATTATCTACTGAGATAGTCAAGTTTTTTGTTAAATTGAATTGTTGATGAAGACAGGTTTTACTTGTGACATCCTCCACTATGGCTGGGGAGGTGGGAGGTGTTCAGAGGAGCACATTGATTAATTATCATCTGATGCACATAGTAGTTAAATTTTTTCTTCTCGAGAAACTGGGATAAGAATAAATAATGTTTTAAAATTGTAATTCATGAATAGATTGCATTAATGTACTGAAGTGGGAGCTTAAGAAATGGTTGGTTTCTGGATGGTTGTTTTGATGGAGTTCTATATTTGTAATTTGGAGCTGGGAAAGCTGTTGAATAATGCCTTTTATATCTGGTATAGGAATGATGTGATCACTATTTGAGACCCCTATTCAACTCCTATGTGTATTATATGGCTTTAGAGGTCAATGTTCTTTGTTTTTACTGAAGGTTTCAATCCTCGAGGCATCTTCCATATAAGAAATGTAAGTCTGGTGTTTAGTTTTCCCTACTGCGAGCCCCTTTGTCAATTCCCTTCACATACATTGTGAAACTGTGTCAGCAATTGTATCGGCAGTCAGGAGAATGTTTCTGCATGTGTGATGCTGGATAGCGCTGAAAAATGAGGTATGTGATGTCTTGCTTTGGAAGGCTGTCGGGATGTGATGATAAAATGAAGGTGTAACTCCTGGCTTCGGAGGCTGTGAGGAGGGGTGAGAATTTATGCATAGAGGAAATAGGAGAGAGAGTTCTTGGGGAGGAAGAGAGAGGTGAGAATTTGTTTGGTAGAACTCCAGCACTCAATTCATAGCCTTTTTTTTAAAATAAAAAAATAAAAAAGCCCCCTCCCTTGTATCTATATATACTTAATTTCTCACGTCGTAAAGAACATACCTGTTTGCAAGCTATTCCTAAGCAACTCATAAGGTAGTAGCTACTAGCTACTTGTTACCTGTACAAGTGACTCTATATTTCTGGGTCTTTGCTGGGTTTCATGAGTCTTAAGTCTGCCTACAATATAATATATACTCTGATTATTTCTCAATATTTTGTCCAATGGCATGGGATCTGTCAGGAGACTTGCTATAAACATTGGGTGGTATTGGTCCTGAGCTTAATGGATAAATTGTTAATAATGCATGTTGGGTCCTTTTGCTAGGCTCCAGTAGGGATGGGAGATTGTAAAATCTTGTGAATTTCTACTTTGTTTGCCATGCATCAAAGCATTTGGATGGAAAATAACTCAAGAACATTTGATGAATGAACTCTTTTGAGGAATTACTTTGGGATGGAATTGTTTCCTGGCCTCTCTTTATGGACTTAAGCTTTTGGAGGTTTTTAGAGGAGTCTCCTCAATTGTGCATCAGGATTGATGTGCTATAGTGCTTTGACTTTGTCCTTATTTCTTCTTTTTTCCTTTTACTTTGTAGAGAATATCTTGTTCTCCTTATGTTTGCATTCCACCTCTTCCAATACAAATGAAGAAGAACAGGTATTCAATAGTTGACTTGGTATCTTAGAAGCAGATGTTTGTTTGAGGTCATTGGCTTGAAGGCATAAAATGAAAATATCTCTTGAGCTAAAGTTTTTACCGATAGTCCTAATTCCTCCTTTGGCTGCTTGTGTAACAATGCATCTAGATGGAAAACATTATAGGTGATTAGAGAAGCAATGGAGAGAGGTCTTAGTGATTCTTGAAGTTATGCCATCTATGATAATAAATCATGTCTTGTGGTTCTGTTTCTTTCAAGGTTTAATGATTTTGCCTCTAATGGGTCCTCTGCTTGTCAGTAAGTGAGAATGCTGAATTTAGGATGGTTCAACTGACTTTTTCTGAGTGCTCTGATGTACATGCTGCTTAGGGTGTCATACATTATAGTTGTGGCATACCTCTTTTGTGGCATCTTTTTCTTCTTATCAGTTCCGTCATCTTTATGCTACCTCAACCTGAGCAACGCCAAAATGGAGACACATTTTCAGTTATTCAGCCATCAATGGAAGTGCATTATAAATAAGTATTCATCAAAAAAGATTTAAGAAGGGGGAGGGGGGGTCGGCGTGTTGATATGGAGAGCCAGCAATTTATATAGACCTGCTAAACTTATTGCTCTGCAATTTTGATGTAAACATTTGTTTTTGGTCGTTGTCCCTTCATATCTTTGGATTTTTATGATATTTTATATTCCTGTTCAAATTAACCTTTATCACCCAGTTAGGTATTTGATGGGTATTGTGGTTGGTTAATACTTTGAAAACACTATAGTACACTCTTGGTAGACCATATGTTCATGCTTTTGTATTTTTAATGCTGCTTCTGGATGTTCTAAAGTGTCTTGTCATTTTTCTTAAGTTAATCCACTTCATTCATTCACGCAGGAGAATGTCGATCTCATTGATAGGGATGACCAGCAAAAATTTTTGGCGGGTGCTGATTTTCTTGCTAATAATGGCCTGCTGGCATTGATTTCAAATATGCAGGCTGTGGTAACAGAAGTTATTGAGGGGTAAGTGTTTCCATGTTGTTTCAAAAATGGCATGCATGTTCCATCAAGTAATATTCTACTTAAATCAAGAAGGTGCATTTTATAGATTAAAATAATGGAGCAACATCATATGCAGAAAATTCTGAGTGGATAGTGATGTGTGCTTGCTTCTGATGATCTCGTCTTCACTTTTCAAAATAAACATGAAAAAGTCAGAAATTTAACTTAAAATCTTTCAACTAAATTTGAAACTTGGAACTCCATGATTTTCTCAGTCAATCCCGAATGAATCTGGACTATGTTGACTTTGTTCACACTTCATTGACTGCATGAAGAAGTTCACATCGTCGGAGACTCCTTTAGGCACATGAGAACAACTCCCAAGCAAATGGGTAGGGGCTCATTAAATCAAGAATCACTCATTAAATGAAATCTGTTACAGCAACATCTGGCATGGTGAACAAAAAGCTAATGTCTCGAAAGGGCATTTTAATGAAAAATGCAAACATGAAGCATCTTTTAGACGGAATGTTTAATTTTTGACCATTGGACGGTTGCTTAAATTGCTTATAACCGTAATCCATGCAGAAAGAAGTTGATTGATTTGTTCAACACCACATCTTTTCACGAAACTGTCATGCAAATACTTGACAAGCTTATGAGCGTGGGAAGTCTACATCAATGGATAGATTACTTAATGCCTGAAGATAGTGGGCACTACAAACTAGGCACAAGCTCCAGCATTGACGACACGGTCCTTCCTAATAGCACAAATTTTGATCAGCTTATGGTGGAGGCACGGACAGTGCTATCAAGGTATCTTTCTGTTCTAGAGAGCAAAAAAAAGGGGCTTATTATGTTTCAGGCAAAAAATATAGTTATTTTTACTCATGTAATTTTCACATGGGTGGAAAATTAGTTACATGATTACATTGCTTGGAAGTGCAAACGTCAAGGACTTTTTTGTATTGGTCGACTCAAACTGCTTAGGAATTCCCTTACGAGCAGAGGTTGTAATCTTCAATCTCTCAATTGAGATGGATTGAACACCCCCAACCCCTCCTTAGCCAATAAGCATCCCTGGGCAAGAAATCAGAGTATGTAGCTGGCCAAACAGAGAACCAAGCTGAGTTCCCGAATATCCAATCGAGCTTCTCAAGAATAGTACTCCTACTATGCTGACTATTATGCCAAGTGAATCACAACCCTGAATAAGAAACTTTAACCAGCTCTGCATCCTGCACATAACAACCAAAAGTATCCATGTATCCATGCCAAGAAAGATCACCCCTCTATTTGTCCATAGAGCTCATAATTGCATTAAAGTCACCCAAGATGAGCCAAGGTCTAGACTGAAATGCAAGAGCATGTTGTCTCAAGATCTTGACGGCTTGTAGGAGTATTGAGATCATAGACATAAGTGACCACAAAGTTGCACCTATCAACCAAGCTAGCTAGTAGGAGTATTGAGATCATAGACATAAGTGACTACAAAGCTGCACCTATCAACCAAGCTAAGGACCTCACATGTGAACTTCTCTAGGGCCCCATCCAATAAGAATACTACACTTGATAGCATCCAAGACATTAGACATAAATTGCATAGAAGAGGGATTATTCCCATCTGATTAGAGGCAACTTTAGTCTCCAACAAACCAATAAAACTCAATTTGTGCTTGTTAATCCAAGCCTTTAGTGCTATATGTTTTGATGGGCCATTAAGACCCCAATGTTTCAACTTCCTAGCTCTTTTCCATAACTGAGTAAACATCATCCTCACCTTGAACCGGAACATCATGAAGCCTTGTTGGGTTGTCATGACAATGTCAAGGCCGAAGTCTTTCCAAACTCGGAAAGCAATATTGTTTACTGCATGGTAAGACATCACATAACCCAAAAAAATCCAACCAAACAACGGTTCCATCGCGATGTGCTCTCATCAACATGGTCTGAAATTTTCAAAATTGTGCTAGTATTTGACACTTTCACCCTATAAGCCCAAGAGCCTCTTGGCTGGTCAGAGGTGGTAGGGGGAGTTGATGGTGGTGGTGGTTTCTTGTTTCGTGATGGAGTTTTGGGTGGTGGTGGGGTGGGTTTTTTGTGTGGGTTAAGGTGGGTTTCAGTTTAGGGAGGTCGTGGGGTGGTGTGTGGGGATTTTTAGTCATGTTGGTGTTGAATCGAACAACATATCTGAAAATTAGCAAAATCCAACGGTGGTCAGAGAAGTTATGGCTTCGACATCACCGCTCTCTCTCAAAAAAAAAAAAAATTAATTTTGGATTTTAGAGTTCTCTTGCCTTTCATGGTCATATCCTCTTGGTAGTCCAAACCTGCAACCTTTATGGGATTCAGTTCCTTTCCATCCCTTGATCAGTTCTCTAAATCATTATGCCTGGAAAGGTCATTCTTCAGGGGATTCACGATTGATTCAGCTTGAGATACTCTCCAGGATACCAGACCCGAAGACACTATGCACCATTTACCCTGGATCTCAGGCCATATCCCAGGGCATTCCTTCATCCTTTGGCTTGCTTCTTTAGGTTGGCTTCATTCTATGGATGTCCTTTCTCATTATCCCATAGCCTAATCTGGTGTCATGACATGGGAAAGAACTGAAATAACCCTCTGAGCTCTCCGATTCTTTCCTTTTTGTAGCAAATACCTCCGAAGTTCCCCTCCCCTGCGTCATTTCCCTATTTCCCTTCCCTCCTTTTTTGTTGGTGGTTTCCTGCTTGCATGGACCTGTGCTTGCTGCTCTGGGATTTCAGTATCTGGAGATTCTTTCCCTCTTTCCAGTTGTCTTTTTACATTACAACATTAAAGAGCTTGTTGTTATCAACCTTGAAATAATCCTTCATTGTATGCCTTCGATGTTTTTCTGCTTGGCTTGCCTGGTAGCAGTTGAAAACTGAGATATTGAAAATTAATAAAAGTAACTCTATTTTGGGCTCCTATAAAATAGAATTTGTTGTTTTTCCCCTTGCAGTGCTGAATTTGGTAAAATCATGGGAATATCTTTGAAAGTGGCAGTGGATGCACTGGTGGAGGATATGGAAGCTCAGTGTCAGTCCACCGGGGCCAGTCTAACATCAGGGATGCCACTGGCAAAACTTCTATCACGAGTTATGCAGATAGTACCATCGTTACTCCGTGAAGCAAGCCAAAACCAGTTTATCCAAATCATCCGGACTGTACCAGAAGTTGAACTGTTCTTCACTCTCCTCTATGCAAACAACCTTGTAGTTGTAGACTAGTGAGCATGATTGTATCTTAATCCATGTCCTTTTTCCTTTTTTTAGTTTTGGCTTTCATGCAAGGGGTGCCGGCGCTAAAATTTGCACGGTACCAGGCTTGGGGTCTACAAATGTGAACTGCTTGAAAGGATTCAAAAGAGAGAGTCAAAAGATATTTCATTGAAATTGTAATTCTTTATTAACTCTTAATATCTTCATTGAGTGCTTTACCATTGTCATGTGTCATTTGCTTTGTGACGGGTGCTGTCTTTTTATGCTGTTAAAACTGGAAAAATGACAGAAGTTGAAAGTCTCAAACTATGCATGAAGCACAAGAGTGTTTTGTCCCTATCTGGCATGTCTTTGAAGAGATTTCATTTCAGTTGTGCTACTTTCTTGTTCCATCTCCTGGTGGGCCTGCTAATTTTTGTAAAGATGCTTGAAGGGAACCTGTTCTTACCATTTCTGATGAGGCGCTTCCTTGTTCAAAATGGCTGCCATCCGAGTAATTTTATTTTTAAGATTAACGGAGTGTTTGGATTAGCTTATGTATATTTCAATTAATTTTATGAGTTTTAAAATTAATGATCATATATGACTTGAGGGGACTCGAACGCGTGATTATTGAGAAGCAAACTCAGTACCTAATCAGTTAAGCTATTTATTAAGATTCTATTTGAGTAATTTTCTAAACCAATGGATGCGTTGAGTCAATTATGGAACTTTAAAAGATATTTGCCATTTTAGGGATGACAAATAGCTTTTAAAGCTTCATAATTAGTCATTTTAATGAATAGGAGTATCCATTGAACATGCTCTACTTATCAAAGCGGTTGAATTGTACAATCATTTTGTAAATTTAGACGTCCTGAATTAGTCATTTTAATTCATACTTGCTAAATTATTTTAATGTTCGTCTTGGCAATATAACATAAAACACATCCACAATGAAGGACTTGAAGTAAGTAAAAAAAAAAAAAAAAAGAGAGACCAAATTCACGTTAGGAGAAAAAAAGCGTTCTGGTCTGCTTTTATTGGCTTGTGATGTGCTTGGAGAATGCTCGTTGGACCTAAAATAAGTTTTAGTTAGCTAAGCCAATCTTAGATCATTTACTAGCTCTTTTGTTTTTGTATCATGGATCAAATTATTATTTTTAATTATAAAAAAATATAAAAATGTCAAGAAACATGAAACCTAATGCAAATTAGACAATATTTTTAAAATATTAAGATTTTGATATACCAAATGACATATTTTTCTTTAAAAAATATTAAGATATTAACATATTGAATCAACCAGAGCCAACCTTTATTAACTTACAAAACATGTGATCCAAGTCATGAGATCTTGATAATTCTATAGAATACAAATAATAAAAATTAGAAAGCTCAATTCCAACAAACCAAATATCGAAAGACAAAAAGAAAAAAAAAATCAATTTAAAAAAAAAGAGCAAGAAAAAAACAACTCGAATAAATATAGGTAAATAGGCTAAACCCGTGATCAAGTCATGAAAATAGAATTACCCCCATAGGAAAAAAAAAATACAAAGGTCAATTCCTAATCAATCAATTGTCGAAGTATGAAAATGAAAAGAGAAAATCAATTTAAAGAAAAACACCAAAAAAAAAAACCTAGTCTACTCAAGTTAACCTACTAAATTTACAATCTCAATCATAAAATTAAGATAACTCCATAGAAAAAACTATGCATAAAAAAAAAAAAATTAAGCGATAAAAAAAATTGTCTTGTCATATTCTAAAAAATAAAATAAAATAAAATAAAATTAGTGTATGATTTTTTAAAAAAAAATAAATTCTTGGATTTTATTTAAATGAAGTTATAAATAAATTGAAGGAAGCCCTTTTAAAAGGAGTCTGGAAGCTTGGGTCTAATGGATTAGCTCCTAGATCCAAAAGCAAGGGCAAACTCATGCACCAGCACAATTTTTTTCTTGCTTGGTTAAGTGGATAACGCGACCAAATTTTTTTTTAGGTGACAAAGATGACCTTTCATCTACATCTCTAGTTGTCGATGACCTATGGATTGCCAAGTAAATAAGCAAGGGTTTTTCACTCCTAAAAATATATTTTTTAACCCTTTTATTTACCTAAAAAATCTATAAAATAACCTAGAGACCTACATAAACTCTTTTATGCCTTAAACAACCTAAAAATCAATCCAAAAATAAATAATCATGTTACTAGTCTCTCTCTTGAAAGGGATGACATATGAGAAGATAATTAGGGCATACGAGATTTAAAAGGGTGACCATTAGAATTATTGTTGTTGTTAGATGAAACACAACATTTTACTTAGTTTCTTTTCTTTTAAATGAGTTTTATAGATAATTCCATGTTTTGACTTAAATTTATAACTAATTTAGTAAAGAGAATGATTATATAGATGAAGAACAATTCCTAATAATCTCTCTTATTTCCTACATCTCTTATCCTTTCCTTTTCTATGTGTTGGTTGTATACACTCTATTTTTATTTTTAGCATTGGCATCGAGTCATTTCTTTTCATAAAAATACCTGGAAGTAATCCAAGTAGGCACCATTCTTAGTAAGCTTGTTCTAAGTGGTATTAGAGCAAAAATTCTATGGACTTGAGAAATGACCCCTGTCGCTCGATCCTGATATTTGAAAAGGCTCAAAGATTCCCTTGAAATTAGTAGTAATGAACAAGCACAAAAACATGAGCAAGCTATGAAGTAGTTGAATTCACAAAGGCAAAAACTGGAAAATACAAGTTCTAGTTATAAAGCCAAGTTTGGGGAATTAAAAGATCTTATTAATGAATCTTACCAACAAACTTTCACTCTATAAACTTTACAACAATCAACAAGTGAAACTAATGTTATCAAGGATAAACAAGATTTTCATAAAGGTGATTTTGTTGTGAAAAACCGATCTGACTTGTGAATAAAGGCATAACCACTGCAAGGTATATAAACATACACAAGATTTTCCTAACTTTGATGGTGAGGATATGCATAAGTAGTTTTGTAAGTGTTATCAATATTTTGAAGTGGAAGTTGAGGATTTTGAGAATATTAGGTTGGCTTCTTATTATCTTGATTGTGTGGCCCTTATTAGCACTAAAATTTCATGAGAAGCCTAAGAAATTTGGAAGTAACTTGGAATGGATATATGGAGGCATTGCGTGCTAGGTTTGGGGGTTAAAATGACCCATTAAAGGAGCTTTTTGGATATTAGATATGTAGAGAATTTAGATACATACATTCATGATTTTAACATATTATGAAATAGACCAAAGATTACAAAAAAAAAAAAAAACAAGTATTGGTGTTCTTTATAGGAGGTCTTGAGGTTGGAATCAAGAATTTAGTTAAGATGTTTGAGCCTATAGCATTAAAATAAGCCAACAACCTAGCTTGTTTACAAGAAAACACCCTCTCCTATAGATGTACCCATCAAAATCTTGTTTGAATACTCATTCCAAATTATAACATAAACTACCTAAATCAAACTTAATCCCCATCAAACTCCCTATAAAAGCTCACCCTTATTAATCACTAACAGTCTAAAACCTTATTAAAATGGCCTATTACCCACTCTAACCTAAAATTATATTACTAAAGTCCTTGTTAAACTTGCCAAATCTTTAAGGAATAAGGAGTTTGAGGAAAAAAGAATAAAAAGCTTATGTTTTTATGTGATTAGAAGTTTGTACCTGGGCAACAAAGTAAAAATAAGAGGCTTTCACTTTGTATAGTATATGATGAGGAAGACACTAAAGAAGGTAAAGCTAAGGTGGATGAGTTTAATTCTAAAACAGTCATTCCACACATCTCCATTTATGCTCTGAAGGGCATTATAGGTTTCATACTTTGAGAGTGACTGGTAAGATTGATAATCACTCAATCTTCATTATGGCGCATTTAGGTAGCACACATAATTTCCTCAACTTTGAAGCAGCTAATATGTTATAATGTAATCTTGCAGCCATAAGCCTCTGATAGTAGAGGCAACTACTGGGGGGGACAATAAGTTGCATAACTATGTGTAAAAATTTTAAATGGAGAATACAAAAAGTGAATTTTAAAGTTTATGTTTTCATTGTAGATTTAAATAATTATAATATGGTGTTGGAAACACAATGGTTAGCTATTTTAAATGACATTGTATTTAAACTACATGGAGTTATAGATGTCCTTCAAGTGGCAAGGTAAAAAGGTGTTGTTTAGGAGCAATAATTATTTTTAGCTACAAACCATCAAGTTTGAGACACTTAATAATTTATTGGAAAGCCTTTAAAATTAGCAGAAATCAGATATGTAGTTTGAGAGTTATTAAGGATATTGACACTACAATATATTTTATATCTTCTACCTTGGTGCCTAATATGAAAAGAAATTATGCTTTATACAACTTGTTGAAGTGTTATCAAGAGGTGTTTAGTGACCCCAAGAGGTTACCACCCACTGGATCTAATAATCATATCATAGCTCTTAAGAAGGGAGCTCAACCTGTTATTTTGAGGCCATATAAATACTTTGGTTTACAAATGGATATATAGAGAAAATGTTTCTAAAATAGTAGATTCAAGGATAATTTAGCCAAGCAATAGACATTTTGATTCTCCTATGCTATTAGTTAAGAAGAAAGACAATTCATAAAGGCTTTGTTGAGCTCTTAACAAACTTATTATCAAGTACAAATTTTCTATACCATTGGTGGATGAGTTACTAGAAGAATTAATGGGTGCATCTATGTTTTCCAAGATAGACTTGAGATCTGAATACCATAAAATCAAAATTGCCTCACAAGATATGTTTAAAACTACTTTTAGGATTCATAATAGTCGTTATAAGTTTTTAGTCATGCCTTTTAGGTTAACTAATGCTCATGCCACTTTTCCAACCTTAATGAATGATGTTTTTAGAAGTCATTTTAAGAAGTTAGTGTTCTTTGATGACATTATAATTTATAGTCAATTAGTGGCACAACACCTAGAGCATTCGAAGATAGTGTTTGAATTATTAAGGGTTCATAAACTAGTAGTAAAAAAGAGCAATTATGTTCTTAGAAATAATCAAGTGTAGTACTTGGACCATATTATCTCTAAGGAAGGGGCGCCTACTAATCCATAAAAGATCAAAGTTATGGTGGAATGACCTCCTTTACCTAAGCTTGTTAAATAGCTACATGGATTTGTAGGTCTCATTAACTAAAGGGTTATGGGTCCATAAGTAAACCATTGACATAATTGTTAAAGAATTATATTTTTGAACGGACTAAGAAAGCAACATAAGCTTCTAAACTTCTAAAGAAAGCCATGACTTGACCTCTTGTTTTGGCACTACCTGACCTAAACAAGCAACTTATAATAAAGATTGATGCCTCACGAGTTGGCATAAAAGTAATGTTAATACAAGAGGGGTACCTTATAACTTATATTAGCAAATCTTTAGGACTAAAGCAACAAGATTTGTCTACATATAAAAGGGAGATCTTGGTTATATTATATACAGTGGCAAAGTGGAGACATTACTTATAGGGAAAATATTTTAAGATTCGAATGGATCATGTTAGACTTAAGTATCTTCTAGAACAAAAAATATCATATCCTTTATAACACTTATGGTTAGCCAAGCTATTAGGGTTTGACTATGAAATTGTGTGTGTGTGTGTGTGTGTGTGTGTGTGTGTAAGTAAATGTAGCAACTAATGCCTCTTTTCATGAACTCTAATTATGGAGTATTTACTATAGTGGTGTCTATAATTTCCACCAATATCATGGAGAACATCAAAAAGTCATGGTAATAAGATAGTGTTATAAAAGGCATTATGGTGGATCTACAGAATGACCTTATTTCTCACCTTTTTTACAAATAGGTGAATAACCACTTGAATAAGAAAGGAAAGATAGAAGTCGATAATAATTATAATCCCCAACACACGTTAATTTATATGTATCATGATTCAACTATGAGGGGGATAGTTTAGAACTATTATGACTGCTAAAAGAGAGAAAAACATATTCTATTGAAAAAGCCTACATAGGCAAATGAGGCAGTAAGTGAGAGGATGCCCTATCTACAAAAAATAAGACAAAGAATGTGCTCTCTACCCATTTCTTAAGTACCATTTACTAATATCAATATGGATTTTATGAAGGGACTTCTTAAGAAAAAGAGGTCATCTTTGAGGTGATGGATAAATTCAGTAAATGTGCACACTTTATGGCTATTGGTCATCCTTATTTTGCAACTACAATAGCCACTACTTTCATGGATAATGTTTATAAACTTTATAATTTATCTGCCTCTAGAGTTAGAGATAGAGACATTGTGTTCCTAAGCCAATTTGGATAAATCTTTAGAGATAGAGATAAATATTATTACTAAAGCTATGATGTAGTGATTAGTACTTAAAAGTGCATACTTATCAAGGTTTTATATCATCATTTTGCACTTAAAGTATCAATAACTCCTTAACTAAAGCATGTTTTATAATAACAAGTCTAATACTATAAAATACCCTAATATATGGTAAATGTTCATCTTAAATGCAGGTTTATCACATAAATCAAAGTATTGATTGATGAATTCAACTACTGAAATTTGTGAAGATAAAGAGAGGGTGAAACTTGGAAAAGAGATGTTGGTGCAGTCCAAACTGGAACACTATTCGGTAATTGGGTCATATCTCGAGTTCTAGATGTCCAAATGACCTCAAAGGTTTACAAAAATTCAGTAAGACATAGGCCTACAACTTTCATTTGGACATCAAGATCTAAGAAGGCCGTTTTCAAGTCCAAATTATAGCAACAACGGAGAAGTCTGAATCTGTTCTGCAGCCTAGACACTGTTCAGTGTTCAGCCTATATCTTGAGTTCTAGAAGTCCAAATGACCTCATCTTTTTTTTCCTGGAAAGCTAAGAGAATTTCCTAGAACTTTCATTTGGACATCTGGACCCCGTTCTGATGCTAGCAGTTTTGTTTTATTAAGACAAGAAGATAAGGATTTTCACCAAGTCAAAAGTTGGTCACCCACTCAACAATTAGTCATCAAATCAATAATTCCGAATTTTGGCCTATAAAAAGAGGCATTTGCCATGTATTTGGGGGCTTGGTTGTTCATATCAAGTTCATACTCTTTATTTCTCTCTTTATATTTTTTGTAATTCTTAAGTTTTGCTTTCATTAATTTCTTGTTTATGTTTTTCATTTCCTTTCCTTTCCTTAGTTAACTTGTATTTTATTTATGTTCTTGTTTTGTTTATTTATGTTTTTCTTCTTCATTATGTTTAGCTAAGTTTATTATGTCAAGGTGAAAAGGTTACACTAATGGTGTAAGAACAAGTATGGTGTAAACTCAATATGGACCTTAATGTTTAATATTAACATGTCTTATCTTTTTATCTTACTAATTCTTAATACCTTGCTTGTTAAATGGTTAATCTAAATTTATGTTGTATAGTACTTGGTACAACAAATGCTTGGCACTCTTATAGCTCAACCGTATGGTATTACCTATACATGGGCTATGAAAGGTACTTGATTTGTTGTTAACATCATGAATTCCTGACAATATTTAAAAGTTTGGTGTTATGTAAATAAGATAATTAATATGATCATGTTAATAATTTATAATGAGCTATTAATGACAAATCATCCGACTGGACTCTACTTGTTTGAAATATCATTGGTGGATCCTCTAACCTTGACATTTGTCTTTATCATTGTTTAATCCTTACATTAATCTTCCATCTCAAAGTTCTCATTAATTTCTTCCTCCTCTTCTTTTTATTGTTATTATTATTATTATTATTATTATTATTATTATTATTATTTACATTCTTGTTATATTTTATGTACGTTAAGTATGCTCTGTGTTTGATCAAGGATCCTGATATTGTTGGTCTTGCCTTGTTCATTCGCATCAGAACTCTGTTTATATTATATAATATATCTCTTTGATCTTTTCATAAACTCAGTATATAGGCTGGAAACCTGTGACCCGATCTTTTAGATCATTCTCAGGTATAACAACGCCACGTACTGAGTATTATTATTAGTATTATTATTATTATTACTACTATTACTATTATTATTATTATTATTACTATTAATAGTATTATTACTATTAATATTATTATTACTATTACTATTATTATTATTATTATTATTATTATTATTGTTGTTGTTGTTGTTGTTGTTGTTGTTATTTTTGTTATTATTGTTGTTGTTGTCTTGTTATTTATAATTTATACAATTAACCTTTTTGTGGTTCGACCCCGATCTTGCCGGGTTATTTATTACTTCGACACTCCTGCACTTGGAAGAAGACATCAATCTTTTGATCGTGTCAAGTTTTTGGCGTCGTTGCCGGGGAGGTAAATTCTTGTACAAATTTTAGTATTTATTTTGTTTTTTCTTTTCACTTTTCTTGTATCTAACTTTGTTTCTTTTGTTTTGTTTCTTTTTCTTTTGTTTTCTTCTTCCTTTTATTATCTTTCTACACGTGCATGAGTGTTTGGTCACGTACATTAAATGGTAGACTTTCTAGGGTATCCTCATCATTTTCAGAAAATATGGCCGAAGAAGATAACCAATCACTTCATAATGAGAATAACCGTGTTAGGACACTTAGAGACCACATGAATCCCACAAGAACAAGTGCACCCTCATGCATAGTTTTCCCTCCTGATGCATCCCATTTTAATTTTAAGCCAGACATTATTCAACTTTTACCTTCTTTTCATGGCTTAGATCTAGAAAATTCATACTTGCATTTGAGAGAATTTGAAGAAGTTTGTAACACCTATAATGACTTAAATTGTAGCATGAATACCATTAGATTAAAGCTTTTTCCTTTTTCATTAAAAGATAAAGCTAAAACATGGCTACAAAATCTTAGGTCAGGATCCATTCGTGCTTGGGATGAAATGCAAAAATAATTTTTAAAAAAGTTTTTTCCATCTCACAGAACCAACTCTTTCAAAAGACAAATCACCACTTTCACTCAAAAACCAAGTGAAACATTTTACCAATGTTGGGATAGGTATCGAGACTTGCTTAATACTTGCCATCATCATGGTTTTGAAACATAGAGATTGGTTTCACAATTTTATGAAGGATTAACACCTAAAGATAGGCAAATGGTTGAATTGATGTGCAATGGAACTTTTGAAGATAAAGACCCTAATGAAGCAATGGAGTACCTAGACTTGCTAGCTGAAAATGCGCAAAATTGGGACACTAAGGGCACTTATGAGGCACCAAGTAAAACCCAACCTCATACATCTAGTGGAGGTATGTATAACCTTAGGGAAGATCATGACCTCCAAGCCAAGTTTACATCTTTAGCTAGAAAAGTCAAGGTACTAGAATTGAAAAAGAGTGGTCAATTAAAATCTGTTCAAGACATTGTGTGTTAAATCTGTGAAACAAATGAACATGCAACCAATGACTGTCCAACTTTGCCTTCTTTCAAGGAATGTCTCCATGAACAAGCCCATGCTTTAAACAGTTTCCAAAGGCCCAATCATAACCCATACTCACAAACATACAATCCTGGTTGGAGAAATCACCTAAATTTTAGTTGGAAGAGTGATAACAATAATGCACAAACTTCACAGCCACCGTTTCAAGCACACCATAATTTCCAAAATTCTCATGGATATGCACCTCCTTATGCTCCACCTCCTAGAAGAAATCTTGAGGAAACATTGCATGCATTCATTGAAAAGCAAGAGACAATCAACACTCAACTTACTCAAAGCATGACAAATTTTAAAGATGCTCTTGCAAAATTCACATCTGCTCTCAGTTTTCAAGAGAAACGTAAGTTTCCATCTCAACCACAGCAAAATCCAAAGGGGCAATACAATGCAAATGCAAGTAGTTCCGAAAGCCAACACATGGATCAAGTCAAATCAGTCATCACTCTTCGCAGTGGTAAAGTTATTGAAAAACCCACTCTTGAACCTTGTGAGAAAGATGATGAGTCAATCTCTAAGGGTAAGGAAGGGGTTGAATCTGAACATTGTAAAGAAAAGACTGATTCTCCGCCAGCACTTCCATTTCCTCATGCCATGACCAAACAAAGGAAAGTCAATCACAATTCTGAAATCCTTGAAACTTTCAAACAGGTAAGGATCAATATACCTTTGTTGGATGCTATTAAACAGGTACCTTCCTATGCTAAATTTTTGAAAGATCTATGCACTGTGAAGACAAAACTGAATGTGAAAAAGAAAGCATTTTTAGCCGAACAAGTAAGTGCTATTCTTCAGAACAACAATACTTTGAAATATAAAGACCCTGGTTGTCCTACAATTTCTTGCTTTATTGGAGAACATAAAATTGAAAGAGCTTTACTTGACCTTGGAGCTAGTGTGAATTTACTTTCATATTCGGTTTTTCAAAGTCTCAATCTAGGTGAGTTAAAACCAACTTCTGTAACTCTTTGACTTGCTGATAGATCTGTAAAAGTGCCTAGAGAAATAGTTGAGGATGTGTTAGTACAAGTTGATAAATTCATTTACCCTATAGATTTTATTGTCTTGGATACACAACCTGTTGAAGCATGTAATTCAATTCCTGTTATTTTAGGACGTCCATTTCTTGCAACTTCTAATGCATTGATTAATTGTAGGAATGGACTGATGAAGCTATCATTTGAAAACATGACATTGGAGATGAATATTTTCAACATTTGCAAGCAACCTGGAGATGATAATGATTTACAGGATGTGGACTTTATTGAAAAATTAGTTCATGATCAATTTCAAACAACTTCTAGTGAAACTGAGATTGATGAACCTGACGAGTTGCAAATGGTTTATTTTCAGGAAGAAGCAAAGGCATGTAATTGGAGACCACAAATTGAAGAATTGCCATCATGATCAATTGAGTCTATACCTTCAAGTGTTCAACCACCAAAACTTGATTTGAAGTCGTTACCAGTCAATCTCAAATACTCATTTTTGGGAGAAAATGAAACTTTTCCGGTAATAATCTCTTCCAAACTTAATGCACATCAAGAAGGTAAGTTATTACAAACTCTGAAAATGCACAAAAATGCATTAGGATGGACCATAGCTGACATAAAAGGAATTAGTCCTTTGATTTGCACACATAGGATTTATTTGGAGAAAAATGCTAAACCATCTAGAGAAATGTAACGAAAACTTAATCCTAATATGAAAGAAGTAGTGAAAAATGAAGTCATTAAGCTTCTAGATAATGGAATCATTTATTCTATTTCTAACAGCAAATGGGTAAGTCCTACCCAAGTTGTACCTAAAAAGTCTGGAGTCACTGTGATAACAAATGAGAAAAATGAGTTAATTCCAACTCGGACTATTACTGGTTGGCGCATGTGCATTGACTATAGGAAACTTAATTCAATGACTAGAAAAGATCATTTCCCTTTACCTTTCATGGATCAAATCCTCGAAAGAGTTGCAGGTCATGAATTTTATTATTTCCTAGATGGCTATTCAGGTTACAATCAAATTGAAATTGCATTGGAAGATCAAGAGAAGACTACTTTCACATGTCCATTTGGTACTTTTACATATCGAAGAATGCCTTTTGGGTTATGTAATGCACCAGCCACATTTCAAAGATACATGCTTAGCATATTCAGTGATATGGTTGAACGTTTTCTTGAGATTTTTATGGATGATTTTTCTGTTTTTGGTGATTCATTTGATGATTGCTTAACTAACTTGGAAATGTTTTGAACAGGTGTGAAGAGAAGAATCTTGTATTGAATTGGGAAAAATGTCACTTTATGGTAACAAACGGCATTGTACTTGGTCACATTGTTTCATCGACAGGAATTGAGGTTGACAAATCTAAAATCGAGTTAATTGTCAACTTACCAACACCAAAATATGTTAAAGATGTTAGATCATTCTTAGGACATGCTGGTTTTTACAGAAGGTTCATCAAAGATTTTAGTGTAATATCTAAATCATTGTGTAACCTTCTATCAAAGGAAACTGTTTTTGAATGGACTGAACAATGTGAAAAAGCCTTTGTTAAACTTAAAAGCTTGCTTACTTCTGCTCCTGTCATTCAACCTCCTGATTGGTCATTACCTTTAGAAATAATGTGTGACGCTAGTGATTATGCCGTGGGTGCTGTCTTGGGACAAAGAAAAGATAAGAAACCTTATGTGATTTACTATGCAAGTAAAACTTTAAATAGTACTCAAATGAATTACACTACCACTGAAAAAGAATTACTTGCAGTAGTATTTACATGTGACAAGTTCAGATCTTATCTTGTTGGCTCACCTGTTGTTGTTTTTAGTGATCATGCAGCATTGAAATATCTTCTCTCTAAGAAAGATTTTAAGGCTAGATTGGTGCGGTGGATTTTGTTACTTCAAGAATTTGATATCACAATCAAAGACAAGAAAGACACCGAAAATGTTGTCGCGGATCGTTTGTCAAGATTGACAACCGATTCGAGTTCTGACATCACACCAATCGATGACTACTTTCCTGATGAATCTTTATTTTCTGTCTCTACGATGCCTTGGTTTGCTAATATTGTTAATTTTCTTGTTTCAGGACAATTGCCAGCTCATTGGAGTACCCAAGACAAAAGAAAGTTCTTGAACGAAGTGAAGAACTTTTATTGGGATGACCCTTATTTATTCAAATATTGTCCTGATCAAATATTTCGAAGATGCATTCCTGACAATAAGGTAAGTAGTGTCATTAAATTTTGTCATTCTGATGCATGTGGGGGTCATTTCTCATCAAGAAAGACAACTGCAAAAATCTTACAAAGTGGATTTTACTAGCCTACCATGTTCAAAGACTCACATGCATTCTGCAAGACTTATGAAAATTGTCAAAAGTTGGGATCTATTTCAAAACGTCACATGATGCCTTTAAATCCTATTCTTGTCATTGAGATCTTTGATTGTTGGGGTATAGATTTTATGGGTCCATTTCCTCCATCATTTGGTTTCTTGTATATATTGGTCGCAGTAGATTATGTTTCAAAATGGATAGAGGCAATTCCAAGTAGAACCAATGATCACAAAACAGTGATAAAATTTTTGAAAGAAAACATTTTAAGTCGATTCGGAATCCCTCGAGCCATGATAAGTGATGGTGGAACACATTTCTGCAACAACCTATTTGAATCTTTAATGAAGAAATATGGAATCACACACAAAGTTACCACCCCTTATCACCCTCAGACAAGTGGGCAGGTAGAACTTGCTAATAGGGAGATCAAACAGATCTTGGAGAAAACGGTAAACCATAATCGGAAAGACTGGTCTTTAAGACTTAATGATGCACTTTGGGCTTATCGAACTGCATATAAAACATCATTAGATATGTCACCTTATAGACTAGTCTATGGAAAACCTTGTCACTTGCCTGTGGAAATTGAACATAAAGCTTATTGGGCTATTAAAGCTTTCAATTCAAACATTGATGATGCTAGTCAGCTGCGAAAATTGCAAATAAATGAGCTTGAGGAAATAAGAAATGATGCATATGACAATTCAAGAATTTATAAAGCAAGAATCAAAGAGTTTAATGACAAGAAAAAACTAAGAAAAACATTCAATGTTGGTCAAAAAGTCTTGCTTTATAATTCTCGACTCCATTTATTTCCTGGAAAACTAAGATCAAGATGGAGTGGTTGTTTTATTGTGAAACATGTGTATCCATATGGGGCCTGTGATATCGAAAATCCAGAGAATGGTAATGTTTTCAAGGTAAATGGCCATCGTTTGAAAGTTTATTTTGACAATTTTTCAGTTGAAAATGACTCTATTGAATTGGGTGATCTTGTATATAAATATTGATTCTTTTTCTCACATTATTTTTGTGTGACTTTTGTTTTGCTAGTCTCTCACCCCGGTCAAATGGCGGATAACGGTACTCCGTGACTTTTAAGTCGGTTCTTTCAGTTTCCCATGATAACTGATATCTATGTATATATTTATGCAATTCTTTGCTCTTTCTCCTTTCTTTGAATCTCTCCCCCAATTCTCAGTTGAAAATGGACACCACTCTTGAAAAATTGAAAAAGTATTTTCCCGCTCTGCCTCAGAATGCGATTACAAAAATTTACTTTGCTAGATGTGCAAGATTGAGGTTGTTAATGAACCATGGAATTCCTGAAGATATTCGCTGGCTAATTGAAGCAAAGATCCGATTATCAGGTGAGTCCTCCAATTCTTTCATTTCATACATTCATGGAACATGTAAAAACACTTTTGCGAAGAAACGTCGTGCAAAACGACTGAAAGTCTGTCACCGATGTGCCAGATGGACTTGTAATGCGACATGTCGTTCTTTAGGAATGGTATCTGTAAACCGTGAAGATAAAATACAATTCATTAAGGATGGCCTGAGTAAGGGGTCTTTAGATAATCTTCTATTGACTCTTGAGACGCACCCTAGTGGAGATGTGCATCGTGCAATTTATGATTTATGGCCCCAATTCCATAAAGAACATGCTCGACTTAGTCTTGGGAATCTGACTAAAAAAGACCATGTTTGCCAGTTTTTAAGAAAACTGGATGGGAAGCCTATCCCCGACCCATAGAGGGCGTTTAAGCCGTTCTTGGACGTAAAACCAAGGGAAGATGTGAGCCACAATCACAACTAACTGTACGTACACATGCCTTTTTAAAATAAATAAAGAGAGTGAGACTACGGCTGGCCTACATATAGGTGGTATGATTGCATTTTCAATTTCTCATATATAAATTCTTCTCTTCCTTCCCTTCATTTCTACTCAACCCATACTTTCATCAAATATAGAAGTGTGTAGAAATGGCAGGTTCCTCAAGTCATAACATAAACAATATTTGTGTTTTCGGTGGATCAAGTCCTGGGAAAGAAAAAGAGTTTTTAGAATCAGCAAATCATCTTGGTCAAGTACTAGCTGAGCGAAAGATTCATTTAGTGTATGGAGGAGGCAACCTTGGGTTAATGGGGGGAGTGTCAATAGCTGCATATTTAGGAGGTAGTCAAGTTTTGGGGGTAGTCCCCAAAGCTTTAGCACAAGGGGACATCATTGGAAAAACAATTGGAGAGGAATTACAAGTCCCCACAATGTCTGATCGACTGAATGCCATGTTTAACCATGTTGATGCCTTCATTGCCTTACCAGGTGGTCTGAGCACATTAGAAGAGATCTTTCATATTTCCTATTGGGCCCAACTGCACATTCACCATAAACCCATAGGTTTGTTAAATGTTAATGGTTTTTATGATAAGTTGTTGTCTTTTCTTGATCATGCTGTGGAACAGGAATTTCTAACATCTTCAGCACGACAAATCATAATCTCTGCTGCTACTGCTGAACAATTGATTGACCAACTACAATCTTTCATCCCTGTAATTAATCCCTCCATGAGTCGCATAAATTGGTCAACTAAGGAAAGCCGTAAAAAGCTTAGATTTGGATTTGAGCCTTTGTTTGTAAAAACTTTGTGTCTTTTGGTTTTATTATTGTGTTTTGTTGTTTCTTATATTTGTTTAAGTATGTTTCAGGTTTGTCAATGTTCGTTATTTCAGGTGATGTCTTCTATACTCTATCTTTCTACCTTAAGACATTGAGGACAATGTCTCATTTTGGTTGGGGGGAAAGGGTAGTGGTTACAAAAAAAAAAACTGTGTTTTCTATTTCATAAACTATTTGCAAAACTATTGTTACTAGGATGGCAGAGTAAAAGGAGTTCTTTTGTTAAAGTGACTCTTGAGACGCATCTTAGTAAACATTCTTAAAAATGTCTATCAGAATACTTCTTGAAATATCTAAGTTTACAAACTCTCATATTGTTAACACTTGATTCTGCTCATATGCTCATTTAACAAGTATTCTTAAATCTTCATTTTCACACACACACACTTTAACATATGATTGTGGGTTGCACATTGGATTATTACATCATTTATGTTCTTTTGTTAAAGGTAACAACTAAGGGAAAGGGATAGTACATAATTTGCATAAAAAAAAAACAAAATTTTTTTTGATAATAATGATGAATAAAAACGTAGATAAGTTTGGTTTCGTAGCCTCCCTAACCTAAGCAATTAAGCCCGAAGGGGTGTTTTAACACTTAATACCATAAAGTCAACTGACTTGGGAGCTATTGACCCAAAGCTTGTTACATGGGTTAAGGAGAAAAGCTTAAGGGAATCAAACATTGCAATATCTACGTATCAGTATTTGCAACCCGAGTTGCTAAGCTCGTAGAGGTGTCTCAACACCTAATGCCCTAAGACCAACTGGTCTGGGAGTCATTAGCCTAAAGCTCGTTACATGGGTTAAAGATGCATTGTGTTTTAAGTTGTATGTGTAAATAGAAAAAAAGAAAAAAAGAAGAAAAAATAATCTCAACCCAAGGAAGTTAACCTTAAACATTAGAACATAATATTGTTTTCTTCCAACAATAGCCCCACATATATGTTTTCATACATTGAGCATATAAAAAGAAGGTTTATTAATATCTTGTTTAAGAAATATGAAGCAGAAATGAGAGTTTGTTTATCTGGATAGATTAATGGAAGTTGAATGATGAATGCCTTGCTTTATGGAATTTGCAAATTGTTTTTCTATTTTAACGCTTTGATTACTATGGACTAGTAATAAGCTGGTTGGGAGGTGTGATTAGTACTTAAAAGTGCATACTTATCAAGGTTTTATATCATCATTTTGCACTTAAAGTATCAATAACTCCTTAACTAAAACATGTTTTATAATAACAAGTCTAATACTATAAAATACCCTAATATATGATAAATGTTCATCTTAAATGCAGGTCTATCACATCAATCAATACTTCGAAAACTTGACACGACCAAAAGATTGATGTCTTCTCCCAAGTGCAGGAGTGTCGAAGTAATAAATAACCCGGGAAGATCGGGGTCGAACCACATAAAGGTTAATTGTATAAATTATAAATAACAAGACAACAACAATAATAACAAAAATAACAACAACAATAAGAAGAATAATAGTAATAGTAATAGTAATAGTAATAATAATAATAATAATAATAATAATAATAATAATAATAATAATAATAATAATAATAATAATAATAATAATAGTTATAGTAATAGTAATAATAATAATAGTAATAATAATAATAATAATAATAGTAATAGTAATAGTAATACTAATAATAATACTAATAACAATACTCAGTACGTTGCGTTGTTATACCTGAGAATGATGTAAAAGATCGTGTCACAAGTTTCCAGCCTATATACTGAGTTTATGAAAAAATCAAATAGATATATTATATAATATAAACAGATTTCTGATGCGAATGAACAAGGCAAGACCAATAATATCAGGATCCTTGATCAAACACAGAGCATACTTAACGTACATAAAATATAAAAAGAATGTAAATAATAATAATAATAATAATAATAATAATAATAATAATAGTAATAATAATAATAATAATAACAATAAAAAGAAGAGGAGGAAGAAATTAATGAGAACTTTGAGATGGAAGATTAATGTAAGGATTAAACAATGATAAAGACAAATGTCAAGGTTAGAGGATTCACCAATGGTATTTCAAACAAGTATAGTATAAACTCTTATTACTCAATTTGGAAACCACACACGAAGGAGGTTCCAGTCGGATGATTTGTCATTAATAGCTCATTATAAATTATTAACATGATCATATTAATTATCTTATTTACATAACATCAAACTTTTAAATATTGTCAGGAATTCATGATGTTAACTGATGTTAACAACAAATCAAGTACCTTTCATAGCCCAGGTGTAGGTAATATCATACGGTTGGGCTATGAAAGTGCCAAGCATTTGTTGTACCAAGTACTATACAACAAAAATTTAGATTAACTATTTAACAAGCAAGGTATTAAGAATTAGTAAGATAAAAAGATAAGACATGTTAATATTAAACATTAAGGTGCATGTTGAGTTTACACCATACTTGTTCTTACACCATTAGTGTAACCTTTTCACCTTGACATAATAAACTTAGCTAAACATAATGAAAAAGAAAAACATAAATAAACAAAACAAGAACATAAATAAAATACAAGTTAACTAAGGAAAGGAAATGAAATGAAAAGCATAAACAAGAAATTAATGAAAGCAAAACTTAAGAATTACAAAAAATATAAAGAGAGAAATAAAGAGCATGAACTTGATCTGAACAACCAAGCCCCCAAATACATGGCAAATGCCTCCTTTTATAGGCCAAAATTCAGAATTATTGATTTGATGACTAATTGTTGAGTGGGTGACCAACTTTTAACTTGGTGAAAATCCTTATCTTCTTATCTTAATAAAACAAAAATGCTAGCATCAGAACGGGGTCCAGATGTCCAAATGAAAGTTCTAGGAAATTCTCTTAGCTTTCCAGGAAAAAAACTATGAGGTCATTTGGACTTCTAGAACTCAAGATATAGGCTGAACATTGAACAGTGTCTGGGCTGCAGGACAGATTCGGACTTCTCCGTTGTTGCTATAATTTGGACTTGAAAACAGTCTTCTTAGATCTTGATGTCCAAATGAAAGTTGTAGGCCTATGTCTTACTGAATTTGTGTAAAATTATGAGGTCATTTGGACATCTAGAACTCGAGATATGACCTAATTACCGAATAGTGTTCCAGTTTGGACTGCACCAACATCTCTTTTCCAAGTTTCACCCTCTCTTTATCTTCACATATTTCAGTAGTTGAATTCATCAATCAATACTTTGATTTATGTGATAGACCTGCATTTAAGATGAACATTTACCATATATTATGGTATTTTATAGTATTAGACTTGTTATTATAAAACATGCTTTAGTTAAGGAGTTATTGATACTTTAAGTGCAAAATGATGATATAAAACCTTGATAAGTATGCACTTTTAAGTACTAATCATGTAGCCTCTACATGCATCATTTTAATTATCTAATGCCTTATAATTGTTCATTATTCAACTAAATTATTGTGCATGTTGATATTAAGAGATTAAGCATGTTGTTTGCTTCTTCTAATGTATTCCATAAATTGATCAAAAGACAAAAATCTTTGTATAAACTGTCTTGAAATATTATAGAACTTTATATATTTTTATGCATCTAAACTCGTATAGAAATATTATATGTTATTGTATGGGGACTCAATTCTACTCAAGAGAAATTCCATCGATTAGTGATTTTTTTTTTACTATTATGGTTTTATTTGATTTTAATTTGCTTATCTGTTAACCTTCTTGCACAAATTCAATTGTTTTTTATTTTCAAATAATTTAGAGTTAGAATAATTTCAATAGCTAATAAGTAGATAATTTTTTAGAACGATCTTCTTATATTATCTTACTTAAAGTGATTTATATACTTACTATCTAAATCTTTGCATCAATTATATTGTCATTAAGAATTGAATCCTTTGTCCTTAAAGTTTTATTGTTTGTCATTTGGCATAAACAAATTATCTATAATCAACATCTCATAATTCCAATACCACCACCTTGATTAGTTGTATTATTAATCAAGGTCTAGAAACTTAAAAATAGACACCAAAAAAATATCTCTACAAAAAGTCTGAACCTAAACTCTAGAATTAATAAATAAAATAGAGAAACCTAAGCTCTAGAATGACTGAAAGAAAATAGAGTATAAGAACTAGAAACATGGAAGGGAAAAGAAGGCAAAAGAACTATTGTTTGGTGTACAGAACATCTCTCATTTAACCCTTTTTTATACTGATTTTTAGAACCAAAACTGATGCAATATTAATTGTGGTTATTATTGTTGTTTTATCTTAATTACTTATCATAAAAAAATAAAACTCGATAGTTTTTTTTATTTTTGCTTTTTAAAATCAAATATTTTTATCTGAGAAACCAATTTTTTCATGTACAAAAAGGTTACTATTTAGAAAATTTATTTATAAGCCGACAAAAATTATTTATTTTAGTGTAAAAAAATATTTTAAAGCAAACCCAAGGCCAGACCTTGAACCTAGGCCTAAACTAGTGTCATGTCATTCGGTTGAGCTTATTTGTACCAAGTCAAATCAGCGCTTGTATATGGCTTAAGCCCAATGTTCATTAGTCTAGAGCCTCTTACCTCTAAAATATTTAGTGTCCTAAAAGCATATTTTAACTCTTCAACTTTATACTACATATAAGTTACAAGATAAGTTACAAGAATATCTTGTAATCTCTAAATATAGGATTAGAGGTTCTCGAGTTTATAAAAACATAAGATTTTTTTAAGATTAGTTTCTTATTCACTCATAATTTTTTTAAAACATATTAATACTCCATGTTAAAGTACTTTTGTTATAGAATAATTTTAACCAAATTCTTAACATGAAAAGTGAATGGAACTTTTAACATGGCCTTAAATGTGCCATTTCAACATGTTTAAAAAAAATTCTAACAATCCCTTCAACGAATGAAAATTTTTTACTAATATACGAAGACTTAAAAAATCATAGAGAGATAATGAATTGGTATATCACTAAATCATAATAGGCAGCTTTTAGCTTTATACCTTTTTTAATGTGATGTCTTGAATCATTAAACATTTTATTTAAACCAAGATAATAGTACTCACATAGCTATTATACTAAAGTTTTCCTTTAGTTCTCATGGTGATGTTCATTTTAGCCCCAAGGAACTCTCAATTTCATAAATGTTTTCAAAAAATCAACCTTTCAAAATTCTCAAATATTCAACCACATTTCTCACTCAATTCATAAGTGATCTTTTATTAGAAGTATTTTGCTACAATACACTTGTTAAAACAAAAAATTAAAATCATTGAGCATAACTTACCTTTATTATTTTACAATTAACATCTTTTTTTTCATCATAAAAAAAGAAAGGAAATTATAATTTTTGAGTGCTACTAGGAGTGTCATGTTACTTAGTTTTTCTTTTAAACCTTGATCTTAGGATCTCTAGTCAAATATAATGTGAACACCATGGATATAAAGATTAAAAAATCCACAATCAAATTAACACTTCTTAATAAAGCTAAATTCAGGCTTGTAAGTGAGCTTGACACAACAATAATCTATATTAAGGCATTAAGACTATAAAAAGCAAACCTCCACCCAACACCTATAAAGAGACATGAACTTGAAGTATATAAAATTCCATAAAACTCGATTAATTTTTTGGTAAGTTAGAGTAGTTCTATAAAAAATAAAGAGTAAGAGCAAACTCTCACACATACATATTATTTATGAGTAATCAATCCATCTTTTATTAATTTATTTTTACAAGCTAAATAAAATTATTTATAATATGTAAAAAAAATCTTAAACAAGGCTAGGAAAATAATAAAAGAGTTTTAAATAAAATAGAAAAAAAG
Source organism: Populus davidiana (assembly GCA_030145905.1). Taxonomy (NCBI): domain Eukaryota; kingdom Viridiplantae; phylum Streptophyta; class Magnoliopsida; order Malpighiales; family Salicaceae; genus Populus; species Populus davidiana. The sequence goes on along the minus strand of CM057800.1, from coordinate 2,761,793 downwards.
AATCATAAATCAATTAGAAAACTAATACAATTCAAGCACAATAGATTTTGGACCTTATATAATGGCCTTCTCAATGTATAATTGCCCTTAAATTTTAAATCAATATAGAACAAGATCTTTGAAAACTTCTGGTAAAATTTCAGTCTAATTCAGTGGTTGGATAAAACATTATACTTGTTAGAGTAAAATTATATATTATGAAAAATAAGCCTCTAACTGCTAAAATTAATTAGCTTACCATTGCAAAATAATTATGCCTATGTTATAGATGGATTAAGCCTCTTTTACATATAGATTAGATTGACTAAGGTCTGATTATCAATTTGAAGTTGTAGCTTTTTTGAAATTCACCTTAGCCCAAATACTCTAAATAAAATCATTGATTGCATCTTTGAGCTTCTTGGCTCTTGACCTTGTAATTGGTCTAATTGAAACTTTTAATGGATCCTTTAGTGTAGTCTTAACCATATAATTTCCTCTTTCTTCAAAATAATTCATCCAATAATCATCACCTACATCAAATAAAGTTGAGATTAGAATCATTGAAAATAGCACTAATAACATACTCATCTAGTATATCCACTTTATAAGTATTGTCATTAATTCTTTCAAGGATTTGGAATGATCCATCTCATCTCTACATCAACTTTGATCCTTTTTGTTGAGGAAATCACTTTTTTTACATATGCACTCAAACTCAATCATTTAGTTCAAAAATAACCATTTTTTGTCCTTTATTAGCTTTAAGAATAATCAATAGTAGAATGCACACTCCTATTATAAGAAAATTCTATAAATGGAAAAAAAATCTTCCTAACTTTTCAAATTCTTTTGAATGATGATTCTTAATAATATAGATAAAGTCCTATTAACTAATTTAGTTTGACCATCTGTTTGTGAATAACAAGTAATAGAAAATAACAATTTTGTTCCTAACTTACCTCACAAAACCTTCTAAAAGTAGTTAAAAAACTTAACATCAAGATCAAAAACAATGCTTCTAAGAACACAATGAAGCCGAACTATCTCGCTAAATAATAAATCAACTATATTAGTTACATCATCAATTTTATGATAAAATATAAAATGTAAACTTATCTGCAACCATAAAAAAAGAATCTATATCCTTTTTTGACCTGGACAAACCTAAAACAAAATTCACAGATATATCAACTCAAGATTCCTTAGGTACTGGTAAATGAGTTTACAAACTATGAGAAAAACTTTTATGCTTGACTTTGTCTACATATTATACACCTATTATAAGTTCTTTGCACATCTCTTTTCATCTTAAACCAATAAAAATGTTCATGCAAAACATCCAAAGTTTTAACAACCCTAAAATATCACGTTAAATTGTTCTAATGAGTTTCACGAACAAACAATTCATGCATAGAAAAATTAGAGACACAATCTTTTTTCTTTAAACAAATAACAATCAACCCTAAAAACAAATGTCAAATTCTCACAAGCTTTACATACTTGGCCAAAATCATCATTTTCAACATATAAATCTTTCATACGCTTAAATCCTAATAATCTAGCATTTAAAGTTAAAAGAAATGTATACCTTTGTAATAGTGCATCAACCATTATATTTTCCTTTCCTTGCTTTTACTTTATCACATATAGGAACATTTTTATTAACTCAACCCAATTGACATGCTCACTATGAACCTTATCAGGAAAAATATCGTTAAAGTCCTATAATAAGAAAACACAAACACTAAGAAGACAATGATCAAGGTCCTTAGCATTAAATTTTCATTCATAGACATATTAGAAAAATAAACAACTTTAATCTCACTCTCGTTTATTTTTATTTTTCCCGCTTTTTTATTTTCTCGACCCTCATTTCTTCTCTCATTTCTTGGTGGAATTCCTACTAATTTCTATTTTGGATAAATTCTCTCTTGACATCTTATGGATATAAAAATCTAGAAATTCACAGTCAAATTGACTTTTCCTCACATCCTCAATTTCAATTGCTCTAGGAGATAATGGTACAAATGAGAATGTCAACTCATGTCAACTCATCCTTCTCACAATTACAGTTAGATGGGTTAGGTTGTTGGCTTTATTTTTGTTTTAGTGGCTAAAACTTTCCTCCAAGCCTTATAGATGTGGTAATCTCTTCTCTGGTATAATTTAACCTCGAAGCTAAAACAAAATCTAAATTTCTTATTGACATATATTGCTCTTTCTTTTCAATTACTTCATCATCTTAATAGCACCATATTAAAAATACCTTTAAGCCTAATATAGTATTGCAACTCAACTACATTAGCTTTTTGTATTCAATCTAATTAAAAATCTTTTTCCATACTCCACTATATTAACTTTAATCATGACTATTTATTTTTTTGTGAAAATACTTCTAAAATCCAAAACAAAATCCAAAACAAACTTTTTAGTCTTGAATAAAAATATTTTTCTTATGATTGTTTCCATCTCAGTTTGACCAAATATTTAAAAACTTTTATATTTAAAAGATTAAAGTCTCAAATTTATTTTAGTATTACCAAAATCTTTATCCAAACTACCTAAATCCATCATCATTATCTATCCTTCTTGCTTAGGAAATGATCAATTGATCAAAACCTACCAGATTCTTGCTTAGGAAATGATCAATTGATCGAAACCTACCAGAATTATTTAGTAGCTGAGTTAATTATATCTTCGTTTTCTTCCAAGTAAATTAATTTTTAATTTTATTGACTGCTAGTAAATTAAACCCACTTTTTTTCTAATTAACTATGACAAAAGATACAGAAAAATAGGTTTAACAATAAACATTGAAAGCGTAAATTAATATATATATATACACACAAATTTATTCTTTGGGTTTTTGATACTAGTTGGAAGTCATATGAAGAATATTTTTAATCTTCTACTCAAATCTCTGAAAAAGAACACATCTTTTTCTCATTACCGTTTCCATCGCATTCTAAATCTCAATTCGATTCTGTCTAAAACAAGATTATTCCATCAAATAATAACATAACGAATAAATACATGGTAAAAGTTAATTGAACCTTCTTTTTTCCACTTCGAATAAACAAAAGTTAAAATACTCTTTCCAAATCTATCTTAATACCACCATGGTGAACATTGACAAACCAAGATTTCCTCTTTACATAACAGAATTATCTGCTATAAAGTTCCAACTCCCCAGTGGCAACAAAATTACAGATTTCCCTTTTCATGAGCAGGAGACATCTCTCATAATTAACGGTGTTTATATACCTGTTGATACATGGATCACCAAAAACAAAGCAGAAAAAGAGAGCGGTAAAAGGGTCTATCTTGCTAATCAGAACACTAACAGGCAAATAAGTTCCCTCGACTTGCTTGCGATCAGAACTCGGGTTTCTGAACCATCAGCCTGGAACACATCACAGATCCCGGCAGACTTATAAATGCAGTCAAGAGTCCACTAGCAATAATAGCAAAGATAAGTGCTGCAACCGAGGTAAGTCAGTTCCCTGCGAAGAACAGGCATGGTAAAGGGAAAGATGTGAAAACTAACTACTACAAAACAGCACAAAAGAGATTCAAACAGCGATTAAAGGATTGGTCCCAGGCAACACAGTCAACGATGAAACAAAAACCATTAGCAAAAGACTTGAGATGGAGAAGGTTGAAGGGGTCATGGGTTTAGAGCTCCCTTCAATCCAAAAAGGGATCTAACATTAGGCAATAAAGCTCCTGAGATATGCAAGCCGCAAACCTATCCTTCAGTTGATAGATAGGGTTGTGGATCCATAGCTTAGCAGCTTAATCTACCCAGCAAGAACCTCTATTGGACTTCAAGGAGCTCCACTCCCTAATCCATCACCCATCTCGGATTTAAAGATTTACAGTACCCGCCAAAACCCTAACACATAGACACGACTATCCAAGAACAGACAAAGAAACTCGTGCATAAACAACAACCCTAACACCATATTCTCCTCTATATATCAGTTATACTACAAATATAACTATAGATCTGATTGACCTCACTGTACATCCATCCTAACCCTAGAAAAGACGACATCTTAAAGGAAAAGCAGATATGAGAAAATAAGAGAAGTGCAGAGGCGAGGGCCTAGTTATGTTCACTAACTAGTATTGAATCCATTGAAAATAAAAAGAAAAAGAAACAAGAAGAAAAGGGTTCAAAGAGAAAGAAACACAGAACAGTTTCAACTTAGTATCTAAACGAAGATCGCATGTTTTCTTCATTCTTAAAGCCACCGGCTACAAGTATGAGACGAACTAGGCATCTGAAGATGACCACTCCATGAGAACATGAACTTGTGAGCAAACCCTACACCACTAATAATAGTTTATCTGCGAAGACTCTTCAATGCTACCTTTTATAGACATCTACAAATAGTAGAAAAAAACCACCTAGATAGCCTGTTTGAAGCACCCATCTACCCTAATGTCTAAAAACAACTATTTTTTAGCGCGGTAACCATTAAAAATGACCTTAGGTTAAAAGAGGAGGATGCCTTTTTTGTAGTGGTTAGACTTGATTAATAATGGTGGGTCGGCAGGAGCTAGTTTTGCCTCCATCAAGAAAAAATCTGTCGGACACCGGCTTGTTAGATTCCTTGTAGTGGTGATCACATGCCTTGTTTGCTTCTGGTCACGATATATTCGTCCATTTTATCGATATCTTCACTTGAATGAGTGCTTCAAACGTTAAAAATACACCATGAAACTAATAAACATAACACAGAAAACGTATAAATTAACGTGTAAGAGAAAATCAATTTAAACTAAAGTAAGAATCAATCCAACTATCTTAAAATAATTTATTATTTCCCATTTGATGTTTACAGTGTAATTGTTATATTGTTATTTAAGTTTATTTAATTTTTTACAAAAATTACTCTTGATGAGGAAAAAAATTGATAGAAGAAGGAAAATTGAAAAAAAATAGTTTAGAAAGACAAAGGTTTGTTAATGTCTTTAACATTTTTTGGAATAATTTTTAAAATAAATAATTCCAATAAATAAAAATATTTTTTTAGTTTAAAAACAATTTTATTTTAAATATATTTTGAACAGGCACAATTTTCCAAGAAAGCAAAAAATGCTGGCGAGATCTTTAATTTATTTCCTACTTCTATCTCTCGGTTCAAAGCACAAACTTAAGGTTGCTTTTATGTATGAATGGTCTGATCTCTTTCTTCAAGGGCGCTGTCTGCCATGGATGTGGGATGGGAGCGCTTGGTGACCATCATGGTCCTGCTGTTGTTAGATGTGCATGTGGTTGGAGGTACACTTTTTTCTCTTTCTTACCGCTCCATGTTTTTCACGGGGTGTCATTCTATTTGTGAATTTCTCAACACCGATCATAATTTGAGTTTTTTTTTTTGTTAAGTAAAAAAAATTAGCATATAAAATATTTAAAAAAATAATATAATTTGACAAGTTATAAGTCTTGTATACAACTCGTGATTCTCATATTATATCTACAACACTCAAGTTTCATGCAAAAAATATGAATCCAAATGATTTATAACATTATCTCTATTTAAGCATTTTAGGGTTCTTTTAACGGGCATGAATGAAAATATATATTCTAATCTCATGAAGATATATAATAGAATATAAATCCCTCATCAAAATGAAATATGTGTTGAATGAGGATAGTGTTTCGATTCTTAAAGATAATAGAAAAGCACAAGTTGAGGAAGAGCATGATGTTAATGAATAAGAACATGATGTTGTGATGATGATTTTAAAGTGATGTTTGAGACACCATCAACAGCTTCCTCACTGGAAAAGGTTTCTACGAGTATTTGGACATGTTTCTACGAGTATTTGGACATCTAGGATGGAAAACCTCAAAACACTCATTAAGATGAATGTGCATCATCTTATAAATACTCAATTGTATATATTACCTATTCAAAAAGAAATGGTAGGTGACTTAAAGGACATCAAAAGCATGATGGATAATCTTTTCTCTCATTAGCCACCACCCTAGATTGTGTACTAGAGCATATGCATTGTGTTTTTATGTTTTATCCTTTCTTTTTTTTAATTTTCTTCTTGTAATGGATAATGTATTATTTTAAAGATTATACAATGAACTTCTTATTATTTTTTATTTTCATTAGCTCTCCATTATATGTTTCTTTTATATAACAAAGATGGAGAGAAATGTAACTTGCATGTGTGCATTCTGTTGCAAAAAAAAGAAGGAAAATGTGCTTAATAATAAATGCATGCATTTAGATGGAGAAATCTAATGCACGTGTTATTACATTGCTTAGATTGTACTAAATTGTTAAAGTTTCATATATATTGAATTGCAAAAGATAAGGTGAGACACATTTTAAGTATCAAGTTATCTATTTATTGTCATCATAAAAAAAAAAAGAGAATTGTTGACCTATAGAGTCACATATTCATGTTTTTATATATTTTGATAATAATAATAAAATAAAAAATGAACTAATAATATTATTGGTTAAGAATAAGCTTTAAACAAGTTTTATACGAATAACATATCAATAAACATGATGAATTTCATGAAGAAATCAATCAGGAAGTCCGAAAAGAAAGAAAAGTCGAGACTTAGATTAAGTATTCATTTTAGTGCTTATATGTAAATTTTTATATCTTATTTGATAACACAATTAAAATGAACTTACAAACTTCACTATGCATGCATTAAATGAATGATAGTAAAATATAAGATAGATTGTTATAAGATTCATCTAGGTTAATCTGATAAATCTAGAATTCTCCATGAACTAGTTGACTATTTGGTGTGATCAAATGAACTAGTTGACTATTTGGTGTGATCAAATGAACTAGTTGACCACTTATTCATCGGTGATGAACATTTAAAAATTATACAAGAATCGATTGACTAACTAGCATGACCAATCTATATTGGTCGATTGTTTAAGTTGTCAGTGAGATTATAATGGCTATAAACATCTTATTTTTATTAAAAACATATATATAGCTTCTCTAGCTACTAAATTAACAAGAGAATTCAAACATATATCATATCAAATCTATTCTAAAAGCAAAACAACTACAAAATCATCAATCCTTGATCATCCTCTAATTTGTACTATTAAACCTTCATATCTTAGCATAAGAGTATTTAATCTCATTCTTACAACACTTAAACATCTTCAAATCCTATAAGTGCTATTTTGTGAGATATAGGAATATTATAACTTAAATTGTATTATCTACTCTACTAAGAAAGTTGTTGTGAAAAACAAATTCATTCTTGTAAACTTTCGAGAGTTATGTCAAAACTCCTGGAATTGGTAAGGAAATTTCACCAAGAAAAAATCATGAAAATGACATATCTTCAAGTGGGAAAAATCTTGAAGAATGAATTTCTTCAAGTGGTGTAAAAAGCTCGGTGTGAATTCATCAAATGGTTATTATACTCATGAACTTAGAATAGTAAATGCATACATTACTCAATTATGGTTTGATACTTGAGGTATGGATATAGGCTTACTAAACCATGTAAAAAAACAAGTTTGTAAATTCTCTCTCTTATCTCTTTACTTTAAATACTTTAATTGTATTGCTGGTTATTATATTTAATTGAAGTAATTTGCATTAATTATTGAATTTAGTGATATACCTAATTCAACCCTCATTAGGTCTTTAGTTGCCTTAATCCGATAACAACATAAACTCCTATAATATAGAGTTCATTTAAGCCGTGTATTGTTAGTTATCAAATTTAATTAAAGTAATTTGCATTAATTTGTGTTGTGACGGACTTTAGAAGGTTGAAGAGGCTGAGCATCTTGAAGCGGTGTTAACATAAGATAAAAATTCTTATTTATTTAGTTGTATCGATTATTCTTTTTTATTCATGTATTTTCAATTTGGTTACTTAACTCTAGTATTATTTCAATTCATTTAGTTAACCGTGTATTTTTTAAATTTGTTTGACTAACCTAATAGTTAATTTATATTAAGTTTCAATAATCATTATGCATGCTAATGATGTGACAATTAAATAATAACCATTACAAGATTCTTTATATATATATATATATAGTTATAGTTATATAAGGTTTAAATTGTCAAATAGATTATTTTAAATTTTTTTAAAAATATATATTTAATAATAAAGGAGTAGCATGGATATAAAATACATATCATGAGCAATAAATTTTTAATAACATAATATCCAACTTAGTAAAATCAAGATTTATATTTGACGTAGTAAAATCAAGATTTGATACAAGTTAGTTATTGAGTTAATTATAAAAATTTAAGAATTGGGTTAACTAAATAAATTCAAAGAATACAAGGGATGATGAACAAATTAAAATTAAAATTAAAATTAAAATAAATAACTCATATAGAAGATAAATTTAAAGATTCATCCTTTAATACAAAATAAATGGAGCTTGAGATTTACAAGTAAATCTCCTCGTATGATTTAAAATGAATGATTTTTTTTATTTTTTAATGTTTTTTCTATATTTTTTTCTAGTATAATTTTTTTGTGTGTTTCTTATCCATCTATATTTCTATAGTGCTATGTCTTAAATGGATTAATAAACATGTATGCTTATTCTTCAAATTTATTATCTTAACACTTTCACCTACCATTCTTAATAACTATCATTGCAAGAACTTAAAACACTATTCCGCATTCTTATCATTAATATAACTATTATTACAATCCTTACATCATTATCCCTTCAACATCATTATTATCACAACAATAATCTCATTATCACTAATCAATGACTTATTATTAATATTGCTACTACTTTAACTTAGTTATCCCTATCACCACTACTATAATTTGACTTATTTGAAAGTGTAATTGCGGTTGCTTTTCAAAATATTTTTCGTGCCGAGATGCATCAAAATAATATTTTTATTATTTTTAAAAAATTATTTTTGAGATTAGCACATCAAAATGATCGAAAACATACAAAAAAAATTAATTTTTTTAAAAACACGTTTACAACCACGTTTCCAAATGCTCAATTTTTGGTACCAATATATGCTATTACCCAAACCATTTCTTTTGCTATTATTATCATTATTATTTTGTCATTTCTATAACCAATTTTATAACCATTATTGCTATTTATTGTTTAACAAAAAAAAAATAGTAATATATGTTTGAAGTTTGTGCATGTATTAACTGATAAAATTATAAATATATATATGTTTGTGTGTTTTATATCAAAATTAAGATATGTATATATTATACTAAATTAAAAAACTATAAATATATATCTCAAGGTTAGGGTTGGGTTGAATTTCCAGTTGTATTTGATAATATTCATATAATACTCATTATTTATTAAATAAAACAGTTATAACTATCCATAAAAAAAAAAACCTATCAATATTTCAGGTTGTTTCAGATTAATTCTATCAGGTTCAAAATAAATTAACACCCCAAATTGCAATCATTTTAAAGCTATTAATAGAAAATACCTTATGTTACGGAAATTATTCTTTTTTAACACATTATAATAATAAAATTAACTATTTTTTATTTAAAAATGCAGTAATTAGGAATTAAAATAAAAGGATCCTTGATGCCTGAAAGTTGGGACGGAATACATCTAATTAATTTAACCCCTAAAAAATATTCTCTAACTTCACGTATTAGGTCATTAGTTAGAATTGTTCAGTAATCCACGGTGATATTCCTCTTCCTCTTCTTCTTCTATTCTTTCTTTTCAACGAGTAAAATCTAGATCCAATATATTGAATCATTAAAAAGGTGTTTGGAAATGTGGTTATAGTTATTTTTTAAAGTGTTTTTTACTCAGAAAAGCATGTCAATAATATTTTATTTATTTTTTAAAAATCATTTTTGAGATCAGCACATCAAAATAATTTTAAAACATAAAAAACATATTAATTCAAATAAAAAATAAATTTTTTTTTCGAAAACGCTTTTGAAAAGTACTCTCAAACAGCCTCTAAATGGTTGCTTTTATTAAAAAGAAATAGAAAGCTAATTATGAAAACCAATTATGAACATAATTTCAATAGAAATAGAAAATAATAAAAAAGAAATAGAAAGCTAATTACAAACACAATTTCAAAGTTGAAATTTTCAACTAATTTTTTTTAAAAATATTATTTTGATACATTTTTAAATGAAAAAACACTTTGAAAAGCATCCGCAACCACACTTCCAAACAGACTTTAGAGCTTGTTGCGGTTACTTTTCAAAGTGTTTTTTACTTAGAAATATATCAAAATAATTTTTTTTATTTTTTAAAAATTATTTTTGAAATCAGCGCATCAAAATAATCTAAAAAAACTAAATTTTTTTTAATTTGAAGCATAGAAAAAAAATATAAAATTTTCAATTTTTTTAAAATATGTTTTTAAAACGCAAAAACAAACAGGACCATAACCAACGTAAATTATTGTGTATGGAACTCCGTATATGCATATCCTTATTTGTTTCTTTCTGGTTAAAATATTAAGAACTTGATTGATATTATAGTAGTGATTATTTTTTAAAATATTTTTTATTTAAAATTAATATATATATATATATATTAATTTTTTTTAATTTATTTTTAACATCAATACATTAAAATAATTTAGAAAACAAAAAAAATTAATTCAACAATTTTTATTTTATTTATAAAAAAAATACTTTTCAACCACAAAAATAAATTGGACCTAAATCTAATATTTAATTCCATGCTCTTGTAATTAATATTAACGTGATCACGGTAGAATATTTTTCACTTATCAATCCTTTTACTCTTGAATTGTTAAAATATCATTCTCCTTCCACCACAACTGACAACTATGCTAACGTGTTTTTATTTTGCTGCAAACAGAGGATGGGCCTATTAAATAATAAAAGAATTGTTTTAAAAATGAAGACAACAACAAAACACTAAAATAAAAAGAAATTAGAAAACATTAAAAAAAAATATCAAATGAGTGTTGTATTTAAGTTTTTTTTTTTAATGATTTTAATGCATTGATATATCATAAATTAAAAAAAATTTAATTTTTTTTTAATATATTTTTAATTAAAAAACACTTTAAAAAAAATTTACACCATAATTTTTAGACCCGACCCGGTTCAAGGCCTAGGTTATGGGTTTTGACCGGGTTGTCCGGATTAATTTTTCTATAAAAAATCAAAACGACATCGTTTTAGTAAAAAAACAAAAGTTTACGGGTTTTAACTGGGTTTTTGACCGGGTCTTGCCGGGTCAACCCGCCAGGTCAGCTGAGTTATACCGAGTATTTCTTTTCTCTATTTTTTCTTTAACCTAGTCTAATTTTAACTCCAAATTAGCTTGATCCTGAATCAACCTACTGACCAGACAGGTTTCAAAATTATACTTTACATTATAATATCAAATACATACAGTATTATTGTGCAAAATGTTGAACTTAATAATTATGGACATAAAATTAATGTCCATGTTAGGTATCACAACTTCAAAAATTCTTTCTGTCTCACTTTGTTTTCTCTTTTTTTTAGAAAAGGGAAGATGAGATCTTATTTTTATTTTTATTAGTGTAATTTTGATGTATTTGATTTTCAATAAGATTCTATTTGATCAGCTAAAGTTAAATGAGATTTTTTTTCAATATTTTTATTTCTTTCACCCAATACAATATTTATTATTAGAAATATATGGTGCTACTTTTCTTATTATATTAGGGATTTTTCTTATGTTGACAATTGTCTTAATTATATGGAAAATCAACATCATGTACCACAGTCTTAATGATTCAAGAGTGCTATGATGAATCATGAATTAAAAATGGGGGACCATATTATAAGAAATTCAGCCACTAAATTTTCAATTTACAAAAGGTAGTTATAACTTCTAGAAGATGAAGATAGTAGGAATATGAATAACATATTTTTTTATATTTTTTTTATTTTATGTTAAAAAATTATTTTAAAAATAAAATTACTTTTTATTTTTATTTTTTCAATTATATATATATATATATATATATATATATATTTATCTTGTGAACATAAACTATATTAAAGTGTGTGTGTATATTTATATATGTGTGTGGGGTAATGCATTGCATACTATTTTTATAAAAATATTTTTTAATTAAAAATATATTAAAATAATATTTATTTTTAAAATTTTAACATTAACCCATCAAAACATTTAAAAAATACTTAAAAATTAATTTAATAATATTTTTAAAAATAAAATAAATAACATTTTTTAAGACAGATTTAATTTAACTGTAAGAACGAACGCACCGGAAACATTATATTCCACACGATATTCAACAAAGAAGCGCGAGTCAGAATTGCCGAGATAGTGGGTTTGGTTCGTTCAACGACCTGGAACAGAAGATGGGCGATATTCAATGGTATTGGCCACGTGTCGGTTAAAAGTGAATGAATGGTAGGTGTTGAAAAGCAGGATTTTGATTAGACAAAAGGGACGTTGATGTGACGGAAAAGAGACTGGGGTCCACCACCCATCATATCCTCAGTCCCACGCTAACCTACCCTACCTATAGCTGGCTTGGCGCTGCGCCCGTGCCTTTGCTAACGTGCGCTTACTGTTCATGTGGTGGTGATCTTATGGAGTCGATCGTATTGCATTAGAATGCGTCAGCCAGCAGTTTATTTGCCACGTGATTTTGGTTATTAGTCAAAGAAAACATTCAAATACACGAGAATAGTCAGCCAATTAACAAAATTTCTAATGGGTGGAAAAATGAACTCAAAAGTGGGTCAGTGTGTTCCAACGGCTTTATAGAAATTTGAATTTTTTATTTAAAATTATTCTTTTAAATTTTTGAATTTTTTTAATGTATTAATATTAAAAATAATTTTTTTAAAATATAAAATATATTTTTAATATATTTATAATTAAAAAAATTCTTCGACAAAACAACAATGTCAAAGAATCTTTTTTGCCTAATAGCTTAAATATTTAGGTGAGATTTCAGTATATAAGTTATAGAAATTTGATTTTTTTTTAATTTATTGATATTAAAAATAATTTTTAAAAAATATAAATATTATTTTAATGTATTTCTGAAAAAAAAAACTTTGACAAAACAATGGTGTCAAAGAACATTCTTAACTTAATAACTTAAATTTTTAGATGAGGTCATAGTATATGAATTATATATTACTTTGTGCTTAATTTTTATCAAATAAATAGAGATAATGATATTCGAACTCGTAACCGCTTAATCATCAAGGCTTTGATACCATGTCAAAGAACCAATCCAACCCAAAAATTTAAGTTATTAGATAAGATCAAGATATAATTTATATTATTATCTAATAACCAAAATCACATTTAGAAATGCTATTTCTTCTCCCCTTTATTGTTTTGAAAACAAGGGTAAGGAATATATTGATCCCTCAATTATTATGAGATTATCAACTAGGTCACCAAACAAAAAAAAATCCAATTGAATGTCCTACTATAAAACCTTTTATAAATATCTTTCATAATTAAATCAATCATCAAAACCATACCGTTTTTCTTTTTAAGATAAATGGTCCTTATTTATTATGATTTCGAAGGAAAAAAAAATCCCAAGGAGAGTTTTAATTAGGATATCAAATGTTATTTTCTTGCTTTCGTTGGGTAAATGGATTTTTACAAAGTAACTTGGGGCTTCCAATTTAAAATATAAGGCGCTGGAGCAGCCATATGTAATTGGAGAAAAAAACTTTTATTGTTAAAAGATTTTTATTTTACATAAAATAAGGATTTTCTTAATTATGATGAAGACTAAATTACTTTAAAACGCATATTTACCGAATATAAAATGTCTTTACATAAAACGCATCCTAAAACGGAAAAGAAAAGGGAAAAGAAACGAAAGGCAAAGTAACTGAGGCCTAAAGGAAGGTAGAGGAACGGAGTCTCAAAATCTAGGCTAGATCTGAAATTGTACAGAGGATATGATCTCTTGTCTCCGAGTGCCTTATCTAAGAATAATTAGGCAGACAAAACAAAAGTCAGGAGGCCACACGATTGGGTAATAATCGTCTAAGGCCCGCACTATAGTATGCATCGGGTAAAAATAAATTTTATATAATAAAACGAATGTACACTGGTTGTTAATATTTAGTAATGCTAAAATATATTTTACCGTCACGTGAAACTATACAAAATATATGTATACAAAATATATGAACAGTAGAGTCATGTTTTACTATTCTGGCTGGATCGGATCTGGTCCAAAGCTAAATATATTAAATCGGATCCGATTCAATTTAAAAAAAATTAATTTTTATTTTTATTTTTAATTGTGTTTTATTCAAAAAATTAGAAGGAGATCGCTTGATGATGTAGCATTTGTAGACTTTGATCGCAATCCCAATTTTGTTCCTGATGATATTTTACCTGATGTTGTTGCCCGCATAAGAAACCAAGAAAATTGTAGTCCTTGTCGGATGGATTTCATATATGATGAAATTATGGATAGTTTAATTGAATAATAAAAAATATTTGATAGAAATTTTATTTATTTCATGATGTAATAGTAGTAGTTAAATCTACCACGACCATAAAAGATGAATTTTTTTTTTTTTTACCATGAACTCATCAAAGTGTAATGTTTTAACATAATAAATTAGGATTAAAGATATTAATTAATGGTGAGGATATTTTTTAATATAAACTAAAAATTAAGTTAAGAAATTAAAAAAAGAATGCAGATTAATATCTTTTATTTTTCTCTTTAATTATATAAAAATATATTTTTTAAAATACCAATTTAAATTTCATTAAAACAAAATGATTGGTTAGAATAATTTCTTCTTTCCTTTTTCTTTTTCTTTTTTTAAATATTACTCTTTCTATGTTTTTTATTTAATAAAAACCAAAAAGTAATTAAATAAATCTTGACGATTTCAAATGGGGGTAAGAAAAAAAAATCTAATTAAAACCATTTTACCTAACTTGATACAATCTTCGCTTGGTATTTTTCTTGCCATAATATATGTTTTTTATATAAATTTTAACAAGATAAAAATGAAGTCTATATGGCTTGTTTGAGGTGTTATTAATAGTTATTTTTGTTTGTATTTATGTTTATAAATATAGTGATGAGGTTTGGAATGTTATAAAAGTAGTGCTGTATTTATTCTATTGTTGTTATGATTTTATGATTTGATGTTGCTTCGAAGCATTTTTTGGATATATTTAATGTTTTTGATCTAATAAAAACTTTCTAATTAAGATGTTTTTGATATAAATTTTTTTAGTTTTTATTAGTTTAGTTAATGCATTGTGAAGTAATATTATTAATCCTGAGTTTACAAGATTTGTTCATGACTAATATATGTTTAAAAAACCAATTTTGAATCCAATTTACATAAGTATATAGGCCGCTAGGTTTTGGAAGATTTTGAAGTTTAAATATCTAGCATGATTTTGATGGTTTGATATTATTTGTTATTTTTTAATTTAAATATATTTATTTATGGTAATGACTTGTTGGAATGAAGAAAACATGTTTTAGAGGTTGAAAATACCAGTTTGGAGAGCTTGACAGCATATTGGGTACTAAGAATTTTATAGGTTATTAGGCACTAATCTTTGTTTTTTAAGAAAAAAATTGTCTTAGCTTTATAATTTGAACAAGTTTTGATTCATTTATTTGTACTGGACACTTTGTTAGACTTGACTGGTGAATAATTTAAGGTTTATTTGCATCAATAACAAGTTTTCAATGTGTTTTAATCTTAGGGTTTCGGCTTGAACCAAAACCTAGTTTGACCAAATTATGTTGAGTCTTTGATAATTAAAGTGAATGGTCGCCAAATTATTGATTATTACATAATTTCCAACATGTATGTGTCCTTAGTTTGATTGTATCTGGCCTGGGTTAGGGTTCACATTGTTGGGTTTGGGGTTAAATGTTTTTCGTGTTTTTTTTTTGTCTGATCCATTTTGACCAAGAAAAGTTGTGTTTTTGTGTTTTTTTTTTTTGGCAATTTAATATGTTTGTGGCATTGGTTTTATTTTTGGAATCTTTGGTTTAATTTATGGTCGAATCAAAGATTTCAGGTCAATCTGATCAGGTTAAAATTGGATCAAAAGGTTAAGACTTGTTTCACTTGCAATCCTTTTGCTAAAGGGTTTTTTGGTTTAAAAGTGTGTTTGACAAACATGCCCTTAGGCTATGTTTTGACAGTTTTATTTAAAAAAAAAAAAAGAGTTTTTAACCAAACAAAGCCTAAAAAATAATACAAAATATTTTTTTTCTTGCATATGGCAAAAAATCCTAAACTTATTTAAGATTTTTTTTTAAGGAAAAAAAATCTAAAATGCTTTAGTATGTTTTAAAAAAGATATTGCTTGGATACAACAAGTTTGTAAAATTTTAAAGAATTTTGGCCTATATTTAAAAATTATTAAAAAAAAAATTTTTATCAAGAAAATATATCATTTGCTTTTATTATAAGCATAAAAACTTTAAAAATGATTAATATCCAAAATATTTTTAAAGATAATAACTTATTATGACTCACTTTAATATAAGAATAAAAATACTATAAGGATAATATTTAAAATATTATTGAGAATAATAAAACTCATTCACTTCTAATATAAGAATATAAATCACAAGAAATCTTATCTAAAATACTATTTGGAATGATGCGATAGCTAAAATTTCAAATTTATCCTGAAATAAGCCTCAACGATAACTGATGACATTTCACCATTCTAGACCAAGTTCTTGACCTAGAAAAACATAGTTCGTTTATCATAGAAAACATGTCATAGTAGGCTGATAAAAATAGAAACGCTATCAGGCCATAGTAAACAAAGAAAAATAATGCAACTTGCCTAAGTAAAGCATATTAGAGGTGCTAATATATTTTCTATACGCAACCAATCATTTACTTAAAATCTCTAAAAGACCAATTAAAATTTCTAATAATCATAATTTTAGGTGCCAACTTCTTAACCAATCAAAAACCTTTTTGAACATGTTCAGAAAGAACTGCTGCAACGTTGTGCTTATGTGAGGGGGGTACGATATTTAAAATCAAATATTATCAAAAACTTAGTTTCTTTAATTATTTTGTAAATTATAAATCAAATATTGTCAAAAACTTTAAATTCTATTTAATCCTAAACAAAACATAAATGGTGTGTAAATTGTTGAACTTAAATGACTATTAGGATGTAAAATGAAAAGAAAAAAGAAAAAAAAGAGATCAAAGGTTTATATCTAAAACCTAATTGTAAAAAACAAAAGAAAAAAGAGAGTCATGAATACAATAAAATTAAACTGCATCTTTTCGTTAATAGTTAGTTTCCATTTTATTATTTCGAGGGTTATAAAGTAAGACAAAAAATAAAAGTTATTAGTTAGAAAAACAAACAAAAAGGGAAAGTCTTGTCTTTTAGAAGTCTTCAAACCTAATTTTGCACAGACAAAATCATAATCCACTTTTTTTTGGAGGGACTTAGTGCCCGTTTAGCACTGCGGCAACAACAAAAAGAAAACACTGAATTAAAGTATTTGGTTAATGAAAACTACACTTTTTTTTCACATGGATCCCACCTAAAAACTAAGTGATCTTTTGGTATTGTGGTTGGAACTATGTTATGTTCCAACCATAAAAAATAGCTGTTTGGTAAATATTTTGAATATAGATTTTAGAGATGGGTCCCACTAAAAATTGAGTTTATGCCGCTAGTTTTGATGAAGCAGAAAATTGCTGCTTTTCACTTTTCATTACCGGTATGTTGCCATATGCTACACTGTTCACTTCTTAAGCTTTCTCTTCTCTGCAAAATAGTTTCGTTTCCTAGCAAACACCACAACAAGAACACTCCAAATCCTCCTTTCACCATTTTCACTTAGCTTACCACCCCCTAAATCTTGAAGGTCACGAAGTTGCTTCATCCAAGGAAAGAAAGCAAACTTGTTCAAGGATTCATAATGAAATGAGGAGGAGTAGTCCTAACACATATCTTGCGATTCAGCTAGTTTTCTATGATTCGACCAATACCCCAGTTTGAAAATCTCTTTATCATAATCATCACACACAAGAGATCTATAAAAATTCTAGAAATTTGTAGGCTCAAAGAAGTGATCAAGCCTAGAACACCAAAGACAGAGTCTCTTAAAGCCAAAGTAAGCAGCAAATTTGATGATTAAATAAAAAAAAGAGAATTTAAGAGGAGTAGACTGATCATAATCCATTCAAGGATTGCATAGACTAGGATAAGAGTGATCTTGTTCTAGCTATGTACAAGGAAAGATATGGAGTTGGGTAAGATATCAAAAGATAATTTATCAAAGGTGAAGTTAAATAGCTTCAAGACAGAGAAAAGAGGGACATTGAATTCTAATTCGCTTGACATTGTTCACATGAACAGTGCCAGTTGAATTAATTCACGGGTTACTGTTCACATGAACAGTGCCTGTAACTCAATTGTTCATTGAATCGCGTTCGACCCGAAAAAAAAGTTTAGTTTTTTTTTAATTGTGTTTTACTCAAAAACTAGTATTTAATATTATTTAATAACAGTATATAAATTAAAAAGAGATTGCTTGATGATGTAGTATTTGCAGAATTAAATCGCAATTCCAATTTTATTCTTGATGATATTTTACCTGATATTGTTGCGCGCTTAAGAAACCAAAAAAACTATAGTCTTTGTCGGATTAATTTCGTACATGATAAAATTATAAATAATTTAATGGAACAATAAAAAATATTTGATATAAATATTATTTATTTTATGATATAATAACAGTAGTTAAATCTACAATATTTAAATTTAAAACCATCAATATATATATATATATATATATATATATAAATTATTTTATAACCTCAATTTGAAAAGTATTTTTAACCAAACAAATTAAATTACTTTTTGTTCAACCTCAATTTCAACCACAGTTTTAACCAAACATATATTTTTCCAAACCAACCTCAACTAAAAGTACTTTTTATAAAATAATTTTTTTCAAACCACAACCACAACAACTACCGCAATACAAAACACACTTATCGAACCTCAGTTTATAAGAAGTAATTTTTATCTGCTTCTCTTGCATTCTTCTCCTATAGAGAGTGAACTCTCCACTTAGGTGAAAAGTGGAGAGTTCCTGCACTTGAACAGTGGAGACCGGACCCGGTCCAAAGCTATAAAAATACATTGAACCGGATCCGACCCAGTAAAAAAAATAGTTTTTATTTTTAATTGTGTTTTATTCAAAAAATTAATGTTTCACATTATCCAATAACACTATATAAATTAGAAGGAGATTGCTTGATGACGTAACATTTGTAGAATTTGATCGCAATCCAATTTTATTTCTGATGATATTTTACCTGATGTTGTTGCGCGCTTACGAAACCAATGAAACTGTAGTCTTTTCGGATGTATTTCATACGTGATGGAATTGTAGATAGTTTAATGGAAAAATAAAAAAATATTTTATATTAAGTATTATTCATTTCATGATGTAATAGCAGTAGTTAAATCTATAATATTTAAATTAAAAACCATTAATATATATATATATATATATATATATATATATTTTTTTTTTTTTAAAAAAAAATTATTTTATAACCTCAATTTGAAAAACATTCTTAACCAAACACATTAAACTATTTTTTGTTCGAACTCAATTTTAACCACAATTTTAACTAAACATATATTTTTTCAAACCAACCTAAATTAAAAATATTTTTTATAAAACAACTTTTTTCAAATCACAACCACAATAGTTACCACAATACCAAACACATTTAGCTAGTGTCCCTTTATCACTTTTTAAATTTGAAATATATTTTTTTAATTCGTTTTTAATTCTCAAAAATAAAATAACAATTTTTTTTTTTAAATAACACACAGATTCCAATTTTGATTGTATATCCAGGAAACTCTCACCAATAATGTCTCTCAAAATTATCTCAAATGAAAAATAATAATTAGAAAAAAAAACATTTGACAAAACTGTCGGCAAAAACCAGCTCAATTAATATTGTTTGCCCAAAAGAACTGCAAGATCTACCACATCAAAGGCTTGTTACTACGTACCTTGCACAGTGCCTGGGAGCTCGCTTATTCCCTAAGCCGACACTTCTCCTTTGTTGTCCCAACACATTAGAAAGGAAAGATCAACGGCTAAGTCCATCTTATAGAAATATATATCCTTTTAAAAAAATGTAGTCATTATCAATATTAACAAAATTACAAATATATCGTGGTTCCCATCATATATATAGAAGAAAAAACTATTTTTCGGTAACCTATTTATCACAAAAACAATTAAAAAAACTTTCAAATGTAATTATTTTGAGGGACCATCACATATACGAAGAAGAAATAGTTTTATTTTGTTTTCAAAAAAATTAATTTTGAGATTAGTCGTGGTATGCACAAACTGACCTGGACACCCACGTAAATAATAATAAAAAAAAATAGTTCTATTTTGCTAGCATATATGTCAAAACAATTATAAAAAATACCAGCTGAAAATGTATTTTGAGGGGACAATCACGTATGAAAAGTGATATAACTATATTTTTTTTTGTGACTTATATATCATCACAACATTAAAAAAGTTTTTTAAGTTCTTGGGACCGTATATAATTGCCTCCCTTCACAAGCAAGGGCAAGGTTCTTATTTGTCATCGACAAAATGCCTTAGCTCAGCTGCTGGTCCAAGAAACAATTTATATTTATAATTTGATGAAACATTCAAAGGGTACAGCAGATTGGTTGAGTATTAGCTCATTTTTTTTTTATCAAAAAAACGATTGGCCGGGTTGAGAATTAATGTAATTTACTCGTGTCACAACCAGGAAATGAGAAAAATAAATAAATAAATACTAATCGAGCCAATCCTACTACTCAAATTTGTCTCGTCTAGGCATGAAACACAATTGTTGTTGTCATATAAATTTTTTTTTTATAAATTAAAAAGGTACGTAGCTCCTTGGTTTTTCCCATAGGAGAACTAGCCATTGTATGACCAAGAGAAATTATATGCACCTAAAGTTTCCAGAAAATAAACTACAATTTTCTTCGACGAAAATATAATTCAGTATTGCCCCATCTGAGTCAGCGGTCTTTTATTTTCTTATTTTAAGGTGAAGCAAATGAATCTTTATTTTTGTATTTTATAATTTTGCTGATCGAGCCATGGTTA
The DNA here is from genome assembly GCA_030145905.1 of Populus davidiana. Lineage (NCBI taxonomy): Eukaryota > Viridiplantae > Streptophyta > Magnoliopsida > Malpighiales > Salicaceae > Populus > Populus davidiana. The sequence continues at coordinate 2,740,643 of CM057800.1, read as the reverse complement.
CCAATGGTGTATATAATGGACCGTATTGTGCACGGATTTTATAGTAAGATAAACCATTGCGAAGAGACAGGGAGATCTTGAGAGATGACAGGAGCTGTGCAGAGTGTCAATTTTTCCAAGGCACTTCCAATGAATGGTGGCCATGGCCTGTACAGCTATAGCAAGAACTCCACCTACCAGGTATTATAAACTCTTAATTTTGATGCTTTGACATTAATCACAGTGATCAGAGCACCCTTTTCATATTGAGAAAGAAAAAGATTAAAAAACAAATTTGATCCAGCAGGATCTTGTTTTACTATGCTTGCCTTGTTTATCAACCATGAAATATTTACATGCTGTTAGAACATGCGAGCGATAATTGTTCGATTCACAGGCACTTCTCGCTTGAGTATTCAAATTCTATTGCCTCGTGCTGAGAATATTTGTTGCTAGATATTATACTTTGGTTATGATTTTGATAAGAGATGAGGTTTGGAAGTGTGAAGAGAGAAAGGAAGGTGAAAGAACAAGCCAAAGAATATGTATACACAATCAAATTTCACCCCCCCTCCAAAAAAAGAAAAAAAGAATAATTGTAATTAATTCTAAGGTAAAAAACCTTCAAGCTCATTGGAGAAACCTTTCGTAAGTGTGAATGGAAAGTTGGGAGGATAGGGGAATGCTCAAGAATGACACAGAGGGAGCAGATTAAGGGTATGAGAAAGGTGGGAATTTTCTCTCATTACTAAAATTTAAGACCATGATAAGATTACATAAAAAAAAAAAAAACTTTACATGCTGTGGATATGTAAAAGCAAATGTTATATATATATATATATATATATATATATATATGTGTGTGTGTGTGTGTGTGTGTAAAACATAAACATGTTTCTTAACAATTTTATACTTACAAAATAAATCTATTTCTGAATAATTTGTTAATATGATAAAATAAATATGTTACTATAGTAATTTTGAATTTAATTTTTGTACATATAAAATAAATCTATTTCAGAATAATTAATTTGTTAATTTGATAAAATAAATATATAATATGGTAATTTTAAATTGAATTTCTATACTTATACAATAAATCTATTAATTCTAGATAATTTTAGAGTAAATTTTTATATTTTTAAAATATAAAATTTAAAGAGGCTTGTACTATTTATCTTTACCATATTCATCTCTTTTATATCAAAATAATAATAAAATATTATATTTGCATGCATATCATGAAATTTGATGTGAAAAACCCACACATTTTTTTTTTAAGGTAATAAAAATATATTGCCATTCCTAGAAAGGATTCTACTAAATGGTAGTTTTGTATGTGATTCTATTCTTTAATTTTCTTAGCACTAGCGCGTGCATTTCACCCTTCTATTCACTAACATTACCAAATATACATGCAACTTTCATTGAAGACGAGTAAAATTTTGATTTACAGAAACAGGTTATAGTTGCAGTCAAGGATCTTATCACTGAGGCAATTGCTGAGAAGCTCGACATCTGTGTCCTATCTTCATCGAACACCATTTGCGTCTCAGACATGGGATGTTCTGTTGGACCTAACACCCTTGTTGCAGTTCAAAACATAGTTGAAGCGGTGCTGAAGAAGTTTCAAAGCCAAGAACATGATCATTCTAGACTGCCGGAGTTCCGAGTTTTCCTCAACGATCACGCTTTGAATGATTTTAACACGCTCTTCAAGTCCCTTCCTCCGAACAGGAACTACTACGTTGCCGGCATGCCGGGTTCCTTCCATGGTCGTTTATGCCCGAATGGCTCTCTTCACATTGTACACACTTCCTATGCTCTCCAATGGCTTTCTCAGGTGCCAAAGGAGGTCGAGGACGTAAGCTCTCCTGCTTGGAACAAGGGAAGGATATATTATTCCAGTTCTGCAGATCAAACTGTCGAGGCTTACGCTGACCAATTCGCCGGGGACTTGGATTGCTTCTTGCATGCCAGGGCACAAGAGGTTGTCGGCGGAGGGTTGATCATACTCATGGTCCCAGGCCGCACGGATTCAAGCCCTCATACTCGAGTTTTTTCCAACATTTCATATGACATCTTGGGATCTTGCCTTATGGACATGGCTAAGTTGGTATGGATTCTCAAACCACCATGAAAAAACATTATTAAACTTTGGAATTGCTTAACTTTCTTTTCATTGTGTGTATATATATATATATAACTGATGAATTTTCCGGGGCAGGGAATCATAAGTGAAGAGAAACTGGACTCCTTCAACATACCTATATATTTCTCCTCCCCGCAAGAAGTAGAGGCGACTGTAGAGCGAAATGGTTATTTTAACCTAGAAAGAATAGAGTGCCTCCCCTTGGAAAAGAGTCAAGACACTATTCCACAGAAAGCAAGAGCAGTATCATATCACATCAGAGCTGGTTTGGAGTACCTTTTGAAGGAGCACTTTGGACATGAGATCCTGGATGAGCTTTTCGACTCGTTCAATAAAAAGCTCGAAAAATCTGAAGTCCTTCAGCTAGGGCTAACATATAGTTTGCTAGCAGTCCTTAAACGCAAGGAAACATGATTGGCGTTGGAAGATAAACTTGTATTTTAATAATGGTTAATGAAAACTTTTAATTGAGTTCATGCATTAGCCGCCTAATCATTTTATATTTGGTTCAGTGTTTGAATTTTAAGTTATTATTGTAAGGGTTGTGTTTGTATCAAGATTTCTATGAATATTTATATAATTAATGTTTGTTCTTGTAGGGTTTTTTTTTTTTTTTTAATCATAGAATATACCAATTTTCGAAAACTTATTGGCTATGAAAACTAGAATTCAACAAATAAGAATATATTAAACAAAAAAAATAATAAAAATAGTAAAATATAATCTTCTAGAATCTTTTGGTTGATGTCAAATAGAAACTTCTAATCTTTCCCGGGCTTTTAATTACTCTCTTACTTCTTGTTGTAGGGGTTTGATAAGCTTTGAGGTTGGCTTCCTGGGCGTGATACACCAAATCATATATAGTGTCCCACTCGCGTGATACACCAAATCATTTCAGGTGCTCCTTAATTATAAACAATAAAATCATTGCTGATATTTTCTAAGTCAAACAAAAACCAAATCTATACGAATAGCTATAATATATAATATAGACATAAAAAAGATAAACATTAGGTAGCCACAAAAGCATACAATTGAAAATTGTGAGGTTAGCAAAGATATCCGAATCATGAGATCATTTGGACATTGCCGTTTTGCTCTTTTTAATTTATTCAATTCTTGATCACCTAATGTGTCTTTCTGCTTGTTGAATTATTCCAGATTTCGGATTATGTATAAAATTAAGTATACAATTCTTTATTTTATTGATTTATTTTTTACAGAATCCACTTTAGCCTTTTTCAACAGCATCCCGTGAGTTTGTCCATGACTACCTAGATTTATCTGTATTTTGTTTTTCTTAATTTATATTGTTTTTTAATTCTGCAATAATTTTTACTATAATTATTTTTTAGTACATTCCTTATTAATAAAATAATTCTTTAGTTTCAAATTTAGGATTTTTATCCAACAATCATGTTGTTAAGTAACATAATAAAGAATTTTAGCCTGCAAATTTTGATATTAAATTTTTTGGATTTTTTTTTTACTCCCAAAGAATTTATATTTGAAACACAAAATTATCATACCATCGGAATACATATAACCAAAATTGTTCATTTGATTGCTAATATTCCATTATTATTTTTCACTCTTATAATAAATCTATAATTAACATGATTGGTTGGTCTTTATAAAAAAACCAAAAGAGAAATGAAAAACTTAATAATCTCTTAACATCACACATATCAGCTCAGTCTATTAAAGAAGATAATGAATCTTTTTGATTTTTAACAAATTAACTTAGTTGATTTTTTTCAATAGATAATAAAGGAAATATAACTATTTTTTTAATATTTAATATACAAAATTTATATATTCAATTACTCAAAATTCAGTTATAATAAAAACTATTACTCTAATTCTCACAAATAATATACAATCTCGCAATGATATATATAAAAACTTAAAGTTATGCTAAAATCTCCCTACGGTTTTCTAGATTTTGGTGTTGTTTTCAAGGTTTTCTAGGTTTTGGTGTTTTTTAAGAGATGCTAGGTGCTAGGAGGTGTTATTGGCTCACTAATCCGGAATTTTGTTTTGGTGCCTTGCCTTCTGCAACTTCTTGGTTGTTCAGGAGTTTCTTAAAAACCTTTTCGATTTATCAAAAATTAAATTAAATAAAAAAAATAAAAAAATAAAATTCTTACGATTCCTGTTCTATCTAGATAGTCTATTTTTACCAGGAGGTTGATTTAGTCAGTAATACGTTACCTTGTTTCTAATTGTGTCCATCATTTCTTTATATAATATCAAATTCTTCAATATATTTCACCCTCAGATTTTGCAGTCTAAGTTGACATGATTATATATTTTATATCGAAAACGCCCTTGCAGTTTTCAATTATAAAACAATCAAAAAAATTTAAATTAATCAGAATTTTAATTTTTTAAAATTTTAATGGTTGAGCAATTTTTAAAGTTTTCATTTTTGAAAAACTTTTTAAGCAATTTTATGAATATTCTCTTCACATCAGTTTTCAAAATCGATTATTTCAATCATTTGTACATGCATTTTAGGGGTAAATATTTTTAGTTCAGTTTATTATTTTTTTTTAAATCAAAACCAATTCAAATCAACCAGTTTCGATTTGATTTAGATTTTTAGAATAAAAACCAGTTCAAACTGACTGGTTCTAATTTGACTTGGTTATTTTTGTTTGGCTCGATTTTTTTCTGGTTTAGCTTGGTTTTATTTATTTATTTGGCATTAAAAATTTTCAAAAGAATATTTTTCTAAATTGATATTAAAAAATTATGTTGTGATTAAAAGGTAAAGTTGGAAAAAATAGTAATTTTTAAAAGAGAATTTAGAGGTAAAACACTTTTCCAATGTCAATTAGCAAATTGCGGAAGGGCAACGAAGGACACATGGGCCTTGGAAGAAGATAATTGTCATTGTGAAGGGGATTTATATTATGAGAGCGGAGCTCTGCAAACTTCCAGAGATTGTTGCCATATGCCTCGGGCAAATCACGGTTAGTGATAAGTTGTGGCCAATGAAACAGTTTGGTTTTGCCGGTGTCCTGACAAAATAAGCTGAGTCGAACTGAAAATAATCGGTTTGAATGAATTTCTAGTTTGCTTCGGTTCGATTCTAATTCTAGAAAAAGTAATTTAGTTATTTTTTTAAATGAAAATCAAACTGAAAACGCTCACCCTGCTTCCTAGATCCCATTTTATGTGGATACAATTCATTCTTGAATATAGAGGATTTTTCTTAATCTACAGTATCTTTCAAGAGAGGGAGAAAATCAGAAAATGGGCATCTTCAAGATGAAAACTCATCAAAAGAAGCATAAGCAATGGGCTCACAAGCAGCACCAGCAGCTTCCTATTTATCTTGCATAAACCGGGTGGCTCTGAGTTCGTCTCAGATATCATCCTTGAACCCTTCGTTTCTCCCTCTCAAAACCGAAACCTGTCACTTTCCTCTTCATTCTGATATAAAGCAGGACGCCTCTTCTCTCAAATACCCAAACCTTCATCTCCTTAAACTCCGAAATGTAAGAACTAGAGCTACCCTTGATGAGAGTGCTCCTGTCCCGCTTCGTGCCCAGGAAGAAGAAGATGAAGGACGGCAGCCCCAACCCAGCGAAGTATGTCTCTGTGAAAACTTTTATTCGGTTCATTTTTGTAGATACTCATGAATCTTTTAGTTTTGTCTCTTGAGTTTGGTCAATGCCCTGCTTGGTTTCCGATGAAATGAGAAAATAAAGAACACGAAAGTGGTATTCGTTTATGGGTAACAGTAATTCAGTGTGCTTATTTAACGCAACTGCTTAGCTTATAATCTTGTTTTCTTTGTGATTTAGGAAGTTGAGGAGAGTGTGAAAGTGCTCAAGAATGCTGCAAAGACAAGAAAGGTTGCAGCAGAGGTGGTTTTGTCAGCTCTAACAGTGATTGAGAAGGCGAAACTTGACCCCTCAGGGTTTCTTAATACACTTGGTGGGTCGGAATCTCCTGGCAGAACTTGGATGCTTATTTTCACGGCTGAGGTTAGTTTACTTGTTCCTCTTGTTTTGGGCGGGCTTCTTCTTTTATGGTTAACAACTGCTTCCTTTTGTGCAGAAGAAATTGGATCGTGGACGGTACTTCCCCCTTACTGCTATTCAGAGGTTCGATGCTGCTGTAAGCTCCATTCTACCCCTCATTGTTCTTTTTATTCATATTTTTGTGATTACAATTGTGTTGCAAATGGGGGAGAAGAGAGTTTTTTGTGCATATAGGATGCTTATGTTTAACTTTTAAGCACTTCATTGTAATGACCACTCAAAATGGAGTCCTCATTTTGGATGTTCTTCTGTTGAAGAAAACAAAAATGGTTCTTTTCTCAACTTCCTGATAACCCAGAGTAATTTTCCACCAAAGCATGGAATGTTTGCAACTTTAGAAACAAGATAGTGAAGATGCCAGAAGCAATTTTGTCATAGTTTGAGTGACAGGATGGATTGGAATCCTTTGGATGAAGCGTCTGCTGCTTTTAGAAACAGGACACTGTGAAGTTTCTTTCAGAGATAGAATGGTCATTTTAGCTTTAAAGTATGATGAAACTTCGCCTATTATGTTACTTGGACACAAATCCTTAATTCCAGGACTTGTTTCCCGGGTTTCTCTTTGTTTGTAACGTAAAAGCTACTGCAACATTTGTGGACTGCATGTTCTTAATTTTATGATGTGAATTAGATTTCACAGATTTTATTGATTAGATCCTACAATGATTTGCAAGTTCTTAAAACTGAAATAAATGGAGGGTTGCAATATGTGAAGAGGCTCTTGACACATTTTTGTTAAGTAGAGGACTGGTTGTCATCTTCTCTGAATTCCCCCTTATTTCCCTCTTTCTTAGTCCCTATGACAAGTTCAATCACATATATAATATTATTTTTGTGTATTGTCTTCTATGCTAAAGTATAATTGGAGGAAGAATTTGACTAGGTTCTTCTTGTTATGAAAATTATTGGATTGCTTTTACGATCCAATTGATGACAAGACAAATTCTTTACTCTGTCACTTTTAGATACTAAAGAATCTTCTTTGGATTGTCAGGGCAAGAGGATTGAAAATGGAGTATATCTTGGACCAATTGGATTCTTGACGTTCGAAGGCAGATTATCATGGAAGAACAGAATGCTGGCCTTCATCTTTGAGCGCATGCGCATAAAAATTGGACCTTTGAACCCTTTTGAGATCAGTCTTGGCCAAAAGGAAGACAGAGAACCAAGCACGAAGGACCCTTTCTTCATCTGGTTTTATATCGATGAGGAACTGGCAGTTGCTCGAGGCAGAAGCGGGGGGACTGCATTTTGGTGCCGGTGTCGCCGTGTCGCCACTTGATTCGTTCTCAACTTTTGTGGCTTATCGAGGCATTGTGCTCCTTCTGAAGATGGTAATATTCACTAATGAATGCAAGTGTTATTTTATGCTTGTAAAGAGTAGACTGATGACTTGCAAGTGCATCGTATCTCACACATTTCTGTTTCACCAGATTTGATGTTATGAAACATTCCATTGGTTCTTGTATGGCCTATGTTCATATCATTGAAGCAATATGATAAAACATAATTTTAGACCTAGTTATTTGTTGTATTAATATATATGTGTGTGTGTGTGTGTAACAAACATTTATATAATGAATGATGAGAAAAATATATCAAAGGATATCTGAATTTCTTTGTAGCTCCAAGAATCCTTTTTCTCTCCTATTTTAGTATATAGATCATAGTTGAGAAATAGTTAGACCATGGTTTTAAAAAAACATGTTCGACCCTGGAAAATGCACAGCAAAATGCTGGACAACCCAGCTATAAGTTAAAAAAACTGTAGAATTATGACGCAGTTGGCATAAGTTTTTTCCCATGCAAATTATGTTATCATAAGGTGTTATATTATATTAGACTAGTGAGCTATCAATAATTAAAGCATACAAAACATAAAATATTATTGAGGTGAGCCTATAGTGCATACAATTTAAAATCTATAAACATACAAATAAATATTAAAGACAAACATGCTTTCAACATAAATATATAACAAAATATTAACAAGTATACTAAGCATATATTCAAACTTACAATATATATAAGATCAAAATCCTAGCATGTATAATAGTAATAAAAATAAAAATATTTAAATAAAAATAAAAAAAATAATACTTGTTGAATCACTTTTAAAAAATGAAACTTGTGTTGTTGTTAATGATGAATTATTTTTCCTTAAGGTTTTATTTCTCCTTACTTGTTGAATCACTTTAAATGAATGAAACTATGATATTTGCAATATGTCTCTCAAAGATTCTTACAACACCATTTTAGTTTAAATGCACTATTAAATAAGGTCTTTGAATCAAAATAAAAGAACTCAAATATCTCTCAACAAAATATGAACCTAACTCTAGATTTGAAAGAAAAAAATTAAAGCATAAAAGAGAATGAATGTTTTAAAAATGAGTTAAGAAAGAGTGAAAAATATAAAAAATTCAAGTTAGAAATTCTTCCTTCACCGGTCTCTCTTTTTAATAGTGAATTTTAGAAGTTAAAAGTTAAATAATTAATAAGAGTTAATTGCCATTATTATCATTATTTGATTAGCCTATATAAATCAAGAATTAAATATAAAAAAATCAAGGTTCTTTAAAATTAATTACTCATTTACCTATTATTTTTTTTAAATCATATTAATTAAATGAATTTTCAATAAATTCAGCTATCATGCCTTTGATTAGTTTTAGTATAAGACTTTCTCTAAATCAAGATGCAAACATTTTATTCAAAGATTTGATAGCTAAACGACAAATAAATATTAGTCAACCAAATGAAAGAGAAAGTAAATGAAAACAATAACTCAATGAGTCCGTTTGTTTACGCGTTAAGAATCACGTTTCATATAAAACGCAGGAAGCAAGTGTTTGGTAACAGAAAAACCACCGATTACTGTTCATGGGCCCCACTAATTTCTGTGTTAGGAACGCAGGCTTTTAAGAAGCAGCTGAAGGCTGCTTTTCTTGCACTGTTCACGTAATTGCACTGTTCAATGAACAGTGCAATTACGTAAACAGTGTCCATCAGCGCACTGCAGTTGAGTTTTTTTTTTTTTAATTATTATTTTAAATTTAATTTAATTTAATGAGTTAAGTTTTTTTTTTAAAAAAAAAAATTATAATTAGTTTAGAATGAATTTTATACTTGATAATATTTTATCTAATTTTATTATACGCTAAAACAATTATGAAAACTTGTCGGATGTATTTTGTACGTAATGGAATTGTAGATGGTTTTAAAAAATAATAAAAAATATTTTTATATTAAGTATGATTTATTTCATGATATAATAGCAATAGTTAAATCCACAATATTTAAATTAAAAATCATCAATATTAATATATATATTTAAAAATTATTTTATAACCTTAATTTCAAAAGCATTCTTAACCAAACACATTAAATTACTTTTTATTCAACCTCAATTTAAACCACAGTTTTAACCAAACACCTATTTTTTCAAACCAACCTCAACTAAAAGCACTTTTTATAAAACAACTTTTTTCAAACCACAACCACAACAGCTACCGCAATACCAAACACACTCAATATATAAAGCTTTAGGGTTATATGGTTATCCAGAAAATTGGATTCAAGATCAACTAATGATTTCTACATTGGTTATCCAGAAAAATCTAATGGGTATTGATTTTATTATCCTGATCATAGCACAAGAATTATTAAAACTAAAAATGCTAAGTTTAATGAGAATGATGAAGTTAGTGGGAGTGAAATATCATGCAATGTAGAAATTCAAGAAGTTAGGGTACAAGTATTCTAAAGTTGTTGTTCTTGAATAGTTTAGAAACTATCAAGAATAGAAAATGAATGATTATATATTCCATGATAAAGATATTATTAATGAACCTATAATAAATTAACCACAAGAGATAGTATTAAAAAGGTCTCAAAGGCAAAGAAAGTCTACTATGTTGAATGATAAGATGGTATATTTATAAGAGTTAGAATTTGACTTTAAAATTGATGATGATACAATTTCATTTTCACATGTAATTGATAGTAGTAATTCTAATAAATGGATAGATATTATAAAAAATAAGCTAAAATTAATGCAAAAAATAAATTTTGAAAACTTATTGAAATATATAAAGATTCCAAAAGAATCGGATGTGGATAGGTCTTTAAAACTAAACGAGACTCGAATTGTAATATTAGACGATACAAAATCAGACTTGTTGTCAATGATTTTAGTTAGAAAGATGGCACTAATTAAAAAGAGATCTTTTTAACTAATCTCTAGAAAAGATTTATATAAAATTATCATGGTTCTGATTACTCATTATGATTGAATAACATAAAATGAACATGGAAACTGCCTTTCTTTCTAAATATGAATTTAGCTATGAAATCTCTGTACATAGTTCATAGTCGTGATGTAGCTAGACCAAGGTTTTAAAACACCATGTTATACCCTGGAAAATGCACTGCAAAATGCTGGACAACCCATATATATGTCAAGTAACTGCAGAATTGTGACCCAATGTGCATAAGTTTTTTCCACTGCAAATTCAGCTATCATGGTTTCGGTTAGCTTTAGTAGAAGACTTTCTCTAAATCAAGATGTAAACATTTTATTCAAAGATTTGACAGCTGAACGGAAAACACATATTATAAAACCAAATGAAAGAGAGAAAATGGAAACAACTCAATATATAAAGCTTCGTGGCGCTATGATAATGGAAAACAAAGCTTGTTTTCGAGGAAAATTCTCCATGAAGGCTGGAAAATATGATTTCAATTTCAAATAAATAAAGCTCTAACTGGTAACTAGAAAATGCATAGTTTTACTGCTTGGCTGCTGCAATGGAACGATAATATCTCACACTCAAGTTGTAGTGATTGACGAGCGGATCTCTAGGTGGAAGGCATTCTTTGATGAGAGGGATTTCAATGAAGTTTTGAGTCCATTCATGAAGAGATGGAAACTTTTGAGCATCCATCAGTTTCATCCCTCCAGCTTCTTCCATAACATTCAGCCAGAGAGGAATCCAACCCATCACTAGATCCAAATAGCCTATGTTATCGTCTCCACTGAAAAATTTCTTCCCTTGAATCTGCTTCTCAAGAAATGTAAATGATTCTAGCGCAGACTCCATGGCCTTCTCCTTTTCTTCTCCCTCTTTCCAGAAAGCCGCAAACGCACCCATCACACACTGTCCCATGACACAGAAAAGGAGGAGATCAAACCATAAGAATAAAAATATAAAGTCATGATTTACAATTACATGTTATGTCCAATTGATCCTGAAAACATTTTCACAAAGGGGAAGAAAATATAGGAAGTACAAGAATAAAAATATAAATTGTGCAATCAATATAGGAAACAAAATACTAGAGAATAAAAGATTTAAGTTGGTGCCACTATGTACCTTCTCGTCAGCAAATTTAGCCCAGAAACGAGCCATGGCTCTCTCATATGGATCTTCAGGAAGCAAAGGATGATTTTTCCATGTCTCGTCTATGTATTCAAGGATGACAAGTGACTCAGCAATTGGTTTGTCACCATGGACAAGCGCAGGGACCTTCTTGTGAACAGGGTTGTGCTTAAGAAGAAGGGGACTCTTGTTCAATAAATCTTCTTCTAAGTACTCGTATTCCACTCCTTTAAGCTTCAAAGCCCATTCAACCCTTGTGCAGAATAGGCTCTTAGAAGATCCAATCACTTTCACTTCTCCCATGGTGTTTTGCAAAGCTTGAACTCAACTCAATATCTGAAGGATGGTTGTTGCAGCATAAGCAGCTAGTGTACAAGGATAGGTTTTCTCTCTTCTTTTATACAGATAATGGAAGGATCCCATCGTCGTTGGAAGAATATAATAATAATAATAATTGCAGCAGCAGCAGCCGCCGGGGATAAGCTCGTCTCAGAGAAGCTACGTGTTTTTGACTTGTAAAAGCTTTGGTTAAAATAAAGACGGAAAATGCAGACTGGAGGAACACTTGTTTCCAATCAATGTTGGTAATTTATATTTTTCAGAGCAATATAACATCTGGTTTGAATATTCTTCTTGTCATTCTAACGTGGCAGCAGAGAACGGAACGTTACGGGCATCTGGAGGATATATTATATGCTAAAAGTTGGAAAGTTTTTATAGGAAAATGGAGTTGATAATATCCTCAACTTCTCTGTTAATATATCCTCAACAGAGAAAGGAACGATAAGGACATCTGGAGCAATATACACGATTGGATCTTAAGGCACTCTATTCTTTCAAAATCCTTTCATATTTCACCTACTGTCAAACACATGGTGTTTCCTAGACTTTTCTCAGGTATTGTTGATTTGAGGAAGAAATTGTCAAGACATTAGTGTTTTACTAAACTAATCCTTGATTAGGTCATTTGGACGTTTCATATTTGAAGGCAGATATTTTACTTGATTAACCTTCTTGTTCATCCAAATGTAAAGATATTAATGGAAAAAAAAAAAAAAAACAAGATGCAGTCAAAAGACATAGAAGCTTTACTTCTTCTCGTTCCTCCAAATAGTTGCAGCTTACTTCTTGTTGGGACGCCGGTAGATCACAATTATATTGAAGTAATCGGCTAGCCCATCTCTTGGTGGAAGACATTCTTTGAGGAGTAGGATTTCATTAAATTTCTGAGCCCATTCAAGAAGAGAAGGAAACTTCTCAGCTTCAACCAGTATTTTCATTTTCTTTCTATTATAATGTTTTCTTCTTATTACTGGAGTTGTATGATGATGAGGTAACCTAGTTGATTTGAATTGTTTTTTACATGTTTTTTAAATTAAATATTTTTTCTAGTTTTCTCCTGCATTCTTTTATTGATTGGAATGTATTTTATATCTTTATATAAATTAAAAATATATTTTAAATATTATTTTATTAAATTTCATTAACTTTTACTTTGTTATCATGTAAAATTATTAAAATATTTTCAAATTATCAACAAGTATATTTTTTGTGTAGGTCATTATAATCATTTTTTTTTTAATTTAGTTGATTTATGGTGGTTTTATTTTTTTGTTATTATATAATTTAATAAAATAAAATTATTAAATTCAATCAAATTTATAACTCAAATCATAAGTTCTTATTGCTAATAAAAAATATTAGTAGTGTCTAATTATTTTTGTATGTTAAAAGATATTTTAATCTAGCTATATGCCAGTAATCTAGTTATAACTAAAATTAAAGGAAACATGTATGGCTAGTAGTAACATCTATGATAGGATTAAGGTTGTATTTGTTTTTTACTGGTTTTTTGAGTTTGTGGTGAAACAAATGCAGCAATGTGTTTTGTAATAACCAAACTATGTTTTGTACTGTAGGATCCATTAAAAAAATAAGTTTGAAATGCAATTTTTATGAAGCAGTTTTTTTTTTTTTTTTTAACTGAGTTTCATAAAATTTTATTTGTTTTTGCGTTTTAAAAGTATTTTTGAAAAAAAATTAAAATTTTTTTTTTCTTTACTTCAAATTGATATATTTTTTGTATTTTCAAATCATTTTGATGCACTGATATCAAAAATAAAATTTTAAAAATAAAAACAAAATATTATTTTGATGCATTTCCAAATAAAAAGTATTTTGAAACGCAACTATAACCGCAATCATACTTCAACCAAACATTATATATATATATAAATTCCAACCATAATTCTTATCTAACGTGTAATTAAATCCAACTAATTATAATTAATTATATTTTTTAAAAACTTTATTTTTCTAAAACCACGATTACAAAAGCTATTTAAAAAAACAAACTCTTATAGTAAAAGGATCTACCGGGTTTAGCTTAAACTTCAAATTACAATGATGACATGGTTGGACAGGGCATTGATCTAATGACTTAATTAATTTCAAGATATTAGTTGACTGCGACAAATTAATGTTAGGCAAATAGTGTATTTCATATGAATCGTTTCTTGAAAGTCAAATGAAAAAAATATCTATTTTTGAAGAATTTATACTTTTGGTGCATGCAGATTATTTGAAGAATATATAAATTTATAAAAAAAATAAAAAAAGCTATAAAGATGTTTTTACTAACAATAACAACAATAATAATAATAGTATCGCTAACATGGAGAGTGGTAAATAATAATAATAGTATCGCTAACATGGAGAGTGGTAGTAGTGATGGAAGAAAAAAATGAAAATGGTTGAAGAGTATAATAATTTGGTTTTTAAAATGTTATTGCCACCATCAATTATAATGGCGATCATAGTGGTTAAGATGGTTACGGTGAAAAAAATAATTTATATATAATAAATAAAAATAACAGATAGTTATTTTTTTATTCTTGTATTCTCATAAAATTCTTATGAGGAACTCTTTCTATAATTGTTGAGGAAAAAAATTTATGTTTAATTTTATTTTTAATTGTCATTTTTTATTTTCCTTTTCATTTCATTTAATTTCTTTCAATCAAACACCTCTAAAATCCTCATAAAATTTCATGAGGCATTAGACTCTGAAATAATATTTAGTTACTATCCAATATAAAAGAAATGAAAACATTAAAAATAAAATGTGTTTGATTGAAGAAATAAAGATATAATATAAAAATATATTTTTTTAGCATAATTTTAGAGAAAATTTTTATACTTTTAAAACAAGAGGTACAAAAGGGATATATTTTTAAATTCAATATATTATATTTTTTATCTCTAAAATATTTATATAAAAAACTCTTAATTCAAAACTTATTCAACTAAGACATATAAGGATATGACGTATTTATGATGTTGTGAAACATCTTGAGATTATATTAAAGGTAAATACTATAAAATAAAATTTTAGTTTATAACTTCAAAAAAATCAAAACAACAAGGAAGAAAGTTAACACCACAAAAAAAAAAACCCTTTTTCTAGGGAGTGAAAAGCTTCAATTTAGTCCCTAAATTTTTATTTTTAAAAAAACCTGATCCATATTGTTTTAGTTTTATTTGTTTTAGATCTAAACTTTATTTTTATAATGTTTCAGTTCCTAAGTTTTAAAAGGAAAATAGAACATCACCGGAAAAAAACAAAAAAGAGAAATAGTTTGATTAATCACATTCCAATAATAAAAAGTCAATTTTAGTGTCAACATATTTGTCTTGAAGATAAGAGCTCAATGGAGGTGGTTTTTCTCTTTCAACATGCTAGAGAAAGTATTTTTGGAACTATAGAGTTATTATCAACAAGCTTGGATTTTTAGTTTTTATAGTGACTAGAGGATGTTTTAAGGTTGAAAATGAGTTTATTAAAATTTCTTGAAAGTTTTAGAAGTTGTTTTTATACAAAAATAAATTCAAAGTTAGGTTTTTAGAGTTTTAAAATTAAAATCTGAATCTGAACTAGAAAGTGACATTTCTTATACTCAAACAAGCGAAGCTTGTCTAATATATTAAAAAAATTAGGCATATGACATGTCATTATCTCATTACACAAAGAGACAAAAAAAAAAAAAAGATAACCAAGCAATGTCTCACCCTTCTGAGCCCATATGCAAATGGTTTTTCTATAAAGGCAAACTTAATCACAACTAATCTTTTTTTAAATATCCCCTAACAATTTTACCCTTTTAACATTTTTAATAAAATTATTTGATGAAATAATTTGATGAAATGCATGGAATAATTATAGATGAAAATTTTATTATTTTGGGGTTACAATGACTTTTTAGTATTTAAAATGAATATAATAATAAATTTATAAGTAATTAGATATTTTTTGTTGATTTAATTTTTAGAGGATGTTAGTTATTAGTGAGTGTACGGAGTTCATAATATAAAGTGAAATTTCTCAGGTTACGAGAAAGTAAAAACCCAAGCAAATCTTAAGATTTGTTTTTAATAGTTATCCCTTTTTACTATTTATATAATTAAATAAAAAAAAATATTAACTACTTACAGCATTACAACTCCTCACCAATATGTATGAACAAGACTTGAGCCCATGCTAAGTTGTTGGTCCATATTATGTTGTCAATTTGTATTTTGTTTTTGTTAAAAAATATGTTTAAAGTGATGCAAGCATGTTTTAAAAAAAAAGTAAAATCAATTAATCAAGTTATAGCCTTGGTTGAGTTTAATAAATTAATTTTATTTTAACCATACAATAAAAAAAAGATGACAATAATAAACCGATAAAAAAACAAATTATAATAACTTGGAAAAAAAATATGGAAGTATAAAATTAAATAAAAAAAAATATTGGCTCAATTCAACATGAAATAACGTGATAGACATGTAATTTAAGTAATAAGAGGCAAGTCAACCCAGATTAATTTGCATAACCCATGGTCCATGCCATGATATTGAAATAATATGATAGAAAAGAAATTGAAAAAAATCACAGAGATAGTTTCTTAAAAAAAAATAATGTCAAATAATGAAATCATAAAAGAAAATAAGTAAAAAACAGATGTCGATCTATGTTAGCTTTTTAAACTTGAGACTCGAGTTATTAGACTGAAAGTACCACATATAAAAAAAACCGCAAAACACAATCCTCAATAAATCAAACATTGAATTATTTAAACTAAAAATGCTAAGTTTAATGAGAATGATAAAGTTAGTGGGAGTGAAATATCATACAATGTAGAAATTTAAGAAGTTAGGGTACAAATATTCTAAAGTTGTTGTTTCTAGAATTGTTGAATAGTTTAGCAACCATCAAGAATAGCAAATGAATGATGATATACCCCATGATAAAGATATTATTAATGAAGATTAACCACAAGAGATAGTATTAAAAAGGTCTCAAAGGCAAAGAAAATCTACTATTTTGAATGATTATGTGGTATATTTATAAGAGTTAGAATTTGACTTTAAAATTAATGATGATCCAATTTCATTTTCACATGTCATTGATAGTAGTAATTCAAATAAATGGATAGATATCATAAAAGATGAGCTAAAACTAATGGGAAAAATAAAGTTTGAAAACTTATTGAAATATATAAAAGTTTCAAAAGAGTTGGATTAAGACTAATGAGACTTGAATTGTAATATTAAACTATACAAGATCAGACTTGTTGTCAATGATTTTACGTAGAAAGATAGCACTAATTAAAAAGAGATCTTTTTAACTAATCTCTAGAAAATATTTATGTAAAATTATCATGGTTCTAACTACTCATTATGATTTTGAATTACATCAAATGAACATGGAAACTGCCTTTCTTTCTAAATATAAATTTAGCTATCAAATCTATGTACATAGTTCATAGTCGTGATGTAGCTAGACCAAGGTTTTAAAACACCATGTTATACCCTGGAAAATGCACTGCAAAACGCTGGACAACCCATATATATGTCAAATAACTGCAGAATTGTGACCCAATGTGCATAAGTTTTTTCCACTGCAAATTCAGCTATCATGGCTTCGATTAGCTTTAGTAGAAGACTTTCTCTAAATCAAGATGTCAACATTTTATTCAAAGATTTGACAGCTGAACGGAAAACACATATTATACAACCAAATGAAAGAGATAAAATGGAAACAACTCGATATATAAAGCTTCGTGGCGCTATGGTAATGGAAAACAAAGCTTGTTTTCCAGGGAAATTCTCCATGAAGGCTGGAAAATATGATTTCAATTTCAAATAAATAAAGCTCTAACTGGTAACTAGAAAATGCATAGTTTTAATGCTTGGCTGCTGCCATGGAACGATAATATCTCACACTCAAGTTGTAGTGATTGACGAGCGGATCTCTAGGTGGAAGGCATTCTTTGATGAGAGGGATTTCAATGAAGTTTTGAGTCCATTCATGAAGAAATGGAAACTTTTGAGCATCCATCAGTTTCATCCCTCCAGCTTCTTCCATAACATTCAGCCAGAGAGGAATCCAACCCATTACTAGATCCAAATAGCCTATGTTATCGTCTCCACTGAAAAATTTCTTCCCTTGAATCTGCTTCTCAAGAAATGTAAATGATTCTAGCGCAGACTCCATGGCCTTCTCCTTTTCTTCTCCCTCTTTCCAGAAAGCCGCAAACGCACCCATCACACACTGTCCCATGACACAGAAAAGGAGGAGATCAAACCATAAGAATAAAAATATAAAGTCATGATTTACAATTACATGTTATGTCCAATTGATCCTGAAAACATTATCACAAAGGGGAAGAAAATATAGGAAGTACAAGAATAAAAATATAAATTGTGCAATCAATATAGGAAACAAAATACTAGAGAATAAAAGATTTAAGTTGGTGCCACTATGTACCTTCTCGTCAGCAAATTTAGCCCAGAAACGAGCCATGGCTCTCTCATATGGATCTTCAGGAAGCAAAGGATGATCTTTCCATGTCTCATCTATGTATTCAAGGATGACAAGTGACTCAGCAATTGGTTTGTCACCATGGACAAGCGCAGGGACCTTCTTGTGAACAGGGTTGTGCTTAAGAAGAAGGGGACTCTTGTTCAATAAATCTTCTTCTAAGTACTCGTATTCCACTCCTTTAAGCTTCAAAGCCCATTCAACCCTTGTGCAGAATAGGCTCTTAGAAGATCCAATCACTTTCACTTCTCCCATGGTGTTTTGCAAAGCTTGAACTCAACTCAATATCTGAAGGATGGTTGTTGCAGCATAAGCAGCTAGTGTACAAGGATAGGTTTTCTCTCTTCTTTTATACAGAAAAGAGAAGGATCCCATCTTCGTTGGAAGAATATAATAATAATTATAATTGCAGCAGCAGCAGCCGCCGGGGATAAAAGCTTTGGTTGAAATAAAGACGGAAAATGCAGACTGGAGGAACACTTGTTCCCAATCAATGTTGGTAATTTATATTTTTCAGAGCAATATAACATCTGGTTTGAATATTCTTCTTGTCATTCTAACGTGGCAGCAGAGAACGGAACGTTACGGGCATCTGGAGGATATATTATATGCTAAAAGTTGGAAAGTTTTTATAGGAAAATGGAGTTGATAATATCCTCAACTTCTCTGTTAATATATCCTTAACAGAGAAAGGAACGATAAGGACATCTGGAGCAATATACACGATTGGATCTTAAGGCACTCTATTCTTTCAAAATCCTTTCATATTTCACCTACTGTCAAACACATGGTGTTTCCTAGACTTTTCTCAGGTATTGTTGATTTGAGGAAGAAATTGTCAAGACATTAGTGTTTTACTAAACTAATCCTTGATTAGGTCATTTGGACGTTTCATATTTGAAGGCAGATATTTTGCTTGATTAACCTTCCTGTTCATCGAAATGTAAAGATATTAATGGGAAGGAAAAAAAAAAACAAGATGCAGTCAAAAGACATAGAAGCTTTACTTCTTCTCGTTCCTCCAAATAGTTGCAGCTTACTTCTAGTTGGAACGCCGGTAGATCACAATTATATTGAAGTAATCGGCTAGCGCATCTCTTGGTGGAAGGCATTCTTTGATGAGTAGGATTTCATTAAATTTCTGAGCCCATTCAAGAAGAGAAGGAAACTTCTCAGCTTCAACCAGTATTTTCATTTTCTTTTTATTCTAATGTTTTGTTCTTATTACTCGAGTCGTATGATCAGCAGTTAACTTTAGTTTACTTGAATTTTTTTTTTTTATATATATATTTTTTAAATTAAATATTTTTTCTAGTTTTCTCCTGCATTCTTTTATTGATTGGTATGTATTTTATATCCTTATATAAATTAAAAATGTATTTTAAATCTTATTTTATTAAATTTCATTAATTTTTAAAATTATTAAAATCTTTTCAGATTATCAACAAGTATATTTTTTGTGTAGGTCATTATAATCAAATTTTTTTTAATTTAGTTGATTTATGGTAGTTTTATTTTTTTGTTATTATATGATTTAATAAAATGAGATTATTGAATTCAATTAAATTTATAACTCATATCATAAATTTTTATTACTTATAAAAAATATTAGTAGTGTCTAATTATTTTTTATGTTAAAAGATTTTTTAATCTAGCTATATGCCACTAATCTAGGTATAACTAAAATTAAAGGAAACATGTATGGCAACATCTATGATAGGACTAAGGTTGTGTTTGTGTTTTACCGGTTTTTGTGTTTGCGGTGAAACAAACATAACAAGGTGTTTGGTAATAAGCCAAATTATGTTTTGTACTGTAGGGTTCACTAAAAAAATGAGTTTGAAATGCGATTTTTATGAAGCAGTTTTTACATACCTTTTTAACTGAGTTTCATAAAACTCTGTTTGTTTTTACGTTTCAAAAGTATTTTTGAAACAATTTAAAATTTTATATTTTTTTCTTTGCTTCAAATTGATATATTTTTTTGTGTTTTTAAATTATTTTGATGCGCTGATATCAAAAATAATTTTTAAAAAATAATAAAAATTTTATTTTAATGCATTTCTAAGTAAAAAGTATTTTGAAACGCAACCGTAACCACAATTATACTTCCACCAAACATTTTATATATATATATATTGCTATATATAAATTCCAACTATAATTTTTACCAAACATCTAATTAAATTCAGCTAACTACAACTAACTATATTTTCAAAAACTTTTATTTTTCTAAAACGAGGATTACAAAAATTATCTAAAAAAACAAACTCTTATAATAAAAGATCTACGGGGTTTAGCTTAAACTTCAAATTACAATGATGACATGGTTGGACAGGGCATTCATCTAATGAGTTAATTAATTTCAAGATATTAGTTGACTGCGACAAATTAATGTTATGCAAATAGTGTATTTCATATGAATCGTTTCTTGAAAGTCAAATAAAAAAAAATAGCTATTTTTGGAGAATTTATACTTTTGGTGCAAGCAGATTATTTGAAGAATATATAAATTTAAAAAAATATATAAAAAAATAAAAAAGCTATAGAGATGTTTTTACTAACAACATCAATAATAATAATAATAATAATAATAATAATAATAATAATAATAATAATATCGCTAACATGTAGAGTGGTAGCAGTGATGGAAGAAAAAAGTGGAAATGGTTGAAGAGTAAAATAATAATAATAATAATAATTTGTTTTTTAAAATATTATTGCCACCATCAATTATAATGGCGATCATAGTGGTTAAGATGGTTACGGTGAAAAAAATAATTAATATATAATAAATAAAAATAATAGATTGTTCTTTTTTTTTTTATTCTTGTATTCTCATAAAATTCTTTTGAGGAACTCTATGGAACTGTTTCTATAATTGTTGAGGAAAAGTTTTTTGTTTAATTTTATTTTTAATTGTCAGTTTTCATTTCATTTAATTTCTTTTAATCAAACACCTCTAAAATCCTAATAAAATTTCATGGGGCATGAGACTCTAAAGTAATAATTAGTTACTGTCCAATATAAAAGAGATGAAAACATTGAAAATAAAAATATGTTTGATTGAAAAGATAAATATATAATATAAAAATATTTTTTTTATTAGCATAATTTTAGAGAGAATTTTTATACTTTTAAAACAAGAGGTACAAAGGGGATATATTTTTAAATTCAATATATTATATTTTTTATCTCTAAAATATTTATATAAAAAACTCTTAATTCAAAACTTATTCAACTAAGACATATAAGGATATAATCGTATTCATGATGTTGTGAAACATCTTGAAATTATATTAAAGGTGAATACTATAAAATAAAATTTTAGTTTATAACTTCAAAAAAATCAAAACAACAAGGATGAAAGTTAACACTACAAAAAAAAACCCTTTTTTTAGGGAGTGAAAAGCTTCAATTTAGTCTCTAAATTTTTATTTTTAAAAAAACCTGATCCATATTGTTTTAGTTTTATTTGTTTTAGATCTAAACTTTATTTTTATAATGTTTCAGTTCCTAAGTTTTAAAAGGAAAATAGAACATCACTAAAAAGAAGAAGACGAAGAGAGAAATGATTTGATTAATCACATTACAATAATAAAAAGTCAATTTTAGTGTTAACATATTTGTCTCGGAGATAAGAGCTCAATGTAGGTGGTTTTTCTCTTTCAACATGCTAAAGAAAGTATTTTTTGAACTAGAGTTATTATCAACAAGCTTGGATTTTGAGTTTTTATACTGACTAGAGGATGTTTTAAGGTTGGAAATGAATTTATTAAGATTTCTTGAAAGTTTTAGAAGTTGTTTTTATACAAAAATAAGTTCAAAGTTAGGTTTTTAGAGTTTTAAAACTAAAATTTGAATCTGAACTAGAAGGTGACGCTTCTTATACTCAAACAAGTGATACTTGTCTAATATGTTAAAAAAACATTAGGCATATTACATGTCATTATCTCATTGGACAAAAAAAAAGAAAACCGGGCGCGATGTCTCACCCCCATATGCGAATGGTTTTTGTATAAGGGCAAACTTAGTCACAATTAATCTTCTTTTAAATATGCACTAACAATTTTTCCCTTTTAACCTTTTTAAGAAAATTATTTGATGAAATGCATGGAATAATTATAGATGAAAATTTTATTATTTTGGGGTTACAATGACTTTTTAGTATTTAAAATGAATATAATAATAAATTTATATGTAATTAGATATTTTTTGTTGATTTAATTTTTAGAGGATGTTAGTTATTAGTGAGTGTACGGAGTTCATAATATAAAGTGAAAATTTCTCAAGTTACGAGAAAGTAAAAACCCAAGCAAATCTTAAGATTTGTTTTTAATAGTGATCCCTTTTTACTATTTATATAATTAAAAAAAAATATTAACTACTTACAACATTACAACTTCTCACCAACATGAATGAACAAGACTTGAGCCCCTGCTAAGTTGTTGGTCCATATTATGTTGTCAATTTGTATTTTGTTTTTGTTAAAAAATATGTTTAAAGTGATGCAAGCATGTTTTTAAAAAATAAGTAAAATCAATTAATCAAGTTATAGCCTTGGTTGAGTTTAATAATTTAATTTTATTTTAACCATATAATAAAAAAATAGGTGACAATAATAAATTGATAAAAAAACAAATCACATTAACTTGAAAAAAAAAATGGAAGTATGAAATTAAATAAAAAAAAAATTTAGTTCAATTCAACATAAAATAACGTGATTGACATGTAATCTAAATAATAAGGAGCAACTCAACTCAGATTAATCTGCATAACTCATGGTCCATACCATGACATTGAGATAATCTGATAGAAAAGAAATTAAAGAAAATCACAAAAATAGTTTCTTAAAAAAAATAATATCAAATAATGAAATTAGAAAAGAAAACAAGTAAAAAAAAGATATTGACCTGTGTTAATTTTTTAACTCGTGACTCAAGTCATTAGACTGAAAGCACCATATATAAAAAAAACCCGCAAAACACAATTCTCAATAAATCGAACATTGAATGATAAAATTGATAAAAAAAAAATTAATTATATAAAAGGATAAAAAAAAACAGCATTTAGAAGAAAACAAGCTTTAACAAAAGAACAAAAAGAAAACCAAAAGAATGAGGATGATATTGAAAAAAATAATATATTATAAACTTAGATTGAGGAATGAAATTGAAACTAATAAAAATTTCATAAAAGGATGAAGAAAAAAATGAGAAATCAAAAGCATGAGGATGAATGTGGAAAAAATAACACATACTAAATTAAAATTAAATAATAAAATTGAAAAAAAATCAAAACTTTTCTAAGAGAAAAATCAAGATCAAATCCTAAAACTAAAAAAATTGAGGGGAAGCTTTGAAAAGACAGGTGAGAAAAAAATAAAAGGCTTTCAAAACCAAACTAGAGATCCATTTAGGACATGTATCATCTAAACCAAGGTTGTCAATTCCGTTCCGTTCCGTCCGGAATAGCCGAAACATTCCATACCAATTCAAAAAACGGAACAAAACGGAACAAGTTTCATCTCATTTTAAATCTCGGTCCGTACCGGATTTTTCTGCTAAATTCCGCCCGAAACGTTCCGGTTTCATTCCACATGTTCCGTTCCGCTCTTGAAAAACCATTGAATCTTGCTCAATTTCATTAATTAAACCACCCGATTATAAAAAGCTCTTTTTTATTACTATTTTCAATAGCAATGATATTAATAATAATATTAAAAATTATTATTACTATTTTTATTAACAATGATATTAATTTTTTAAAATTAGATTTATCACTAATATATATGGTTTATATTCATGTTGTTTTTTTCATGTTTATACTTTGTAGGAATTTGAGCAAAAATAAGGATGCTTTAGATTTCATTAGCCACTTGATAACAATGACCTAACTTTATATTTAAAATATTTTTGTTAAAATATTTTACTTTCATAATATTTTGATATTTTATTTAAGTTGAATTACTTTAAGTTAAAGATCTATTTAATCTTGACTATTTAGAAATATTTTAAATTTTGAAATTATATTTGTTTGGCATTGTGTTTGTATTGTATAATTTATAATTAATTTATTTTAAATTTGAATTATTTTTGTTGAATATATATATATATATATATATATATATATATATGAACAGTACAACCCTGAAACGGCACACCAAAACACTCTGAAACTGAAATATTCAATTCCAATTGAAAAAACGAAACATCTACCGAAACGGAATTGACAACCTTGATCTAAACATTAAGGGATGGATTAAATGTCGTCTTGGAAGTTGCTATTTGACCATCAGGCAATGCTGCATGTGCTCTTTAAGGTCTATAAGAATCTTTAACGTGCTAATACATGCAACACATCTATTTATCTATTTATTTTAATATTTATTAAATACTAAAATATAAAAATGGCCCTGCTTGTAACTAATAATAACAAAAAAACCAAGGTTAAAAAGACAAAAAATATCATTGACCAAAGCTATTTTTTTCTAAGAGAATTTAAGTAATTTAATTATATCTTTAAAGTTGAAAAGGCAAAAATACCTCTTTAAAGAAAATAAAAAACCAACTATCATTTGGGCCAAATTTTTATTTTAAAGTATTTTTATTTTATTTTGGAACATATTAAAATATATTTTTAAAAAACTTATTTTTAATATTAATATATCAAAATAATCCAAAAACCTAAAAAATATTAATTTACAAAAATAACAAAATAACAAAATAATAATTTTTTATATATTTTTTTTAATATAGTATATCAAAACAATTTAAAAACTTAAAAAATAAATTAAAAAAAATAACAATTTAACCGGGCCATGTTTGTTTCCCGGAAAGTAGTTTCCGGGAAACTATTTTCCAAACTTTCCTGTATTTGTTTGCCATTAGAAAAGTTGGTTAACGGAAAACATTTTCTAGTTAACGAAAAACACTTTCCAGTCAACGGAAAATACTTTCTAGTCAACGAAAAATATTTCAATCAAAGAAAAATTTAACTTGGTTTTCAGGAAAGTGTTTTCCTTTAGCTGTGTTTGTGTTTCCGGAAAGTGGTTTCCGGAAAATCACTTTCCAAACTTTCTTATATTTGTTTACCATTAGAAAATTTGGTCAACTGAAAACACATTCCAGTAAAAGAAAAATTTGGCTTGGTTTTCAGAAAAAGTGTTTTCCTGGAAAATTTGGGCAGAAAACACTTTCTGAAAGTTGTGAAAAATTTAGAAATGTCATTATTTACTGATTATATCAAATTTGATCCTCGAACTTTTAATTGCTATATATATATATATATTTTGTTTTGAATATTTATTTTTTAATTTCATCTCTTAAAATTTTATTTTTATATTAACTTTGGTCCTTATTTTTATAATTGCTATTTGCTTTTTTCTTATTATTTTTTTTATTAAAATTTTTTATCTATCAAATTTGATCCTCATTTTTTTTATTATTACTTATTTTATTTGAAATAATTTATGAAATGTTGATTATTATTATCTTAATTTCTTCATCTTTTATTTTTTTTAATTTTTTAGATTTGATTTCTATTATTTATTTTATTTGAGATAATTTATGAAATTATATATTTTTTTCAATTTCATTCTTATTTAATTTTTTAATTTATAAGATTTGTTTCTTATTATTTTAATAAACTTGAAAAAAATAAAATATTAATAAGTTATTTTTCAACTTATTTTTCATGACATAACCAAACACTGGAAAATATTTTCTAACTTATTTTTCATTACATTACCAAATATCAAAAAATACTTTATCAGAATTTACTTTTTAAAAATTTATTTTTTTTCTAAATTTACTTTCTAAAAAAACCTATTTTTCAGCTAACAACGTACAAAACTCTAGTAAGTTTCCAACTACGGATTTTTTTATTTAAAAAGACACTCTGTTAAACTTTGCCTTTCTATATTCCTTTTTCAGGCGCTCCTCGTCTAGCATCCTACGCGTTGTAAACTGAACTAATCACTAGTGCGCTAAAAAGAAAAGGAGCAAATCCCTCTATTCTTGTCTGAAATTCAATTATTTTCTCAGGAAATCCGAAATTCTAAACCCTAACCCTAAATTAATAACGGAACAGAGATTGTATAAAACTGAACGAAAATAGAGAGATATAAAATAAATCGAGGAGAATGTCAGAGAATGATGTCGAGAAGAAAGTAGCGGATAGATATCTAAAGCGAGAGATTCTTGGTGAAGGTACTTATGGTGTTGTCTACAAAGCTATTGATACTAAGGTAATCAATTTTTAGGTTCTGTTTTGTTTATTTAAGAGATAAAAAAATGGAGAAATTTTGAACAGTTTTGGGTCTGTTTTGTTTGATTTTTGAGAAATTAAGGGAACAAAGAGAAAGAAATTGAAGAAAGAAAGCAACTTTTAACTTTGGTTTTCTGGGAGTTAATTTAGTTAGGAAAAATATAAATTTGGTTTTACTTAATTTGATCAGATTTTAAGTGGGTATTTGTAGGGTAACTGTTTGAAGGGATCATAGTGTTTTTTTTTTTTGTTAATTCATAGTGTTGGGATGTTGCAGACAGGACAGACGGTTGCAATAAAAAAAATTCGGCTCGGAAAACAAAAGGAAGGAGTAAATTTTACAGCACTTAGAGAGATTAAACTGCTTAAAGAGCTTAAAGACCCGAATATAATTGAGTTGATCGATGCTTTCCCTCATAAAGGGAACTTGCATCTTGTGTTTGAGTTCATGGAGACTGATCTCGAAGCGGTTATTCGTGATCCAAATATATTTCTTTCTCCCGGGGACATAAAATCATACTTTCAGATGACTTTGAAAGGACTACTGGTTTGCCATAAAAAATGGGTTTTGCATAGGTATTGGATTTTTATTGAGGAGCTGGTTTGTGAGGTTAATTGCTGCTAGATTTGGTTTGAAATGCGTAGTGCTTGTGCTTTGCAGGGATATGAAGCCAAATAACTTGTTGATAGGATCTAATGGACAGCTCAAACTTGCAGATTTTGGTTTAGCGCGTATTTTTGGAAGCCCGGGTCGCAAATTCACGCACCAAGTAAGTGTGCATGTTCAAGCATTTTTTATTCGAAGGATTTGTATAAGTAAGGTCTGATATGATGTTTTGTTTAAGAAATAAGCTTAGCTAGCAGCGGTGGTAGCTGATCATATGACGGTTGACTGGTTTGGAACCAGTTCGAACCTTTGTTTATGTTCCTGTTCCTGTACGTAGTGTATCAGGAGTGATGCTGAGATGATGGATAAATCTTCTTCTGTTTCTGTTTTTTTTTTTCCTTCCCTTCATAACTTTTGCATTTGGTATTTTGTCATCTTTTCCATTGATTCTAATGCAGAAGCCAGATTATATATATATATATATATATATATATATGCTTATCTCATATTTGGGCTTTGCTTTGAAGATTTTCCTTACTTTTGTGCTGTATCACAAGTTTTTGATTCTCTTCATAAATCTGAACCGACAAGTTTCGAATACCAATGTATAGGTCTTTGCTCGATGGTATAGAGCACCTGAACTTTTGTTTGGTGCCAAGCAGTATGGTGCTGGTGTTGATGTATGGGCTGCTGGTTGTATATTTGCTGAGCTACTTAACCGCAGACCATTCCTGCAGGTGAGTAGATTTTCATGCTTGATTTATCTTTGTGGTTCTCATGCTTGAAAATGCTTCATAGTTTTAGCAATCATATTAGTTGTGCAGTTGGCCTATTCTTTTTCCTCTGGAGTTCTATGTGGATTAAAGTGTATTTGTAAACATTGTTTGCAATTGGATCTCTAGTTATGAAATTGTTTGCTTGAGTTCTTAAACATGTCTTGCAATTGGATCTCTAGTTTAGTGTGTTGCTATGGTGGCTACCAGCAACCTTTCAGATTAACTCATTACTTTCTCCTTAATTTTGGATTTCACAAATATGATCTAGGTACTGCATTTTTGTGATTGTTTGCAAAATTTGAACTCAATTCAATGCCTTACCTCAATGTTAAGACACACTTGAGCCAGAGGTCAAGGGGGTCAATTTTAATAACGATCAAAGAGGACACCTTTTGTGATGAATGTGTTTCTCATGCTTTGAAATCTTTTCTTGAAAATGCTTTAACTGTATCACATGCATTTATGCTTTGTTTTTGTGCCATGGCAATGTGAACTTCATTGTTGGTGTCCTGGCATCAAAAGATGTGGAATAGAAATTCTAAGATGTGTGATTAAAAATGGGCCTAAAGTGATATTGGATGACAATGGAATGTTATATTTTTTATCTTTCATTTCTAACCTTAGTCCATTACATTAGAATTTGTGCAATTCCCCTATGTCAAAACTGTATGTGGAAAGCCTAGGTATTCTTGAAGGTTGAATCTGTTATTTTGTTGGTGGTTCTCAATAAGATGAACCTTATCCAATCTTTTACAGGTTTTTGTGCCACACGATGTCCCATATCCTGAAATTTTCATTTTTTCCCCATAACAATGGGCAGAAACAGAGTCATCCTTTTCTTTTTCATTTTCCAGTAGCTTGTGATAGGTCCAAGTTCCATGAAGTTGTGGCGTGCTCATAATTGTTTGGTCTTGGTTGGTGTGGGGTTGAAGAATCCTTGTGGATCTTTCAACCTGGAGACT